>JADBJO010001415.1:280000-300000 GCA_016801955.1 Conus betulinus
TGAGTCACGTGACGGGGAGGACTGTGGCACGCCAGCGCTGGTCAAAGATAGATATGACTCTGGTGAGATAAGCTAGGTGTGCTCACTCGGTCAAACAAGATACGTCATAGAAAAGATTACACCATCATTCCTGTTGTTCCCACTTCCCCAGTTTTCTTTCTAGTGACCCCTTTTTTTTTTCTTTCTTTATAAATTAGCTGTTTTACGTACTCATTTTTAAAAATCAATCATCCAGTACAAAAAGACGTGCACATATTCTTTTGTGTTCAAAACATGTATCAAAAACTGATTTTTTCTCACTGAACAATGTTTCCGCCAGAGCTTCAGCTGGGTGTGTGGGTACAAAGCTGACTGCAAAACATTTTATTGACTTAGGAGATGTCTGTCCAGAACATTCCAAGACATTTTTTTTTTTTTTCCCTCTACAATGGACAGGCAGCTTGGTCAGAATGTGAGCAAATTTCTGTTTGGGGACACTTCAATGGTATAATCCATACAGCCCTAGTCCTAGGCAGCCTGCCTTGGTTCAAAGGTTTGTGGAAAGCAGCGTCAGTCTGAAAACCCAAGGTCTCTTTCACTTTTTTTTTCTTTTTTCGGTGCAGCTTTCTTGCTCATCCGGTTTTCTTTATAACTCCATACAGAAATTTCAGTCTGCTCACGCAACGCCTGTGCAGGTTTTCCATTTGGGGAAGAGGGAAGCCTTAAGGAAACGATGAAGCTGTGAAAACGACTCAGCGTTCAGTGAACGCCTTAAGATTCGTATTTGCCCAGCGGACCGCAAGATGTGGACCCTGTATGGAAAAAAAACACACACCCGGAAGAGCATCGGAGAGAGCACAGATGCCAGACTATCGCTCACGCAACGTCAGCACAAGAGCAGTCTGACAAAACAAAGGAGAATTGTCCTATAAATTAACACCTAAACTTTTTACATCACTTACGTACAATCCTTTCTACTCTTATTTCAGATAATTATGCGGATATGTTTCTAGATCAACACATTAGCGAAGCCTCATGGACTAAGAAAAAACAACCAAACCTCCTTTCTTTTCAACTTGAGCGTCACCAGTGCTGCACAAAATGTCAGTTTTTTACAAAGTTCTCTGGCGCTCACAAACCAACAACAGTTTTCTTTCCTCGTTTCGGCCTCAGCCAGCGACAAAATAAGTTCAGTCTCTGCGACCTCTCGTCGACGTAAAACACACACACACACACATGCACGCACGCACGCACGCGTGCACACACACACACACACACACACACACACACACACACACACACACACACACACACACAGAGGGCACATCGTATAAAGCGAACTGCTTCAGAACACGGGGCACATCGTATAAAGCAAGGTAAGGTGCTTACGGTACTTTGTTGGTAATCTTCGTGCTCCTTCGTGATCTGCACGCCCAAAACAGTGATGTGTATTAAGTTATATGTGACCCTCTATGAAAAGAGGTTACGTGTGTTGTGCGAAGTGACACCACCACAACAATTTGTGGGTTCTGTGTAAGGTGATACCACTTCAAGGAATTGTGTCACTGTGTGGTGTAATAATACTTCAAGGAATTGTGTCACTGTGTGATGTAATAATACTTCAAGGAATTGTGTCACTGTGTGAAGTAATAGTACTTCAAGGAATTGTGTCACTGTGTGAAGTAATAGTACTTCAAGGAATTGTGTCACTGTGTGAAGTAATAATACTTCAAGGAATTGTGTCACTGTGTGATGTAATAATACTTTCAAGGAATTGTGTCACTGTGTGAAGTAATAATACTTCAAGGAATTGTGTCACTGTGTGATGTAATAATACTTCAAGGAATTGTGTCACTGTGTGAAGTAATAACACTTTCAAGGAATTGTGTCACTGTGTGATGTAATAATACTTCAAGGAATTGTGTCACTGTGTGTGTGAGTAATAATACTTCAAGTAATTGTCACTGTGTGAAGTAATAATACTTCAAGGAATTGTGTCACTGTGTGATGCAATAATACTTCAAGGAACTGTGTCACTGTGTGACGTGATACCACTTCAAGGAATTGTGTCACTGTGTGATGCAATAATACTTCAAGGATTGTGTCACTGTGTGACGTGATACCACTTCAAGGAATTGTGTCACTGTGTGACGTGATGCCACTTCAAGGTATTGTGTCACCGTGTGATGTAATAATACTTCAAGGAATTGTGTCACTGTGTGATGTAATAAGACTTCACGGAATTGTGTCACTGTGTGATGTGACACTACCCTAGGGATTTATGTTTTTGTAATGGGATACCACTCCAAGGAGTTGTGCGTCCTTATGAACTGAATATCCAGATAATATCGTTTTTTTTTTTTTCCTCCTGCGATTTGATGCCACTTCAGGCTGTGTAACTGTGTGAAGTGGCACTACCCCAGGGAAGGTTTTTTTTTTTTGTTTTTGTTTTTTTTTTTTGGTATGATTTGACATCACCCACTGGAAGTTTGCTTTGTGTAATGTGATAACACCTGAGGGAGTTACGTGTACTGTGTGATTTGCCACCACCCATAGAAGTGACTTTGTCGTGCATGTTGTGGGTGCATGTGATGTGACGTCGCCTAAGGATTTAGTCTGTGTTGCACATCGCGATCTGCTTTTTGCACAATGTATATTGTATGAAGGCCCGGCTCTGTGACAGACCTGTATAAAATGTAAGTACGTGGTGGTGTGTTTTAATATTTCAAAGATGATAGAGAACGATGCTGATCAATGTGATGTGACAGACCTGTATAAAATGTACGTACGTGGTGGTGTGTTTTAATATTTCAAAGATGGCAGAGAACGATTCTGATCAATGTGATGTGACAGAAAACAAACTCAAAGCAAGCCATGATACCATTCAGGAACGTTTTACGAGCAGCAGTGAGGAACTGACCGTATGGAGAGAAACAGTCTGTGTTACCATTATTTTGCCGGTAAACAAGAAGACGTCCTTGTTTATTTTGATGACTATGATAAAGAAGGGACTGTTACAACTCCTGCATCAGTGCTCATATCGTGCCCCCCCGACTAACATTGCCAGAGAGCGTTCTCCGTGTTTTTCATCCACAAAATGCGTCACGAAAACAAACTCTCAGCAGACCCCATGGGGGGGGGGGGAACGTTTTACGAGCAGCAGTGAGGAACTGACCGTATGGAGAGGAACAGTATGGACACTTGAAAACAGTTTATTTTTGCCGGTAAACAAGAAGACGTCCTTGTCTCTTTTGATACCTCTTCGTTTAATGAAGGGACTGTTAAGTGCTCATAACTTGTTCATCAAACTAACATTGCCAAGCGTGCTCGATACCGTTTTTTCATAAAACCACACTGCCCAAGTCACGCAGACCCGGGGGGGGGGGTACCTTACTCTGCCAAGGAGCAGACCCGGGGGGGGGGGGGGGGGCCCTTGTGACTTGCGGATGAGGAGGAGTAAATGCCACACTTGAAAACAGTTGTATTTGATTTCGTGTCTAACAAATATGTTAGGCATAGTTCGCTTACTCTCTTTTGCATATACCTCTTTCGTTTATGAGTTCTTTTTCTGGTCTCCCTACTTTGTCAGCTCCGGAGATTGATACGTCAGTGATTTTCAGTGGTACAGTTATCACCACAGAAGGATTTCCATCTATCACCCCCAACACTCCCGCCTTCTAATTAATTCAGACTCCTGCACACTGGACAGAGTTGTGACCCTTCCTCCTACTCCACCTATCACATCCATCCATACAGCTGAAATGAGTGACACAACGATATAAAAAAAAAAGCACCCCGGTAGGGAAGAGAAGAAGAAATCAATGTCGCCGAACCTTATACCACTCCATTCATGCCCGTGGTGTCTCCAGTGCACTTCCAGAGATGAGAAGAAGAATTCGTCAATTAGGAAAAAAGAAGTGAACACTTTATCTTTATAGAAGAATGCTTATCAGACATTGTCAGTTGTAAGATATCCGGCACAAAAACTGCTGTGAAAAATGAACTACGACGAGTAAATATCTGAAACAATTGATACACTCCACTTTGAACTTATGTACAGTCTGTAGTTACTAACCTAGAAAGAAAAAACAATAAACTTCTAAAGAAAAATAAACATTCAATTAAATCACAACTGGGCTCCATTCCGTCAAATTAAATCGCAACTGGGCTCCCTTCAGTCAAGTATGAAAAAAAAAACGTAAGGCAAAACAGACTTCAGATAAGGTGTCAGTTGATACTCAGACCAAACAGGATCCCAACTGTCCCCAAGAAACCATATCCTGATGTGCTACTGAAATACAGACAGAACAAATTTCGGAAATCATATCCATGAAAGGTAATAAGCATCTCACTAAACCAACACTAGGCTCAGTAAAGGAAGCTTCAGGAAACAGTTGCGCAGACGGAAATCCAACCGAGACACACAGTTGTTCACGTGCTGAGAGTGTCAGAATTCAGTATTCCATCCCTACAATCCGTCTGGCATTCTCTCAGAAACTGTGATCAGGAACAACGTGTTCGTTCACGACCACATCAATCAGGGTAGATGACTGAGGAAAAGGAAAGACAGACTGAATTATCAGCAGAGAACGGCTCCCAAATCCCTGAGCATCCTTCTGCTGGCAATGTACTAAAAATCGTATGATAGTGCCTGACAGAGCATCCATGTTGCTTGTAGGCGGTTCTGTCATTCGATTTTTAAATCCAAAAAGACTGGCCCCTAGCATGGAAATTGTTTAAAATCTGTGTTCCGGGATTGTTGTTGGATGATCTTCATCGCTGGCTTTTTTTCTTTACCTGTCATATCTAGATGTAATCATTCATATGGAATGAACACGTATCATCAGGCCTAACTTCCTTCGAAACGTAGGACGAAATCATTTCATTGTGTCGAAAGGCTGGCACGAGGAACTTTCAGCTCCATACTTCCAGCCAGAGGAAAACATCATTTCAATAATGTCATCACGCCATTAAATCGTTATCTAAAAGAAGCTTGTGATAAACATAACATTACTGTTACTGATAACTCCGTGCCCTCTGAATCCAATACAGAACTGAATAGCAGCTTGAAACATCCCAATATCAGAGGAACAGCTAAACTTGTGGAATATCTCAAAATTTTCTGGCCAAGATGGCCTGAAAGACGGGTCAGTCAGCCCAGCAAAAGCCATCTCATAGACCAAACTGATCCTCCATGAAGACCAACTTTACCTGAATCATCCTCATATCCTTCCAAACCACCAGGTGTGTGCATGTTGGACTTTCCGCACTCTGAGTCATCACTCATAGACACGTGCCCGGCAAGCAGTTACCCACCCCCGACCCCCACAGTGTAGTTATCATTTCCCACCTCTAGTTTCAAGATCTCATCCGCCAGAATCCCCATTCTTCGCTACCGGTACTCATCCACTTCACCCCCACGAACCTCCACCCGTTGAAACGAGGCACCTCCAACCTACATGACTCAAACTCTAGCCACTGTGGGACTGATGTCCCTCCTTATGCTCTCCATAATAGTTATGCAGAAGAATTTTTACAAACGGCATCCAATATCCTATCATATGAATATGACTATTGCCCATCTCAATATTATACACGTGTGAGAATTTAAACCAGTTCATATGATTTACGAGATACTCTCTCTCTCTCTCTCTCTCTCTCTCTCTCTCTCTCTCTCTCTCTCGTGTATCTGTGTGTATGTCTCGGGGAATGGCGTGTGATGTGCGGGGGGGGGGGGGGGGGGGGGGGGGGGGGGGGGGGGGGGGGGGGGGGGGGGGGGGGGGGGGGGGGGCGGTAGAAGTACGGAGAGAGGGAGTCGGGATATATTGTGCCTCTGTTCTACTATTACATACTGCTATCATTCTGCTGTAGAGTTCTTGCTTGTAGGATTTGGGGCAATGGAAAAATTTTCATATGTAAATTTTCTGATTCACCTAAGCGTTAACTTATCTGCTTTCTTTGTGTGTGTGTGTGTGTGTGTGTGTGTGTGTGTGTGTGTGTGTGTGTGTGTGTGTGTGTGTGATGGGTTTCAGTAGGGATAGGGTTTTCAGTACGGGAGGTAGGGTAGGGAAGGGGTGGGCTCGGTCCTAGGAGGATGCCATGACCATTTTTTAGCATGCAACGTGTTTGTGCCACCCGCCGTGGCGCAGTGGTTAGTCTCGCGTATTCCTGACTGGTTGGCCGTTCGTTTCCCATCAGAGCCACTAAAGTTTGGATTTTTCAGCTCATGACAGCATATTCCGGACTGGGAGGTCATGGGTTTGCTTCCCATGAGAGCCATTTTTTTGTTTGTGGGGAGTCTTCTGCACAAGACCGGCTCCTACCCAGTGCTAAGTTTGCTCTGAGCTCAACGGGGAAGACTGGGTGCAAACAGTCGGATGTGTTTCTCAGAGTGTTTCTGATATTTCTGGCAAACAACGTGGTTATCTTTTTTTCTCCCGGGCCTACTTGACGCCGGGATATACTATGAAAGGAAGCGCGGGGCACAGCCCCATATGCTGTCTAAGGTGGGAATGGGACCCCATAGCATCATCTTCATCACTCTCATCGATAAGCATGAAAAAGTGAAAGTCTCAAGTTCTATGGCCCCATGCTCTATCTCAAGGTGTGTTCAGTTTCGACTTCCACTTCACGTCTGTACCCTTGGTAATTGTGTCGAGGTCGCCCGTGTCGGTGAGTTCTTGCGGATTGGACAGACGTTGGACGGACGTTGGCCGAACTTGGAGGTGCTTTCGGGAAGGGGACGCATACTTCCACTGGCTCCGCGACTATGCAGTCATTGTCATCAGCGGCAAGCTCAGCAGGTGGTATCCTGCGTGTGTAGGATCAGGACAGGTACCTCTGAACACCCGCTGAGATGAACCAGCAGCAGTGCCGTGTCTCTCTGCAGTTGAAGGAGGGCAGGCGGGAGCTGCCTCTTGATGACTCGACATTCGCTGCTCCTGTGCCGGGATTGCCGGTGCCGGGGCTGTGCCGGGGGTGGGGTGGGGGTGGGGGGTGGGGGTGACAGTGGATGGAACTGGAATGGTCAGCGTGAAGGTATTGCCACTGGAATATGAGACAGGATGAAAATTGTTTCTTTCTTTCTTTTCAGAAATATGTAGTACTTTTGATCGTGTGGACCTCGAGAGCAGGTAAGGAATCTCTTGAGGTCTAAACCCACCCACCCCCCACCCCCCCCAAAAAAAAAAAAAAAAAAAAAAAAAAAAACCTTTGATTTTTGTTTTGACACGGTTCACTTATTTGCTCAAAATACAGATTCCGCTTAGATAACTGACAAAGAACATCACCTATATGTTTTTGCCAACACCATAGGGGAAAGATCACAAGCCAACGTAATCCCAAAAGGAGCCAGTGAAAGAGAGAAAAGGGAAATGGAGGAAAGTGAGTTTTAATATGTGTCACGAACAGTACTTAAAGTCGTGAATAATCGAAATAAAGGTGCATTTATTTTCATGTTTTGACTTCGCATTGCAGTCATTACACCTTGAAACATTCTATGAGAAAGAATGTAAACAGGGAGAGGGCAACTGTGTGAAAGCACGTACCTTTTAAAAAAAAAAAAAAAAAAGCGTGTTAACTCTTGAGAAAATTGGATTATCTCTGAAAAAGGAGGTAAAGAAAAAGATGGCAGTCATGTGAAAAACGGGCGAGTCGTGAGAAAGTGGATAAACTATGAGAAAGGGAGTAAATAGAGAGAGGGCAGTTACGTGAAAGCCTGCCAGTTGTGAGAGACGGGCAAACTGTGAGGAGAAGTGCGAAAGCAGGTCTAAGGAAAGGAAACCGGGGCCAAACAAACGGAAAAAACGCTTTCTGTTCCGGCCCGCTTCATTTTGAGCGGTACTCGCGGTAAGTAATTGCGGCCAAGTGCTAGAATGTGGACTGAAAGACCTTGACGGCAGGTGCCCCGTTTCTCACCGTGCGTCCCCTCTCTTTCTCGCAGTTACCTCAAGAATGTTGGCTTCCGCCCCTGTTCGTGAGACCTTGTCTCACTTTCTGATAAGTTTATGTAAGTTTGGTGGCCCGGTTTTCGCCCCTGATTGTGGATAAGACACTGTGGCTCACAATGGCCCTCGATCAGCTGGCACGAGGCTCGGATCCCATGGAGTAAGCTTTATCATAGAATTACAATAGCACGCGGGAGAGCGCCAAATCAGTCCCCCCACCACCAGCGTCAGTGGAATCTTGGATCCGTCCTTTGGCTCAGTTCATGAGCGAAAAAGAACAGTATTTTTCCACCAGTGGACGTAGTGGTCGCTAACAGAATTATTTCCCATGTACTTTTTTTTTCCCATAGGACAAGTAAAAGGTAGACCAAGAAAGGAAGAAAGACAGAAAGAAAAAGAAAGAAAGAAAGCTTGAGAGAAAGGAAAAAAGAAAGGAAGATAGGTCAAGTAAAGGCAGATAGAAAAAGAAAGAACAAGAAAGAAGGAAAGAAAAGAAGATAGGGCAAGTAAAAGATAGAGAAAGAAAGAAAAAGAAAGACAGAAAGAAAAGAAGATAGGACAAGTAAAAGGTAGCTAGAGAAAGAAAACAGAAAGGAAAAGAAAAGAAAGAAAGAAAAAAGAAAGAAAGAAAGAAAGAAAAGAAAGAAAGAAAGAAAGAAAAAGAAGATAGGACAGTAAAGGTAGAGAAAGAAAGAAAAAGAGAAAAGAAGACAGAAAGAGGGTGGTATGGAGGAAGACGTGATGAAGGAGGGGGAGAGAAAAAGAGAAATAAAGTGACAGGTAAACGGGGAAAGGAGTGCCGAGGGGGATGGAGAGAGGGAAAGGCTAGACCGAGGAAGAGAATGAAAACATTAAAAATGAGCAAAAGAGAGAGGGAAGTAGAACAGAGAGAGAGAGAGAGAGAAGAGGAATCTAAGAAAATAGAGGTAAACGTGACACAAAAAAGAGGGACGAATCACGGTAGGAGAAACAAAGAGACGGAGGACAGAAGAATTAGTAACTTTCAGACAGGAACGAAGGGAAATTAGGTTAAATAAAATAACTCATTTCGTAAGGCTCTCGCCCTGTTTGAATTAATGAAAGCAAATCCTGGGTTGTGTGTCTAAAACCATGCAAAATAGAACAGCATAAATAAACATGACCTACGCTCTCGATATCCATTTTTTCACTCTGGACAATCCATTTTTCCTACTACACCAACTCAATGATCAGTAGCCTCTCTATAAATATATGCACACATTGACAGACACCAAATCTAAATATCGTCAGCGTAGACTAAAGATTCTATTTATGCCCAGAAAAATGTATGATTCAACGCTGGAAAACAGCTCAAAATTCCTACAGAAATCATTATCTATCGCTAGTATTAGAGGGCCAACGCAAAAAGCGTCAACAGTCTCTTGGATATATGGATGAAAGAAAAAATGGCGGACGTTCTGTCCTCGCTTGATGGAGAAAGGAAAAAGACAATCCATTGTTCTTTCCTCACTCTACCCCACCCCACCCCCCCCTCCCACTGCAGGCACAAGTCATTATAGCTATTAGTGAAGGGTTTTATTGTTTAATAGATAGACAGACAGACAGACAGACAGACAGACAGACAGATAGATAGATAGATAGATATAGACAGACAGACAGATAGACAGACATAGATAGATGTTTTACTCAGTTAAGGTTAGGATAGGCTTAAGATTTCGGTTAGGGTTATATCGGGGTTTAAGTAAGGGTTAGGTTGTGAACCGGATCAGGGTTAGGGTCATACATCCCAAAGTGGCCCAGTCAGGCTTTCTTACCACAAGTCTTATTTCTAATGCACACCACACGCTGCTAATACCGAGAAATGGAGCAGATGATGGGTGCTAGCGCACACATTCTAACAAACCAGGTCACGCATTACACAGACTGAAAAGGTGGGCTTGAAAAGTCAGGAGACAGAAATGCTACGAAAAGAGAGGTAGGGTGTCATCATTTTGATTCACATTGAGCTTCACGGTGAAATTAAAGCGGTAATCGGTCAGCCCGTAGAAAAGCGGCAGCCTACAAAGACTTAAAAGATGGGGGAGGAAGGGAAGCGATGTAGGGAGTTGCCAGTTTCGCCCAGTGTGAGCTCTTCTGCGGGCGAGTCGAGAAATCCGATTTCGTTGCGGGCAGTTCTGTCTTAGGTAGACTAATGCTTGAGAGGAACACTGGCAACGTTGGTGATCAACCGAATTTCTACACACACACACACACACACACACACACACACACACACACACAACTCACACACACACACACACACACACACACACACACACACACACACACACACACACACACACACACACACACACACACACACACACACACACACACACACACACACACACCACACACACACACACACACACACACACACGCGCGCGCGCGTGCACACACACTAACAGATATGTCTGACGCGGTCTTTTATTTTAACTAGCAATCCATAAACACAATATTGTCTAACATCGTTGTCGTATCACCCCAAATGTTCTCTGTTAGCTGCACAATTGAATGCGAATCTGCTTTAAAACAAAACAAAACAAAACAAAATTCGCGTCAGTACAAATGAGTCGAGTGCAGGGGATGTCCCAAATGAGGCCAGGTCGATGGGCCGCCTGAGTGTGGCCGAGTGGAGGGACAACGGCATGGCCGTCAGGTCTAGGACCGAAGTCCCCACCCCATCCACCACTGGCACCCCCACCCCACCTCCCCAGACGCTGAACTTAACGCAATCGTTTTATTTCCTACCTGTACATTTTGACACATACACAGATGCAAATCTGCTTCAAGTTAATATTGTTTGTCTGTTTCTTCTTCAAAAACAAACAGGGCGGCGTGCAATATGTTTGAGTTTCTCCATGGTCGTCATTGAACGCAGCTAGTTTTTTTTTATTCTGTCGGTATGGGCGCTGGTCAATGGCATCCAAGCAAAGGGGAACCTTTACATTAGGTCTTCACGCGGTCCTTTCCGTGATCGCTGTTATCACAGACAGCTGGCGAGAGCGGGAGGAGCGGGAGGAGAAAGGGGGGGGGGGGGGGGGGGGGGGAGGAGAGGGACGCGGTTCCCATCTCGCCCCTTTCCCGGGTTCCTAAATCGCTGAAACGAATTGAATAACTGAGAAACACCATCTGTTGCTGACGCTCGTCTGCCAGTTAACAACAAAGAAACGAACAAACCGAACTGAGAAGTGAGAACCAGGATATCATGCTTGAAGTCTCGCACTGAAGTTCTCTTTTTTCCCCCTTTTAGGGAGTGGGGAGTGTTGGCTCTTCTTGTTTCCCCTCCCCTCGTCTCCATAAATAAAACTCGTGGTCTGAGAGATTAAACAACTATGAACAAAGTGTATCAACAGTTGCATTTCTGACGGATCAAATGAAACATATTGGTATCAAAGGTAAAGTAAACTTCAAGGTTTTAGACGGTGTGTGTGTGTGTGTGTGTGTGTGTGCGCGCGCGCGCGCGCGCGCGCGTGCGTGCGTGCGTGTGTGTGTGTGTGTGTGTATGTGAACCGCTGGTCAGCTGTGTGTGTGTGTGTGTGTGTGCGCACACCGCTGCGTGCGTGCGTGTGTGTGTGTGTGTGTGTGTGTGTGTGTGAATGAATGAGTATGTCCTACACCGCTGGTCAGCTGTTTCAGATGATCCATACTTACGTCCTGTTTTAGCGCGGACATTTAACTGAAAACTGAATTAGGCCTATCCTATGTTACTGTGAATTTTCAGATTACCCCACCCACTCCCCACCTCCCCATCTCAGTATGAGCCGAATTGGACAGATACAGGGCTACTTATACTTCCTACTCTATGAAAAACAAATATTAGCACGCCTTCTCGTAATCAACATTCATTGTTCATAATTGAGTTTGAAAATACACGTTTACTCAATGAAAACATGTGCCGTGAATGTGCTCCTGTGAGATTTGATCGTTACGATGACAGAGGCCAAGAAGGCCAGATCATCGCTCCTTGACAACTTAGCGTACGTGGCAGTCTGATCGTGGCAAATAGTGTGTTATACCGGGATGCGAGGCCAAGCCTGCCTTTGAAAGTACTGACAGAAGGGAGACTGACAATGTTATCTGGCAGACAATGTCAGGCTGCTACCACTCTTTGGGAGGAAAAGTTGCTTCTCACGGTCAGCCTGCTGTAGTGCCTGGTCAACTTCAGAAAGTTGCTCCTGGTATCTCTTGCCTGGTACAACTCAAACCTGGGCATGTCCGTCTTACAGATGCCATGCAGGGACTTTGAGGGCCAGCCATGTCTCCTGTCCTGTGGCATTGTTCCAGCAATGGCAATCTGTGGGCTACAAAATGTTCTGGACAGGGCGTGTTCTTTAGAGAGGCCATCGGCGTGGTGGCTCTGTGCTGAACATGTCGCTCTGGAGTGGCCTCAAAAAACACTGCCAAAGTGACCACATTCCCAGCGACTTGTAGAGTTGCACAGAGGTCCATTCCGTCAGGTAGTCAAAAGAATGTCTGATTATCGTAAGCTTGTGCTGCGTGATCGTTGAATGTAAGACGATCGTCGATCGCACTTCCTAAATCCTCTTCAGCGTGCCTTACTGCCAAGGAATGAATGCAGAGTTGCGCCCCGTTGTTTTGCCTTCAATGTGAGGATCTGGTTGTCCTTCACGCTACTACTCAGTTACATTGCACAGCGTCTCTCAGGGTGGACGTTCAACTGCCAGTCCAGTGACCACTGAAAAGCTTATTCAGATCCTCCTGTGGGGCGACTGTGGCTCCTTGGTTATATTTCGGCTGCTTTAGCTCGGTGCCATCAGCACAGATCCTCGCCTGGCTCATTGAACGGCATGGCAGTTGGTTTATATTAGACAAAAAGGTTGGACCCAAGCATACAGCGCCGGCTTGGGCAATGCCGCTGATCACTGGGCTTCGTGAGATCCGACGTCACTTACAATGGTTGGAAAGGAAGTCTCACACAGCCGTGTATTTCACCTCAGTGTCCACGGACTTCAGCCTTTTTCATTAGTAGGCGATGAGGGGCAGAGTTGAAAGCTTAGTGATGCCCATGTATTTTGCGTCAACTGAGCCCCAACCCCTCCCCCACCCACTCCCCCGGTCCCGATCCAGATCTTCCCTCCTGCAGTCCAGTGTGTTTCAGGAGTTGCATTGTACATAAGGGACCAGGGGTACAGCCATGTTGCTCCCTGCAGGTCAAGTTGTCACTTTGTAAGCAGCTGTCCTTCTGTTCTCTGATGAGTGCTTCCTTCCGTCACTTCACATAGAATGCTAGTCAGACCAAACTGACTGGCCAGTCAGGGCCTCGTAATAGTCGACTCCCTTTCTCGAAGACGGCTTTAACTGGAGCCTTCTTCTAGAGCTGTGGGGAGCACTCTTTTACCAGTGACTTTTTGAAGGTAATGGAGACTAGTAGTGCCAGTTCTTCTCACTCAGCTAAGGGAAGAAAGGAGGAGTACAGCCAGGACCCGGGGCTTCCCCTATGTCCAAGCCTTACCGCCATAGTTATACTGAACTTTGACAACTCAGAGTCGTGGTGGTGCTTTGTCTGGTCTGGCAAGTTGCCCACCTGTTCCCTTATAAAGGCGCTCCAGAAGAGTTATTTCGTCCTTCTGCCTCAACTCTGTCTGCCTTGGTTGTTTCCCCGTTCTTCTCAGTCAGTACTGCAACACCTGTTCTGGTGGTGGTCTTCTCCACGACAAGCCGCCAGAGGGATTTGGGGTTTGGATTGGCTTGAGCCGCCGGCCACAGCTGCCTTCAGTCTGGCCTCGGCTTTCCGACATTCCCTGCTTGCCTTGTTTCTTGTTTCCCTATACTCCAAGTGATCCGGCTCATCCCTGGTTTCAAACCATCGTCTAAACAATTTGTGTTTGTTTCGGACTGATGTCCGAGTTCCTTGGTCCATCCACTTCTTCCTTTTCATCCCACGAACTCCTCCGCGTCTTTGGAAGAACTTCTCTATTGCTCCCATCATGTTGCCATTGAAATAGTCCCAGGCTTTCTCCACAGGCAGGGCCTGCAATTCTTCATCCGATCACTTCCAGGCTTTTCTCATGCCCTGAGTAGTCTGCCTTTGTATATTGTCGCGTTCTTGCATTTGAGGCGGTTGCAGGGTGGGGTACACAGAAAGGCCAACAACCAGAGCAACATGGTCAGTTTCGGTTTCATCAAAAGGGTGTCACTGGGTACCGACTCGTCCATTACGCTACACCGCATCTTCTAAGTTTCAAGACTACACTCACTGCGCACGATTTATAGCTGATGTATAAATGAATTTAAGACTACGATGAATGGATGGAAAACGATGTCGCATGGGCACTACTAATTAGCAGATACCTGACCCGCCCATCAGCCCAAGGCGCTGGTCAGACCTTTGGTACCTCCCTAACATTACCTACGCTACTATATGTGTGTGTGTGTGTGTGTGTGTGTGTGTGTGTGTGTGTGTGTGTGTGTGTGTGTGTGTGTGCGTGCGTGCGTGCGTGCGTGCGTGCGTGTGTGTGTGTGTGTGTGTGTGTGTGTGTGTGTGTGTGTGTTTGAATGTGCACGTGAACATGTGTACATGTTGTGAATGTGTTGGTGAGCACAAGCCCATGTGTCTGTGCCAGTTTGTGCGATGTGTGTGTGTGTGTGTGTGTGTGTGTGTGTGTGTGTGTGTGTGTGTGTGTGTGAGCGTACGTACGCGCCTGCATGTGTATGTGCATGCGAGTATGTTATATGTGGGTTTGTGTGAGCATGCTCCTGCATGAGCGCATGTGTGTGTACATCAATGCGTGTATGTATGTGTGCCTGTGTGTATGGGCGTGTGTGTGTGCGTGTGCGTCTTTGTACGTATGTGTGTGTGTGTAGTAGTCTAAGATCATCTTGTGATGAAAAGACGTTAAATAAAACTACTGAACTGAACTGAACTGAACTCTGTGTGTGTGTGTGTGTGTGTGTGTGTGTGTGTGTGTGTGTGTGTGTGTGTGTTGCCTACAAATGTTCACATTATATAGTTGCAAAGTGAGATGACTGCAGGCGGAAATCTAAACAAATCTTAAATAAATATTAGTGAACCCGAAAAACAAACAAACAAACAAACAAAAAAAAAACATGGACAAACGAATCACAAGACAAAAAACACGACGCGTTTTGACCTCTTAGGTCTTCTTCAGGCAAGATACAAAACAATTATTATAACGAAAATGAACGAGCAATCACTTATCTTCAATTACTTACGCGCAAGATAGGCGTTCAACGTTGATTGTCCTTCTCCTCTCCTCAGTGATATTGTTCTGTCCTTCTTTCCTCTCCTCAGTGATATTGTTCTGTCTCTCTCTCCTCTCCTCAGTGATATTTTTCTGTCCTTCTGTCTCTCCTCAGTGATATTGTTCTGTCCTTCTTTCCTCTCCTCAGTGATATTGTTCTGTCCTTCTCTCCTCTCCTCAGTGATATTGTTCTGTCCTTCTCTCCTCTCCTCAGTGATATTGTTCTGTCCTTGTTTCCTCTCCTCAGTGATATTGTTCTGTCTCTTCTCTCCTCTCCTCAGTGATATTGTTCTTCTGTCCTTCTCTCCTCAGTGATATATTGTTCTGTCCTTCTCTCCTCAGCGATATTGTTTCTGTCCTTCTTCTGTCCTCTCCTCAGTGATATTGTTTCTGTCTCTTCTTTCCTCTCCTCAGTGATATTGTTCTGTCCTTCTTTCCTCTCCTCAGTGATATTGTTCTGTCCTTCTTTCCTCTCCTCAGTGATATTGTTCTGTCCTTCTCTCCTCAGTGATATTGTTCTTTCCTTCTCTCCTCTCCTGATGATTGTTCTGTCCTTCTTTCCTCTCCTCAGTGATATTGTTCTGTCCTTCTTTCCTCTCCTCAGTGAAATTGTTCTTCTGTCCTTCTCTTCTCTCCTCAGTGATATTGTTCTGTCCTTCTTTCCTCTCCTCAGTGATATTGTTCTGTCCTTCTTTCCTCTCCTCAGTGATATTGTTCTGTCCTTCTTCTCTCCTCAGTGATATTGTTCTGTCCTTCTCTCCTCAGTCATTGTTCTGTCCTTCTCTCCTCAGTGATATTGTTCTGTCCTTCTCTGATATTGTTCTCTCCTCAGTGATATTGTTCTGTCCTTCTCTCCTCAGTGATATTGTTCTGTCCTTGTTTCCTCTCCTCAGTGACATTGTTCTTCTCCTTCTTTCCTCTCCTCAGTGATATTGTTCTGTCCTTCTCTCCTCAGTGATATTGTTCTGTCTTTCTCTCTCTCCTCAGTGATATTGTTCTGTCCTTCTCTCCTCAGTGATATTTCTTCTTCTCTCCTCAGTGATATTGTTCTGTCTTCTCTCCTCAGTGATATTGTCTGTGTCTTCTCTCTCTCTCAGTGATATTGTTCTGTCTTTCTCCTCCTCAGTGATATTGTTCTGTCCTTCTTTCCTCTCCTCAGTGATATTGTTCTGACCTTGTTTCCTCTCCTCAGTGACATTGTTCTGTGTTCTTCTTCTCTCCTCAGTGATATTGTTCTGTCCTTCTTCTTCTCCTCAGTGATATTGTTCTGTCCTTCTCCCCTCAGTGATATTGTTCTGTCCTTGTCTCTCCTCAGTGATATTGTTCTGTCCTCCTCTCCTCAGTGATATTGTTCTGTCCTTCTTTCCTCAGTGATATTGTTCTGTCATTCTTCTCTCCTCTCCTCAGTGATATTGTTCTGTCCTTGTTTCCTCTCCTCAGTGAGATTGTTCTGTCTTCTCTCCTCAGTGATATTGTTCTGTCCTTCTGTCCTCTCCTCAGTGATATTGTTCTGTCCTTCTTTCCTCTCCTCAGTGATATTGTTCTGTCCTCTCTCCTCAGTGATATTTGTTTCGTCTGTCTCCTCTCCTCAGTGATATGTTCTGTCCTTCTCTCCTCTCCTCAGTGATATTGTTCTGTCCTCTTTCTCCTCTCCTCAGTGATATTGTTCTGTCCTTCTTTCCTCTCCTCAGTGATATTGTTCTGTCCTTCTTTCCTCTCCTCAGTGATATTGTTCTGTCCCTCTTTTCCTCTCCTCAGTGATATTGTTCTGTCCTTCTTCTCTCTCCTCAGTGATATTGTTCTGTCCTCTCTTCTCTCCTTCTCCTCTCCTCAGTCTATTGTGATATTGTTCTGTCCTTCTCTCTCCTCAGTGATATTGTTCTGTCCTTCTTTCCTCTCCTCAGTGATATTGTTCTGTCCTTTTTTCCTCTCCTCAGTGATATTGTTTCTGTCCTTGTTCCTCTCCTCAGTCAGATATTGTTCTGTTCTGTCCTTCTTTCCTCCTCAGTGATATTGTTCTGTCCTTCTCTCTTTCCTCCTCGGTGATATTGTTGTTCTCTCCTTCTTTCCTCTCCTCAGTGATATTGTTCTGTCTCTTTCTGTCCTCTCCTCAGTGATATTGTTCTGTCCTTCTTCTTCCTCAGTGATATTGTTCTGTCCTTCTCTCCTCAGTGATATTGTTCTGTCCTCTCTCTCCTCAGTGATATTGTTCTGTCCTTCCTTCTCTCCTCAGTGATATTGTTCTGTCCTTCTTTCCTCTCCTCAGTGATATTGTTCTTCTGTCCTTCTCTCTCTCAGTGATATTGTTCTGTCCTTCTCTCCTCAGTGATATTGTTCTGTCTTCTTCTCTCCTCAGTGATATTGTTCTGTCCTTCTTCCTCCTCAGTGATATGTTCTGTCCTTCTCCTCTCTCCTCAGTGATAACATTCTGTCCTTCTTTCCTCTCCTCAGTGATATTATTGTTCTCTCCCAGTGATATTTTCCTCTCCTCAGTGATATTGTTCTGTCCTCTCTTCTCTCCTCAGTGATATTGTTCTGTCCTTCTCTCCTCTCCTCAGTGATATTGTTCTGTCTGTTCTCTCCTTCCTCTCCTCAGTGATATTGTTCTGTCCTTCTTCTCTCCTCAGTGACATTGTTCTGTCCTTCTTCCTTCCTCTCAGTGATATTGTTCTGTCCTTCTCTCCTCAGTGACATTGTTCTGTCTCTCCTCTCTCCTCAGTGATATTGTTCTGTCCTTCTCTGTTCTCTCCTCAGTGATATTGTTCTGTCAGTGATATTGTTTCTGTCCTTCTTTCTCTCCTCAGTGAAATTGTTCTGTCCTTCTTTCCTCTCCTCAGTGATATTGCTCTCTTCTTCTTCTCTCCTCAGTGATATATTCTCTGTCCTTCTCTCCTCATTGATATTGTCTCTGTCCTTCTCTCTCTCAGTGAAAGTTCTGTCCTTCTTTCCTCTCCTCAGTGATATTGTTCTGTCCTTCTTTCCTCTCCTCAGTGATATTGTTCTGTCCTTCTCTCCTCATTGATATTGTTCTGTCCTCCTTTCCTCAGTGATATTGTTCTGTCCTGTCTCTTCTCTCTTCTCATGATTGTTTTGTCCTTCTCTCCTCTCCTCCTCTCTCCTCTCCTTCTGTCATGATCCTCTGTCAGTGTTGTTCCTGTCCTTGTTTCCTCTCCTCAGTGATATTCTGTTCTGTCCTTCTTTCCTCTCTCCTCAGTGACATTGTTCTGTCCTTCTTTCCTCTCCTCAGTGTGAATTGTTCTGTCCTTCTTTCCTCTCCTCAGTGATATTGTTCTGTCCTTCTTCTCTCTCCTCAGTGATATTGTTCTGTGTCCTTCTCTCTCAGTGATATTGTTCTGTCCTTGTTTCCTCTCCTCAGTGATACTGTTCTGTCCTTCTCTCCTCTTCTCAGTGATATTTTTTTTGTCCTTCTCCTCTCTTCAATGATATTGTTCTGTTCTGTCCTTGTTTCCTCTCCTCAGTGATATTGTTCTGTCTTGTTTTTCCTCTCCTCAGTGACATTGTTCTGTCCTTCTTTCCTCTCCTCAGTGATATTGTTTCTGTCTTTCTTTCCTCTCCTCAGTGACATTGTTCTGTCCTTCTCTCTCCTCAGTGACATTGTTCTGTCCTTCTCTTCTCCTCGGTGATATTGTTCGGTGCTTCTCTCCTGTCCTCAGTGATATTGTCCTGTTCTTCTCCTCTCCTCAGTGCAGTCCATCGCTGGGAAAGGAAAATCACCCAGTTGGGACGACCGGCGTCCGCCATCCTGATGACAGCATTCACTGAATCTCTCCTCTTGTTGCTCTCGAGTTGTTCAGGCTTTGGTGCATCTAACTTATTCGGATGATTTGCATCCCTTTAAACTGTGGATGTCTCTCACCCGTCAAGCCTGTAGTCGTCAAAGACGCGCTCCTTAAGTCACCAAGCAAAAGGGCACCAGGTCGGCTTCAGATCTTGATGTGCACGGAAATAGATGCCTCTGCCTTCTTCATGATGATATTAAGTGCAACAATAATCATAGTTCCTCAAAGACAATAACTATGTGAACAAACGCACATGCAAGCACAAACCTTTTGACGGATTTGTTGGAAAATATACGTTTTTTAGATCAAAGATAAACATACAAGTGATTTAATTACTAGTCCTACTTCATTGTGTAACTAATCTTGCCAAAGGCGGGTTTTCTTTCTTTCTTTTTTTTCCTTCTTCAAACTGGGACGCTCTATGTAATTCAAAATTGGCTTCGTCGACAGCGGTCAGAAAAACTGTGCAGTGTGTGTGTGTGTGTGTGTGTGTGTGTGTGTGTGTGTGTGTGTGTGTGTGTGCGCGCGCGCGCGCAATTTGCGTGCGTGCGTGCGTGCGTGCGTGTGTGTGTGTGTGTGTGTGTGCGTGCCTTCGTGCGTGCGTGTGTGTGTGTGTGCTGCGCGCGCGTGTGTGTGTGTGCGTGCATGCGTGTGTGTGTGCAGTGTGCGCACGCTAGCGCGCGCACTTGTGTGTGTGTGTGTGTGTGTGTATGTGTGTGTGTGTGTGTGTGTGTGTGTGTGTGTGTGCAATGCGCGCACACATGTGTGGGTGGGTGGGTGCGCGCGCGAGAGTGCGTGCGTGCGTGTATGTGTGTGCAGTTGCGCGCAAGCCAGCGCGCGCGCGTGTGTGTGTGTGTGTGTGTGTGTGTGTGTGTGTGTGTGTGAGTGAGGATTCATTTTTGCACTGGCACATTTTGCTTGTATTAATGTAATTCGATGGTGTTACACGCTGCTCCTGTTTAGATACGCTGTGTTTGCGCAAAATCTGCATCTGTGGTCAGGGGCTGCGCCTTGCTGAATCACCTAAAGCT
>JADBJO010001415.1:305000-365000 GCA_016801955.1 Conus betulinus
AAACAGTGTATATTGTGAGAACAAATTGGATACATGTATTGATGTGTTGATGCCCTACATGTCATGCTGGGCCACTGTCCATGAGCAGGACTCATTGTATGGGACACAAAGGAGGTACACACCCAGGGAAAACAAAGGAGATACACACCCCCAGGGAAAACAAAGGAGGTACACACCCAGGGAAAACAAAGGAGGCACACACCCAGGGAAAACAAAGGAGGTACACACCCAGGAAAAACAAAGGAGGTACACACCCAGGGAAAAACAAAGGAGGAGGAACACACACCAGGAAAAACAAAGGAGGTACACACACCCAGGAAAAACAATGGAGGTACACACCCAGGGAAACCAATGGGGGGTGCACACCCAGGGAAAAAAAAGGAGGTGCACACCCAAAAAAAAAGGCACAAAGGGGGTACACACACCCAGGAAAAACAAAGAGGCACACACCCAGGGGGGGGGGGGGGGGGAGGAGGCACACACCCAGGGAAAAAAAAAAAAAAGGAGGCACACACACCAGGAAAAACAAAGGAGGCACACACACCCAGGAAAAAACAAAGAAGGCACACACCCAGGAAAACAAAGGGGGCACACACCCAGGAAAAACAAAAGGGGGCACACACCCAGGAAAAACAAAGGAGGTACACACCCAGGAAAAACAAAGGAGGTACACACCCAGGAAAACACAAGGAAAAGGGAGGCACATCCAGGAAATACTCAACCATCAAGGTCAAGCTGCAGAAAGGTTTATCTTGACCGTGTTATATGTCTTCTGTTAACCTTGGCCTTCAGTCAAGATATTTAGGTCCTGTGATGTGATTGCTCCTTCCTTTTCATGGCCAGCTCATGAAAAAAAAAAATTGGTGAACAGGGATGACAGTGACTTTGTCATAGCAACTGACAAACTGAACACTAAAACTAAACAAACAGGGATGACAGTGACTCTGACACAGCAACTGAACACTGAAAACTAAGCAAACAGGATGACAGTGACTTTGTCACAGCAACTGACAGACTGAACACTGAAAACTAAGCAAACAGGGATGACAGTGACGCTGACACAGCAACTGAACACTGAAAACTAAGCAAACAGGGGGATGACAGTGACTTTGTCACAGCAACTGACAAACTGAACACTTAAAACTAAACAAACAGGGATGACAGTGACTCCGACAGCAGCAACAGAACACTGAAAAAACTAAGCAAACAGGGATGACAGTGACTTTGTCACAGCAACTGACAGACTGAACACTGAAAACTAAACAAACAGGGATGACAGTGACTTTGTCACAGCAACTGACAGACTGAACACTGAAAACTAAACAAACAGAGATGACAGTGACTTTGTCACAGCAGCTGACAGACTGAAAAAAACAAACAGTGATGACAGTGACTTTGTCGCAGCAGCTGACAGACTGAACACTGAAAACTAAGCAAACAGGGATGACAGTGACTTTGTCACAGCAACTGACAGACTGAACACTGAAAACTAAGGTTTTCTTAAGCTTCATTGATATTGGTCACATGTCAAAGGATTGAGAAACAGCAGTGAAACAGCCTGAAATAGTATTTCTGACAACAAGGTGAAATAGTTTTTCCGACAACGAGGTGAAATAGTTTTTCCGACAGCAAGGTGAAATAGTATTTCCGACAGCAAGGTGAAATAGTATTTCCGACAGCAAGGTGAAATAGTATTTCCGACAGCAAGTTGAAATAGTATTTCCGACAGCAAGATGAAATAGTATTTCCGTCAACAAGGTGAAATAGTATTTTCTGACAGCAAGGTGAAATAGTATTTCCGACAAAAAGGTGAAATAGTATTTCAGACAACAAGGTTAAATACAATTGCACACACACAAACCGAAAGAATGTGGAAAGTGACATAGGTTTAATCCACCACAGGCAAGAAAATTTCTACAAAGAGGTCGCCTTCAGTGATCATAAACAACAGGTTAAAAAAGTATAAACAAATCTCTGACAGTGATCTGCATTGACAAAGATTTTATCAGTCAAGTGTGCACTGCCCCCCCCCCCCCCCCCCTTTTTTTTTTTTTTTGTTTTTCCATTGTTTGTTTGTTTTGTTTTTCTGTTTTTTGTTTTTATTGTTTAACTTTCATATACTAACCCCTCTTTTTTTTTTTTAATAGTGACTTTGGTTCAGTTGAATTGAGAAGATATAATTTTCTACTGGCAGCCAGCATGCTGCACACAAGAATGGTCAAGGAGGATTTGCTGAAACGAACCATTTTCTTCAGTAATGGTGAAAGTGGATTTACTGAAACAAACCATTTTCTTCAATAATGATTAAGGTGGAACAACTGAAACAAAAACCGTTTTCTTCAATAATGGTCAAGGAGGATTTACTGAAACGAACCATTTTCTTCAATAATGATTAAGGTGGAACAACTGAAACGAACCATTTTCTTCAGTAATGGTGAAAGTGGATTTACTGAAACAATCCATTTTCTTCAATAATGGTCAAGGAGGATTTATTGAAACAATCCATTTTCTTCAATAATGGTCAGGGAGGATTTATTGAAACAATCCATTTTCTTTAATAATGGTCAAGGAGGATTTATTGAAACAATCCATTTTCTTTAATAATGGTCAAGGAGGATTTATTGAAACAAACCATTTTCTTCAATAATGGTCAGGGAGGATTTATGAAACAAACCATTTTCTTCAATAATGGTCAAGGATTTACTGAAACAGTCCAGGATTTGCTGAAACAAACCATTTTCTTCAGTAATGGTGAAAGTGGATTTACTGAAACAAACCATTTTCTTCATAATGATTAAGGTGGAACAACTGAAACAAACCGTTTTCTTCAATAATGATTAAGGTGGAACAACTGAAACAACCATTTTCTTCAATAATGGTCGAGGAGAATTTACTGAAACAAACCATTTCCTTCAATAATGGTCGAGGAGAATTTACTGAAACAAACCATTTTCTTCAATAATGGTCGAGGAGGATTTACTGAAACAATCCATTTTCTTCAATAATGGTCGAGGAGGATTTAATGAAACAGTCCATTTTCTTCAATAATGGTCAAGGAGGATTTGCTGAAACAAACCATTTTCTTCATAATGGTCAAGGAGGATTTGCTGAAACAAAACCATTTTCTTCAATAATGGTCAGGAGGATTTGCTGAAACAATCCATTTTCTTCAATAATGGTCAAGGAGGATTTGCTGAAACAAACTATTTTCTTCAATAATGGTCAAAGGAGGAACAATCCATTTTCTTCAATAATGGTCAAGGAGGATTTGCTGAAACAAACCATTTTCTTCAATAATGGTCAAGGAGGGATTGCTGAAACAAACCATTTTCTTCAATATGGTCAAGGAGGATTTGCTGAAATAATCCATTTTCTTCAATAAATGGTCAAGGAGGATTTGCTGAAACAGTCCAGGATTTGCTGAAACAAACCATTTTCTTCATTAATGGTGAAAGTGGGATATACTGAGCAAAACCTTTTTCTTCAACAATGGTCAAGGTGGAATAACTGAAACAAACCATTTTCTTCATTAATGGTGAAAGTGGATATACTGAGCAAAACCTTTTTCTTCAAGAATGGTCGAGGTGGAACAACTGAAAAAACCATTTTCTTCAATAATGGTGAAAGTGGATATACCGAGAAAAACCTTTTTCTTCAACAATGGTCAAGGTGGAACAACTGAAACAAACCATTTTCTTCAATAAGGGTCAAGGTGGACTTACGGAAACAAACCATTTTCTTCAAGACAGCATTTGATATTACTTAATGAGTACAGTGCCTGATTGAGCCCCTGTGCTACTAAGAGAGGCCAGGTGCTCTCTCAGTATAAAGTGTGTCCCTGCCTTCTGGAATTCTGTTCTAATGATTTGACTGTGTTCTTTTATTATTTGTATCTTTCTTTACTGTCATCCATTTATTTTGTTGTAGTTGTTGTTGTTTTTTCCCATAGTGATCCCTCTCTCTTCTTCTCTTTGATGCTGAGAGTTTTTACAGTTCTTTTGCTATAATTTTAAGTTCATAATTTGCCAACTTTTTCTGTTGACTAAGCAGCAGAAATTTTGTAGTAGCTGTTTGCCTATCTTTCTTTCTTTCTTTGTGTTTTTTGTCAATTTTTTTTTTCTCATGGTTTGAAATGTTGTTTCTTTTATTACCTAGGATTGAAAAATCAGGCTGATCCCTCACCATAGCCATTATTCACTTACAGGTGTCAGTAATGATCTGTAAATCAGGCTGATCCCTCACCATAGCCATTATTCACTTACAGATGTCAGTAATGATCTGTCATGGTATTAATTGTTGCACTCTTTTAAAAATTAGATTTATTGTGTTTGTCACTGTCTTTTTCTTTATCTATACCTCTTTTCTTTCTGTGTGTGGTCGTGTCCGAGCAAGGGCCCCTTGTGTTCAGCTGGGGTTAAGACCCAGACTGTGTTAGAATCCTGCACAGCACTATAACTAGAACCTTGTCTTTCTCAGTGCGGAACTGACTGAGTGAAGAGTTGGAATATGATGTTTCAGGTCAGAGAAAGAGCCATGAGGACAGCTGCGCCTTTGCCATGGTGCCCTGCCCCAATTCCTCAGCCTGCGGCCTCATGCGACGCAGTGCTCTGGAGGAGCACAGACTGCAATGCAAGGGGTCCAAGCGCTCCAGCAGCAGCACACACTGGTCAGTGCCAGGTGTACCTTACACTGTGTTGTCGGCTGTTCTTGGTCCACTCGTTAATCTCAGTCATCACTTTTTTTGTGTGTTGTTTTTTGGTTCTTAACAGGCACTAAAGTCAGAACTTCAGATTTTTTACAGTCACCTGGGAACACATATCTCCTGGCAGTTTAAAATGAGGGGACTAAAAACAACTTTTAGACATGAGACAAACTGAAGATTAAACCTCAGAATTCTCATGCAGTTTTAACCTGTCATTAACAGGAAACACCTTGAACTAGCTCTGAACTTTGAACTTTTCACCTTTAGTGTACTTTTCACCTTGAGGGGTCTCAAAGTGTATAGACTGTCAAAGTGTGTGTGTGTGTGTGTGTGTGTGTGTGTGTGTGTGTGTGTGTGTGTGTGTGTGTGTGCGCGCGCGTGTATGTATGTGAGTGTGGTGACCAGTGGTGTGTGTTTGTAGACTTTGACATCAACAGGAATAGCAGTACTGTTCAAGCTAAAACCTGTGTATGAGGACAATAAAGTCTCCATGAAAAACAAGATCAGGTTTATATATGCTCTGGTATATAATCTGTCTTCCTGTATGTATGCAAGACATGGACCTTCACGACAGGTCTGAAAAGAAGAATCCAGGTGACCCTAGTCTGTGTCTCCTGTATATGTTTGTGTCATCTTTCCTAGGGTCATCCTTGCATTCTTTTTCATCTTTATTCTTCAAGGATGATTACCGGGAATGTCTAGAAGTTCAGGGGTCACAGCGATGGGTGTTGAAACTTGCATTCTTTTCGTATAATCCTAACCACATTCCTCAACCACCAGACTTCTGTACATTTGATGTGCATTTCTGAAGTTTCTATTAGCCCCCCCCCCCCCTCTTTTTTTTCGCATCTCTCTATCTGTCTGTCTGTCTGTCTGTCTGTCTGTCTGTCTCTCTCTCTCTCTCTCTTTCTGTCTCTCTCTCTCTCTTTCTCTCTCTCTCTCTCTCTGGCAAAAACTGAAAGAAAAGAAAATAATGAAGCCTTTTGTTTCATGTATGTTGTTCTCTTTGTATAAGCAGCACTATCAGAGTAAGTGTGCCAATACACCACACATTAGAACATTTAAAAAACCCAGACACTTTTGTATCAAACGCCAATACACTTCAATTAGCAAGAATATGTCCATTTGTAAGAGAACGTACAGACTATGCAAGGTGTGTAAGTGACTGGTTAAAAAAAAAAAAGAAAAAAAAGAGCTAGTTTTCGGTTTCTTTTCCCACTTTTTTTTTTTTTTTTTTTTTTTTGCAGATGAAGAAGAAGACAGTGTGAAGCACCAAAAAATGAAGAGTTGGATTTTGGCCTTAGGGAAAAAAAAAAGAAAAAAAAAGGAAAAAAAGAGAAAGTCACCACCTTAGGTGCTCCATTGCTCCAATAACTGATGCCACAAAAAAGGGAAAGAAGAATCCAAGCCCTGAAAATGAAAAGCTAACACAAGAGAATAAACATCACATACACTGAACACATGGCCAGTGAACGAGTTGTTAAACAATCAAGCAGCATTTAAGACTTCACACAAACAAAGATCTCCTTACATCAGTTGAGAAGAGAAAACTATGTTGGTATAGCCATGGCATTCCATGTCATGTACCACTCACAGTGAAACTATTCTTTAAAGGGTGTTGGGACTTGCACGATGTGAGACATGAACACTTTACAGCAGACTCCATGAAAACTTCGTTCAGAGATGTCCAACTTGAACGTGATTTCTGAATTTCTGAAAGAGATTACATTTTTTTTTTTTTTTATCTGATCTAAGATTTTATGAGGAAAGATTTTTAACAAAATTTCCAGTGTGTTTTTAAAAGTGCATTTTAAAGGGTTGTGTGGATGATTTTTTTTTTGTGTGTGTGTGTGTGGGAGGGGGTTGGGGGGGAGGTTGTTGTTGTTGTTTTAGTAATGACTTGAGAGTTGAATTCAACACAGTGACAGCCCTGATATGGCTGTTTTGCGGTCGGCTGGGCTGTAAGCAGCATTACCTTACCTTACCATTGGTATAGCCATGTAATTCAGTGGTCTTGATAAAGCAATTCTCTACGGAACTGTTGTGGGAGGGAGATGGAAGGGAAAAAAAAAAAAAAAAAACAACACAAACACACAAAACAAAAAGAAATGGACTGACTTCTTCTTCTTCGGCATACACAGGCTGATACTTCTACTGACACTTCCTGTATAGACAGGCAAGGATTAATCCCACCTACTCAACAAAGGGAGTGGAGTTTTGTGTGTATGAGTGTATGACCGTTTTTTTTTTTTTTTAATCCCTCCATTAAGGCAGCCACACTCCAACTTCGGGAAGAATGGGCTGACAATACTGCAGAGTGCTGAGGTAAATCATTAGCAGGGGTCTAACCCTTGGCACCCTGCCAGCAGAACTGGAGGTACCTGGTGAACTGCTCTCCAGTGTGCTACCCCACTGACTCCCCACAACACTAAGGGAGAAGAAGAAGAAAGTGCTTCAGTCACACAACACACTCTGCGCGGTTGAAATAAGAAACTTTCAACAAAGTTGTTTTCAGTGTTGTGTATGGAGGAGATATGAATGATGGGAAAGAAGTAAACCAAGTGTTGTGTTCAGAGAAAGAGGAGTTAGTAGTCGTTTGTCGTGATCAGTCAACCTACCATAGTGTAGAACCATTTCATTTCTCTCTCTCTGATAAAGAAACTCTTGAAGGGTTTGCCATGTTGATTCTGTGGATTTAAACGTAGATGCTTGAACATCAGGCCATGAGAGGCTGAATGTTTTCTCAGACCTTCAAATTCAAGGGTCCTGATGCTGTCTCAGGTGTTGTGGACCTCGGCTAGACCCTGATGGATGATGGCCTCTGATGGGGTTGTCTGATTTCAGAGTTTTCTTCTGAAAGGTGAAAGTCTCTCTGGGCGCCGGAATAGCTCAGTTGGTAGCGCGCCAGACTCGTCATCCTGGGTTGTGGGTTGGAATTTCGGTACAGGGTTTTTTTTCCCTCTGAGTTAACATTAGTTCTGACTCCATTCTCCGTACAGTCCTTCGAATTAGACTATAAACCAAGGTTCCGTGTGTGAACGCATGCACAACATCTTGCACACACGTAAAATCCCATCACCAACTTTCGGAAGTGAATGCCAGTTTGGCTGTTGGTATGGATGACATGTTGCACATAGCATACACCTTCCCCAAAGATGGAGTATGGCTGTCTTAATGGCAGGATAAAAAAAAAAACGGTCATAAAACACACAAAACTCCACTGCCTGTCTATACAGGCAGTATCCGCAGGAGTACCAGCCTGCGTACTTAGAAAAAACAAAGAAAGAAAGAAAGTCTCTCCAAAATTCTTCACGTTATATGATGTGGGTGATCCGATTATCAAGCATAGTTACTTGAAAGTTTCTCCATCAAATTCTTTATGTAATACAGTCTGGGTGATCCAATTGTCTGGTGGTGTTGGTAGTAAATCTCTTCATCAAAAGTCTTCATGTAATACGATCCGGGTGATGAGATTATCTGGTGTAGTCCCATGCCTGCCAGTTTTCTAGTTGTGGCTGGAAATGTGATTGGTTAAAATTTAATTTCTTTTTTTTTATGTGATGGGATGTGAAAAAATCTGTTATAGTCTGTTCCAGCTTGTTATTCCAGTACAAGGAAGCAGTTACATCTTGCACTGTCCTTGTTTGGCTCACTGTGATTAGGGCGCATTTCCATTTAGTATACTATGTAGCAAAAGGTACACCTCACTCCAGTTTGCCAGAAACAACAATTACAGTGCAAACGACGAATTTTATCCAGTCGCAGCAGAGCTCTGAAGAAAGCTGTTAGGCCAATTAACATATTGTAAAGTTATCTGTTTTATTAAGCGTTGGGTGATTTGTTGCAGTTTGTTTTCAGTTTAAAGCAGGTAGACTAGCACATGGAAGTATGTCTGCACACGTAGTCACATCAGTTTGTTTAGACAACAACATGGTGTTCACTTTTCATGCTGCTTTACTGGGGGAACAACACTTGGAGGGTTAGGGTTGGGGTTCTGGATTTTCATGGAGTGCATGCTGCCACGTTTCTGCTGCTTGTTACTTTGTTGGGAAAGTGAAAATACCATGTTGTTGTGTGCTTGAAATTTTCCCCCCCCCCCCCCCCCCTGCACCTGCACCTCCCACCAGCTTACTGGATTGAGAATCAGTTTGAGGCATGGTCACCTCAGTCCTGTGGCAGCCTTGCAGTCCAGACCCAATGCTTCATGGCTGGTCTGTCTGGGTCAGGAAAAAGGGAGGAACTGAGGCATTTTTTATGTATACTGAGACACACATGCAGGCACACATTCAGGTGTACACAAACATCCACCTTTTAAATGATCGGCTGGGTATGGTTGCAGGTACAAGCCAGCTGAAGCAGAACTGTCAGTGTGAAAACCACAGATCTGAAGTGGTACTGCTGAGGAACAGGGTAAGTGCTGCACTGCACCTAAACTCTGTGCGGAATTTCAATCACTGCACTGTGAACTTGTTAGTTAAATTGACTGTCACTTTCTGCAAAGCTCATTGGCTGTAAGTGGTGCAGTATTGTCATTTACCAAAAGAAAAAAAAGGGCTGGGGGAACAAGAAGAAAAAAATCAGAAGTCATCATCAACCAACTGTATGAGAAAGGATTTTTTTTTTCATAAAGTCTGTTGTACTAAATCTTCCCAGCTACAAACTCATCATAAAGTAGGGTTTGGGCTTGTTATCAGTGATGTTTCTTTTTTTAGTTGCAAAGTGAAACGACTGCAGGTGGAAATCTAAACAAATCTTAAATAAATGTCAGCGAACCGCCCAGAGAAACGTGGACAAACGAGTCACAAGACAACACACAACGCGTTTCGACCTCTTAGGTCTTCCTCAGGTGAAATAAAGATGGACAAAAATAACGAAAATGCACTTAGCTGTGATCGCTTCAGATTGCTTCTGAGTTCAGCGCAAGGAAGGCGTTGAATGAGCGTCCATTTTGTTTGTCCATTTTATTTGTTTTTCTAATCAATTCAAATGCACAACAGTGAAAGAAAATAGTTTGGTTTGTCTCTGGCGCATATAAATGTGCTAAAATGGAGGAGAACCAACTTTAGGAATTCTGAAAGGTGCCGAACTTCACCTGCAGTGTGTGATTACTGCGAAGCACCAGGTCTTTATGAGCAGTTTACAAGGTGAGAATTTTCAAGCTTGCTGTTGTTTGATTGACAGCTGTCAAGTGAAACCACCAAGTGTGGTTTGACTGGCCTCTGACGTCTACTTTTTGGTTCTTCATTTTTAAGTGGGCCATGATTGTGTGTTTTTTAATACAGCATTGGTGTGTGTGACAGGACAACATATATTGGTGTACATATGTATGGATTTAACTTTTTTTTGAAGAGAATGGAGATGGTTATGTGAAGAGCTTTCCATGGCTGAATCACTGGAATACAACAATGATGTGCACTGGATTTGATGCAGCAGTTGTGTGTCAGAGTTTCCCAGTGAATATTAGGGGAGATCACTGACTGTATGCCCCTCACAAACCAGTTTCTGTTGACTGTGTATTTCACAGGGGGAGAGGATGTTGTATGTGATTGGTTTTGATCACCTTGTCCACACACCAGGGAGTGATGCTCCGTCTTCAATTGATTTGACTCCTTATGAAGGTTGGGCTAAACTTGAGTATGTGGGCCTGCTTTTTTTTTCTTCACTTTTCTGTTCCAATTTTTTGACAAATTTGAATGAAGGGATTCCACTTTTTTATGGTTATTTTCACCATTCAGCCATTCTAACTTACCCTGACATTTGTGTCAACTTAGTTTGTTCACCAAAAAGTACAATGTATAGGAATGTATTGCACATTACGACTCATCTATCCTTCATATTCATTTGTTAAGTGTCTGTAGTCAATCTGTGTTTTGCTGTGCTGGTTGTGAAACTCTTGGAACAGCCCATAACCAGATTTTATCTTATTCAGCAGTGATGTACTTTTCAAGTGTCACAGAGGGTTTAGCTGGAGATAACTTGGAAATGAACAGAGCTAGATCATGGCAGATTCATGGTGAAGGCATCCATTAAGAAATGCAGGGTTCATGTGGAGAAATGAAAAAAGAAATTAGATGTTGGAGATCGAAAATTACGATGTGCCAAGCTGTTTTTACACAAAACATGTCATACTGGTTGAAGTTAAAAGTGGCTGAATGAGAGCATAGAAACAGAGGACCATAAAGTCAGGTTTTGCCAAATATTGGTATGCTTTCCATTGCTGAACCTCACTGCATTAACAAACTGTTTAGTATAGTCCTCACGAGTCTACATTTGTGACTCTGATATTGTGACAGAGCTCCAGATCAAAGCTGCGTATAGTGCAGTAGTGAGGTGTGTCTCATTGTCTGTCAGCAGTGGTTTCTGCCAAGCTCTGTCTGCCCTGATTCTTACAGCAGTGTGTGTGGCATGGCATTTTGTAATTGTGGTTTGTGTGCTACCACTGTACCGCTTTCTCAGGCTGCTTGCATCTAATTTTACACTTCCACAAGCACTGCTACTTCAAAGCCTTTTACCTCTTTGAAAACTGAACAAAAGTCCATCACCGTTGAGCAGAGACCTTCTTGAAAACTCATCCCTGACTCATTTTAAATCAGAACATTCAGCTGTTTGTTGGTCTTTGGAGTATGGAGGGATAAAGAAGCATCCGGGGTAAGAGATTGAGAAAGGTAACAAGGGACTGGGATTTGGGCAGGAGAAAAGTCAAGTCATAGCTGTCCTACCTGTTTGTATTTGATATTTCAAACTCTGCCCTTTGATAATCCTTGAAAAACCCTCTTACCTTTCCAAAGGATGTGTGTGTGGACCTTGTATAACAGTTGCAGTGTTGATGTTTTGTGATATTGTTATGATGTTGACAGTGGTGTGTGTGTGTGTGTGTGTGTGTGTGTGTGTGTGTGTGTGTGTGTGTGTGTGTGTGTGTGTGTGTGTGTGTCTTATTATTACAGTTGAAGCTGTGATGTATGTGTCAGTTATTACAACAACATGTTTGTCATTAAAGTAAGCAGCTAAACAGTGGTTTTATAGTGTTATAATGAAACGGTGTTTGCCATTAAAATCACTACACTGAGCAGTGATGTTTGTATAATGCCGCAGCAATAGTGGAAGTATCCTATCACCGCAGTGGTGAATGTGTTCTGTGACAGCAGTGGTGAATATGTTCTGTCACATCAGTAGTAAAATATATGTCCTATCATGACAATTGGTGAATATGTTCTGTCACATCAGTTGTAAAATATATGTCCTATCATGACCATGGTGAACGTGCCCTATCACATCAGTAGTAAAATATATGTCCTGTCATGACCATGGTGAATGTGTCCTATCACATCAGTAGTAAAATATATGTCCTATCATGACAATAGTGAACGTGTCCTATCACATCAGTTGTAAGATATATGCCCTATCATGACAATGGTGAAGATGTCCTATATCACATCAGTTGTAAAATATATGTCCTATCATGACCATGGTAAACATGTCCTATCACATCAGTTGTAAAATATATGCCCTATCATGACAATGGTGAACGTGTCCAGTCACAGCAGTAGTAAAATATATGTCCTATCATGACAGTGATGAACATGTCCTATCACAGTGGCAGACCTCTTTACCTGTACAATATTTCGGCATTTAGCACAGAAAAATTTACCAGATATGGAAATACAATATTGCTGAATAAAATACATAGAAGACACAAAATTCAAAGTCAGTTGGGCAGAGGGCAGGGCAGTTGATGAGGTTGACAACTGTTGTTGAAGTGAAGAGATAGTATGCAGCAACTTTCTAAGATTTTCTAGCTGTGGAACCAATGACAGATTACTTCCTTCCCAGGTGTTTGGTGATATTCCAAAGAGGGGATAAGGTGTTAGGATAGGCATGTATGATGAAAAAGGTGTGTGTATTGGTCCAGTTTAAGTTTTCAGTCAGTGTCACTTGCGAGTGCTACTCAAACAAGTTCTGAGAGTCGAAAATGTTGCATCACAGCTTTTGGGTACGCTGTGGTGTATCTCTCATGTCAAAAAGGCACAAAATGCACCACACAGGCATACCATGAGTAGATTCATCCGCTCACCATCTTATCCCAGCAGTGGTGAATATGGATGCTTGTGGCAGGTAGAGACACTGGAGAAGTCCAACAGTTCATTGCAGTCGCAGGTGGACAGTCTGTCCCAGCAGATCGTTGCTCTGGAACAGTTCAAGTTGGACGCTTCAAGCCGTCTGGACAAGTGCACAAGGTAGGTCTGTCAGGCTGAGCCAGGAACTTGCAGTGAAGCCATGGACAGTCAGATTGTCAGTATTTGTGCAGTAAAAACAATCTTTATTGTTATGCTCCAGCCTATCTCGCGGGACCTTTCCAGGCCTGTTGATGCACTGAAGCTCTGTACAGTTATTATGGTGATGAATGATTGTTACACAGCACAGTTCTTGAAGACAGCTATTACTCCTCAAGTGCGAACATGCACACACACGCATACACGCACACACACACACACACACACACACACACACACACACACACACACACACACACACACACACACACACACACACACACACACACACTCACTCACTCACTCACTCACACACATCTACCCTATGACCCTGTCCTCCCTGTGCACACACACACACATTAGTATGGCTAGCAATTTGTGCTTTTCAAACCAATACATGTTCAAGTTTGTATGTGTGTGTGGGTGTAGGTTTGTGTGTGTGTGTAATATGAATGTATAGGTATGTATGTATACACATAGAGAGAGATGTGTTGACCTCTCTGTTGACATCGTTTAACCTCCACAGTATCCGTAAATGGATCCCAAGGCATTTACCGACTTTTAACACTCTTTACACAATGATTTCAGTTTTTCAGCAATTCACTTCTGTATAGCACTTTCCTCTCATTTTAGTAGTCTGCCCTTCACTGGCTGCTTTTGAGTGCTGTTGGATTCTGTTTTGAACCCTTGGTAGTTAGAACACCACAGGATTATCAACTGTGGTATTTCTCTGTTTGATGCCAAGGGAGCACAGACACAGTCAACCATGGCTCACTGATGAGTCCAGATCAGCAGACAAGAGGCCTCTGGGCAGGCATGTGAATGGTTCTGTTTTCAGATGGACTGTGATGTTCCCATTCACTGCTGGGTGAGGATTTTATATGTATAATTAATTTTGATTGCCTTGATTTTGTTCATTCCAATTTTCTTTCTTTCACAACCCTTCCAGCCACCCACCCCATTTAACAAAAAAAATCTTTGCGAAGTCATTAACGCAATATATATGTATGTATGTACGTATATGTATATATAGAGATACACACACACACACACACACACACACACACACACACACACACACACACACACACACACACACACACTATATATATATATACACACACACACATATATATATATATATAAACAAACCTGATTTATATGTGAACTAGTTGTGAAATAATTGGAGTGTGTTGTTTAACAAATGTGTGTGTGTCATTATTTTTCTCTTGATATTGATTTGTTTTATCTCTTTTTATGTTAATTATTTACCTTTTATTAGATCAGCTTTTTGTTGGTCTCATTGGATTGTTTAACCATCTTTGTTATGAAGAAAACTAGCATGTTGAACTGGTAGGTCTGCTTAAACCCTGTGTCTGTGTTATTTCATATGTTGAACTGTGTTCTTATTTTTTTTTTTTTTTGTCTTTTTTTTTCTTTTTTATACTATTAAAGAATTGAATCAAATGAGTCATCTGTGTGTGTGTGTGTGTGTGTGTGTGTGTGTGTGTGTGTGTGAATATTTATGAGTGTGTGCGTGCGTGTGTGTGTGTGCACGCATGCATGCATGTGCACACATTTGTCTTGTACATGCGTGCATATGTGTTTGTCTGTGCGCATGAATTTTTGCATGTATGTGTGAGCCTGTGTGTGTGTATGGTGTGTGTGTGTATGGTGTGTGTGTGTCTGTGAGTGTGAGTGTGTGCGCCTGTGTGAGTGTGTGCGCCTCTGTGTGTGTGTGTGTGTGTGTGCACTGTGTGTGTGTGTGTGTGTGTGTGTGTTACCAGCATTATTGGCAGTCTCCAGCAGCAAAGTGAGCGACTGGCCTCTCAGTTACAGCAGTTGTCTACATCAGGCCAGCCTCTCCGTAAATCCCAGTACAGTTCATCATCATCATCATTAGCCGAAATATCAGGTAAAAAGAACTCTCAGCTGCCAGGAAAAGGACATAACAAAACAAAACAAAAGATGGAATGATATGGTTTTTGTTGTTGCTGTTCTTTACAATGATTGAAAATGAGTATTCATTCCAAAGGAACCCTAAAAAGGTGATTGCTGTTTTTTTTGTTTCACAGAATGAGTGGAAACCAAAAGCAGTGTTATGGGATGCCAAGGTTGCCATCTGTTGGTAATTTCATCCCCACGTTTAGAGGGAATTGTTTTTGGACAGATCTGGATAATGATAATGAGTGAAGAGACTTTTTTTTACTGTAGTTCATGACAGGAGAGGCTTGTTACAACAGGCTTACATGACTGAACAAACGTATTACAAGGACTGGAGAGACTTTTAATATCACATGAAAATGAACGGAGAGAGTTACAACAGATGGAGATGACTGGAGAGAGTTACAAAAACAGACTGAGATCATTGGAGAGACTTATAACAACAAACTGACATGACTGCAGTAACTTGTAACAGCAGACTGAGATGCCTGGAGAGGCTTATAACAGACTGAGATGCCTGGAGAGGCATATAACAGACTGAGATGCCTGGAGAGGCATATAACAGACTGAGATGCCTGGAGAGGCATATAACAGACTGAGATGCCTGGAGAGGCATATAACAGACTGAGATGCCTGGAGAGGCTTATAACAGACTGAGATGCCTGGAGAGGCTTATAACAGACTGAGATGCCTGGAGAGGCATATAACAGACTGAGATGCCTGGAGAGGCATATAACAGACTGAGATGCCTGGAGAGGCTTATAACAGACTGAGATGCCTGGAGAGGCATATAACAGACTGAGATGCCTGGAGAGGCATAAAACAGACTGAGATGCCTGGAGAGGCTTATAACAGACTGAGATGCCTGGAGAGGCTTATAACAGACTGAGATGCCTGGAGAGGCATATAACAGACTGAGATGCCTGGAGAGGCAAATAACAGACTGAGATGCCTGGAGAGGCATAAAACAGACTGAGATGCCTGGAGAGGCTTATAACAGACTGAGATGCCTGGAGAGGCTTATAACAGACTGAGATGCCTGGAGAGGCATATAACAGACTGAGATGCCTGGAGAGGCAAATAACAGACTGAGATGCCTGGAGAGGCTTATAACAGACTGAGATGCCTGGAGAGGCTTATAACAGACTGAGATGACTGGAGAGACTTACAACATCAGATTGAGATGACTGAAGAGACATATAACAGAGTGAGGTGACTGAAAAGACTTGTAACAACAGACTAATATGACTGGAGAGACTTATAACAGACTGAGATAACTGGAGAGACTTGTAACAACAGACTGAGATAACTGGAGAGACTTGTAACAACAGACTGAGATAACTGGAGAGACTTGTAACAACAGACCCCGCTGGAGAGACTTGTAACAGACTAAGATGACTGAAGAGACTTACAACAACTGAGTGAGATGACTGAAGAGACTTGTAACAACAGATGGAAATGATAGGAGAAATTTAAGGCAACAGATGGAAGTGATAGGAGAAATTTAAGGTAATAGATGGAAGTGATAGGATAAATTTAAGACAACAGTTGACAATGATAGGAGAATCTTATGCCAACTGACTCGGTGGCTGGAGAGATTATAATATCAGCCAGATTGTTGAAGATGATTAGAGCAAACAGAGATGTCTACTGAGGTACTGATTACAAGAGAACTTGAGATTACAGCTTTAGAGACTGATTATGACAGACCTCTAGGTGACATCTGGAGAGATTGGTATGAAGACACTTTGAGATTACCACCAGAGAGACTGATTACAACAGATGGAGATGACAGTTGGAGAGACTTGTGATGTCAAGTGGAGATGGCAGTTGATGAAACTGATGAGATCAAAGTTTGAGCTGGCAACTGGCTTATGTTGCTGTTTATGTTACTGTATTCTCTCACTCTCTCTCTCTCTCTCTCTCTCTCTCTCTCTCTCTCTCTCTCTCTCTCTCTCTCTCTCTCTCTCTGACATATATACATATATATATATATATAGATATATATATATAGATATATATATATATATATATAGAGAGAGAGAGAGAGAGATACAGAGATAGATACAGAGATAAGACAGATATGACAAATTGGTAGTGGGGAGAAACAAGTACAGGCTAACATTTCCTTCACCATCACAACAAAGGCTTTGAAAAGAAAAAAAGTAAAGGGATGGGGAGGGGGGGAGGGGTTTATTAGAGAAAGTAAATGGGAATGAAGAAATTAGGGTGCTAGATAAAGAGCTTGAAATCCTTAACTGGCAGCATGTTGGGGCCATTGTAGTCCATGTAATAACAGAACCATTTCTATCACCTTCTCAGCAGCCTGTCGTCCGCTGATTCAGACTCAACAGTGAGACTACGGTTTACATGATGCATAACAGATGTTGATTTTACAACAAGAAAAATGATCATCTTCTTGTTATTACCCATGATCAGCCATTTGTTGAAAGTTTGGAAACTCAGGGTAACAGATTAGTCTCCTGTCTTTTTACCATAAAATTTGCTTTGGGGACAACTGTTTAAGCAGTCTTTTGTGAGGTGGTGCCATGCCTTGGTGGAGAACTAAGTATTTACAATTGTGGAACGGTGTGTGTGTCTGTCAGGCTGACTGCTGTGTTTCTGTGACAGGGATTCCTTCTCGGGGCAGCACCAGCTACAGCCTCAGCCCCAGCAGCCCCAGTTCTGTGGAGAAGTGGGAGATGCCTTTCCAGTTCAAGTGCATCGGCACTCTTAGGTCAGAGGTCATTTTGAAACCTTTTGGTCTGTCAGATTTCATGTGGCCATGTAGTTAGGTCAGATTGAGTGTAACCTTATTGCTTGCTCAGATTTCATGTGACCTGATTGCTAGGTCAAACTTCAGTTAGTCTTCTTGGTGGGTCAGTTTTCATGTAATCTTATTGCTAGGTCAGATTTCATGTAACCTTATTGTTAGGTCAGATTCCATGTAGCCTTATTGTTAGGTCAGATGTCATGAAACCATATTGTTACATCAGATTTCATGTAACCTTATTGTTACCTACTCTTAAGAAGTTATGTGTTGTATGTAAGTTTTTGTTCTTTTTGTTTGTTTGCTGCTAGCAAGATTATGCAAAAACTATGGACATTGATTTCAATCAAAATTAGCAGAAAACTGGAGCATGGCCCAAGGATGAGGGAGTTAAATGTGATGAAGATCTGTATCAAACGATGGAGCGAGGAAGATCTGTATCAAACGATGGAGCGAGGAAGATCTGTATCAAACGATGGAGCGAGGAAGATCTGTATCAAACGATGGATCCTGGATCTCTTTTCCCGTTTTTTTTCTGACATTGCGACATAGGGCTTTTTTTCTGACAATATCAACCAGGGCATTTTTTCTGACATAGATAGGGCATTTTTTTTCTGACATGTGAGACAGGGCGTTTTTTTTTTCTGGTGTAGTGAGATGGGGCATTATCTGACGTAGTGAGATAGGCATTTTTCTGACATAGCTAGATGGGGCGTTTTTTTTTCTGACATAGGGTGATAAGGCATTTTTTCTGACATGGCGAGATAGAGCTTTTTATTCCCTTACATAAAGGTTGGGCATTTTTGTCGCGTATGTAATTTTCTCCAGAAATAAAGCATGGATCACACTGAAAAAAAAAAAAAAATCAGGCTAATTAAATACATCAAGTATCTGTGAACTTGTATATTGTGGTGAGGATGTGGATTATACCCCAGTTTCAGTGAGCAAAGTTAATATTCATTAAGGGCAGCAGAGGGATGGGGAGAGTGTTTACTATCATTGCATAGGAGAAACTGAGCCAAAATTACCACTGCATTGTAGCTGCGATAGTTGTAAAGATACACCAAGATATGTGGGATGGGTTTGGTAGAGTGGCTGAAGTCAGGAAGAGGTGCTACAGTGTTGAGGGTGTCTGCGATAGTTGTAGGGATTCACCAAGACATGTAGGATGGATTTGGTAGAGTGGCTGAAGGCAGGTGAATGTCATAGAGGTCTGCATGGTCTCAAGTGTCCTTGGTAAGCAAGTTTTATTCAAGTGTGGGAGTTCAGGTTTATCCCAGTGCACTGGTAATCCTAATTAAGGCTTCATTCAAATGGATTAATACTCTTTAATTGTGATTTCATTTTGGTGCATTAGTACTTACTCATGTGATTTCATTCAAGCGTATTGGTACACTTAAGTAAACATTTCATTTACATGAATAAACACTCTTTGGACAAGATTTAAAAAATTCTTACTGTACTACTAGTTTACTCCCATTGTATTTCAAGGTGAAAATGTGTTCATATAGGTTATTTTGTTTTTAAATTATGGCCCAGATAAAAAGAAGAAAGAAATGCTCAAAGATTAAAAGATTTGAAACCTGCACTATGTATAAAGAGAGCATTATAGATCTGGATGATTGATTTATTGACATAGGCATGGGGCAACAAAAGCAGAAAAAAATGCAAATGCACAAACATAACATAAAGTTTAAGTACTATAGTCAATGCCCATCTTGCGCCAAATTTGATGAGATAAGTGATGGCTCATTTTTCATTTTCATTGTCCTGAATGTTGTTTATCTTGCCTGAAGAAGACCTAAGAGGTCAAAACATGTCGTATTTGTCTTGTGATTTGTTTGTTCATGTTTGGCAGGTGTAGTACTTAAACTTTTTAAGAGTTGTTTAGATTTCCGCCAGCAGCCACCTCACTGTGCAATGCACACACATGACTTAGAATTTGTTCAAAACTAGCGTATCTGCTGAGGCTGTGGTTGCAATGTTGCAGTTTGCAGGATGGGAGGTCATGAGTTTGATTCCCATCAGGAACATTTATTTGTGGGAATGTTTAGCCGCAGCCTGTGTCAGTCCAGAGTTGGATGTGGTATGGGACACAAATGGAGAGACCCAGAACCATTCAGTCAAGTTTTATCCACTTTGCTGTTTTCATACTGACATCCCTGACCAGGAAAAGGTGTTTTCAAACAAAGATCGGAAATAGAAATTTGGAATATTTTGAATGTGGGCGATGGTACCTTTTTGGCTTGGCACCTCAGTGTTTGGGTTACATTATCAGTGTGATAGTACTATTGACCTTTCCTCCAATGATTGCAACCTCATCTGTGCAGACGTTGTGGCTCTGAATATGTGCACGAAAGCCATTCCCCTGGAGTCTGCTCTAAAGCAGTTCGCCCTGGTCATGCAGCAGAAAAATAAGGCATCAAAGGCAGTGTTTTTCCACTATTGAAGAGTGTGTGTGTTGCTTATCAGTGTTGCAAATTCCATACTCTTATTTTGAATACCCTTTTTTCTGTGATTTTTTTTTAACCAGCCTTCACAAACAGCCAGTCAGTGGGGAAAAAGCAGGGGAGAGAACTGTTAGTACTGAGTGGATTTATGGATGTCTTTGAAAGTGTGTCTGACTTCCTGTCCAACACTACCTGTGTCTGCATCTCTTTGACCTGGTTGATTCGGGTGTATCTTACAAAAAGGAAACATGGAGTACAGTCTCTGATCAGAATGGGGTTCCATGAATCATCTTCAGCAACCTTATTATCATCAAAAAAAAAAAAAAACTATCAAATTGTGTGAGTGTTCTCATGGTTGCCTTACTTTCAATTTCCTCTCCACGTCAATGCCTGTAGTGAGTTTGTCAAAGTCCTTGGTATCAGCAGGTTCACTGGGGACTGTCACTGAATGCACGTGGTGGCACACACTGAGGGAGAACAGTTACTCAGGCATGTACCATGCCCAAGCAGTTTTGTTGTCTGGAAAACTAGTGAGTGGTGCCCTGCATATGCTGGATCAGACCAGACACCACTAAATGCCTCTCAAGTGACGTGGAAGCTGCGCAGTGTCTCCTCTGATGGGCTGCCTCATGGCTTGTTCATATTGATTGCTCCTTGTGGACTGCCAGTGGTGGGATTACCACACCACAGACCTTCATGTGGCTATGCACAGGGAGCAAAGTGAATGATGTTGGATGACAGAGAGGATGAAAACAGCAAGAAAATAAACAAACAGAAGACAATATGACCTCTCTGTTTCCAACATGCTATGCACATCACACAGATAAAGCAGGTACTGCAGAGTGGATGGTAAGATAGGACCACCAAAGCAGGTCAAGGACATCAGGTGTAAGTGGTTGATACGTACGACTTTTCCTCCTCATGCAGATAAGACAAAGGAGGCCAAGGGTATCATGTATATACCGTAAACATGTACTACTTTTGTTCCACATAGATAAATCCACACTACATCAAGACACGCAATGACACCACTAAGTGCAGTGGAACTTTTAGTGCATGATTTTGTTAACACAGTCCTTGGATGAAGAAATAACAGCAGACATGGAGAAACTAGGAAAAGCTGTCTGGTACAAACAGCGTCCATTGCTGGTGTTTTAGGGACCAGCAGGCCAAGGACTGGTCTGTATCCCCAGATGTGGCTGATGGAAGTCGAGGTCACCGGGGTCATTTTCTGGTGACTGTCTGGATGTGCTGGTTATGGGACAGTGCGTGTTTTAGGGACATCATGATTGGCAGATGCAAAGAATTATACTGATTTTGTACATTTTGAGATGCGGAGAGGACAGTGACACAACTGAGCATGCTACAGGGGTTAAAATGAACCAGTCATCTGAAAGGAAACAGAAAATGCAGTTAGCCACATGCACATTTAGATTTTGTCTCATCAACCAAAAAGCTATGTAAACAAAAGAGAAGCAGGGATTTAATAACTCTTTCAGATAAAAGCATATTGTGTACACCTTACCAAGTAATATTAATTAGCTCTAAGTTATTCTCATTTTCTTTTTAAAGTTTGATATAATTTGCATGAGTTGGACACACTGAAAAGGGTGAACTGTATTTTCTCTGTATTGGTACAGTTGTAAGTTACTGTCACCTAGGAACATTCTACGACAAACGTAAATCCATTTGCCAGCCTTGTTTGATGTTTCAGAGGTCACCAGGACATCGTGTGGTGTCTTGTGGCATCACGCGGACGGCTGTACAGCGCAGGTAATGACCAGGTCATCAAGGTGTGGAACGTCGATCAGCTGGCCAAAGGCTGCATCGACAACTTCCGTGGTCACACAGACAGGGAGTGGAGCTCCCAATGACGTACATTCTCTATGTTGTGATACACAAAATGCCCTATTAACCATGCTTCAGGTGTCGGTCAGACATTCTCTATATTGTGACACACATAATGCCCTTATTAACAATGCTTCAGGTGTCGGTCAGATCTTTAAATTAAAAAAAAAAAAAAATTGATTGTCACATGAACAGACCCTTTAAGATTCTACAGTCTGCATAAACTCAACAGATCAAAGTTTGCTTTCAATCATTTCCAGGATTTTTCCAGTCAGTGAAGAATGAAAAGAGGTGCTATGTGTTTCTTGATACAACCAAAAACACAGATGGCTGCTCTTGCTCCTGTTCTTGCAGTGTAGTTTACAGAAGGTTAGTGGAAAATGGAATACACAAATGATGTACCAGTATTATGAAAGCAAAAATGGGACATTGGAGACATGGCTGATATGTCAATGAAACAATTTAGATGCTCATTGATTTTTTTTTTTAATTCTGTTCTGGGTGTCGGGTAACTGCATGAAACAGTCGCCAGCCAATGCCCTGGTTATGCTGCACTGCTGATGGAATGAGGCTGCAGCAGATTGGAAGCACTGGGCCAGAGATGTGCTGTCTGAATCAGCCACCATGGGTCCTTTTCACTGCTGTTCCATGTCCACAGTGCTGTCTCTCTGTAGCCTCTGAAAAGAAGTCTTAGCCTGTAGTCAAGATGAATCCTTTTGTTTCTGGTGCGTCCACTGTTTAGTTGGCAATGAATATGCACATCATAACTACAAATGCATAGGAATTTTACTACTAAAATTAGATGTACAATGTGCTTACCTTTCCAAACATATGCCTTATACCCACATGGTATTGAACAATGCAATATCATCAGGATAAAAAAAAATGATAATAAATTGGGAGCACAGGGAATTAACTTTGCCTCAGTGCCCAGATATGCCAGCCAGTGAGTGATCTCCCTCAGTAACTTCACAACATTACACTGTAATAGAACAAGCTCAGTTTTCATACCTTTTTCCCACTTAGAGGGGAGGTGAGAGGACATCATAGTGTTTTGACAGGTAAGTATATCGTAAAACTACATTTAGTAGTAAATCTCTTTTTGTCATACTTACCTGTCCAAACAAGTGCCTGAATATTGAAAAAGATTTTGGGAGCATGCTCACGTAAGACGTTACAGCCCTTTTCTTGTAAGAATGTCTTTAAACAGTTCCCAGCCAATAACTCAGTTCTAGAGGCTCAAACAGCCATTCAGAAATGGTCTCCCACAACAATCTGGAGGTGAAATGCTTGGTTCCTCTTCTCCCTCCAAGGGTCAGATAGATCAAGAGTAAGCAAAATCAATCAAAAATAATTTTTTTTTAGAAGGATCAGAATAGGGAGATAGATAAAGAGTAAGCAAAATCAGTCAAAAATAAAACTTTAGAAGGATCGGGAGAAGGAGAAAACCCAAAAAGTAAGTGCAGAAGATACCCACTAGTAATAACGTAAGCACCCCAAAACACAAACGAAGCAAACCTTTGCATGAAAATTTAATCATGTCTATGGCAGGTTCAACCAAGAGTCAAGACAAAAGTACACAGAGACATGAAAGGCAATGACTGGCAGGGTTCACAAACGATTATATAAGCAATATCATTGTGAACAAAATAGGCATGAACCAAGAGCCAAGATGAAAAAATACACAGACAAAATAGGCATGCCAATGATAGCATGAAGCAAGAGCCAAGCCAAAAAATACACTGTCAAAATGGGCATGTCAGTGGCAGCTTAACACTGTCCCTGCGTATGCATGCAGCATGAGTTTTCCCCCTTCCCGCACACAGCCACTCATGTTAAAATCCCTTTCTACGTAGCGATTTTGGCATTTTTGGAATTTATTTTACATGCTATGTTTGGTCCGTGTTAACATCATGTTTGGTATGTCTGAAAAGAGAAATCGAGACTTTTAGGTGAATGTACTTTGAAAACTCTAAGAGATCCTGCGTTGAGACAATGCACATATAAATGAAATAAACCACACACACAGAAATAAAGACAAGTGCAGTGTTTGACAATGAATGCTTAGTAATGGCATGAAGACTAATCGATACAAAAAAAGCACTCACCTAATACACTTATGGTTATGATACTTTTTTGCCATCAGTTAGTATCCATTTTTAAACATTTTCACAGAATTTGGTTTTTGAGATTTTTCGAGTCAAGCACCTTGTGCGTATGTTACTGAATCAGTTGAATCGGTTGATTTTTTCATTGTAATCAAGAACATCTTCAAATATAGACATTCCTCATCTTCCCTATCATCTCCACTGTTGATCAACTCTCCTTTGCTATCGGAACCACCTTGAACACATTGAAAGAATAACTTGTTCTAAAGAAATGATTTACCGGTGCTGACCTGGCATTTTGACTAGCAGATGAAAGGCCGGTGCCAGAAACGCGGTCAGTTCAGGTCGGAAAAACCCAGCAAGGGGTTCTTTGTCTCAGCCGCAGATAGCGAACGTGAACTTTGCTTGAATTGAAGAACTAGGGCATGTCAGGCTACCAGGAGCCCTCCACTAACTTATGGCAGGAGTTATTTCTCTTAGACCGTTAGAGTTTGAATAGTAGAATTTTTAAAATAAGAATGCACGGACGTGTGTGTGCCATAGAGACAAAGGAGCTTTCAGTCAGCGCATGGCACCTTGCGTGCCATAGGCAGCAGAGCTATGAGCAGCGCACGGAGCCGTGCATGTTGTAGGCTTAAAGTTAAACCAAGAGCCAAGACAAAAATACACAGACAAAATAGGCAATGAAAATTGGCAGGGTAGGCAGATTATCAAGTGAGCAACATCATTGTGGATGTGTTGTCACCTGGGCAACCACAAACACCCCTAGAGGGTCCAGAAGTTCATGACCTGTCATGAAGACAGAATCTGCCAAAAGGGGTCTGTGTGACCTCCAGCCAGCTGCCTGACAGATGGCAGAGCCTGCAACTCTTCGCCAGCGACTGCAGCTATTACTTTTATTTGTTTTTGTTTTTTTCGTGATTTTCTTTTTTTTTGGGGGGGGGGGGGGGGGGGGGAGGGGGGATCCTGATAATATGTCCAGGTGGGGATAAGGCATTTGTTTGGACAGGTAAGTATGAGAAAAAGCTTAATGATAAAAAGAAATATCATTTGAAGAGGAGGGAAGGAGGAGTGTGTGTGTGTGTGTGTGTGTGTGTGTGTGTGTGTGTGTGTGTGTGTGTGTGCACATGTGTGTTTGTGCGCGCATGTGTGTGTGTGTGTGTGTGTGTGTGTGTGTGTGTGTGTGTGTGTGTGTGTGTGTGTGTGTGTGAGCATCATCTGAATATGGTGACCTGTGTTGTACAGATCCATGCCATGGTGATGCGGGGAAGAAACTGTTCACTGGGGGTGCTGACACCTCCATTCGGTGCTGGGACACTGACAGAGGGACTCAGACAGGAATTGTGGAGGTAGGCTGACAGGAATTGTGGAGGTAGGCTGACAGGTATTGTGGAGGTAGGTTGACAGGTATTGTAGGCTGACAGGAACTGTGTGGGGTAGGCTGACAGGAATTGTGGAGGTAGGCTGACTGGAATTGTGGAGGTAGGTTGACAGGTATTGTGGAGGTAGGCTGACAGGAATTGTGGAGAGGTAGGCTGACTGGAATTGTGGAGGTAGGCTGACAGGAATTGTGGAGGTAGGATGACAGGAATTGTGGGGGTAGGCTGACAGGAATTCTGAGGGTAGGTTGACAGGAATTGTGGAGGTAGGTTAACAGGTATTGTGGAGGTAGGTTGACAGGTATTGTAGGCTGACAGGAATTGTGGAGGTAGGATGACAGGAATTGTGGGGGTAGGCTGACAGGAATTGTGAGGTTGGCTGACAGAAATTGTGGGGGTAGGCTGACAGGAATTGTGGGGTAGGCTGACAGGAATTCTGAGGGTAGGTTGACAGGAATTGTGGAGGTAGCTTGACAGGAATTGTGAAGGTAGCTTGACAGGAATTGTGGGAGGTAGGTGACAGGTATTGTAGGCTGACAGGAACTGTGGGGGTAGGCTGACAGGAATTGTGGAGGTAGGTTGACAGGAATTGTGGAGGTAGGCTGACAGGAATTGTGGAGGTAGGCTGACAGGAATTGTGGAGGTAGGCAGACAGGAATTGTGGGGGTAGGTTGACAGGAATTGTGGGGGTAGGGCTGACAGGAATTGTGGAGGTTGGCTGACAGGAATTGTGGGGGTAGGATGACAGGAATTGTGGGGGGTAGGCTGACAGGTATTGTGGGGGTAGGTTGACAGGAATTTGTGGGAGTAGGCTGACAGGTATTGTGGAGGTAGATTGACAGGTATTGTGGAGGTAGGTTGACAGGTATTGTAGGCTGACAGGAATTGTGGGGGTAGGCTGACAGAATTGTGGAGGTAGGTTGACAGGTATTGTGGAGGTAGGTTGACAGGTATTGTGGAGGTAAGCTGACAGGGAGTGTGAGCGTAGGCTGATTGTGGGAGTGTGAGGGTAGGCTGACACGTATGGTGGAGGTAGGCTGACAGGTATTGTGGAGATTAGCTCTCAGGAGTTGTTGAGATAGACAGGTATTGTGGAGATAGGCAGGCAGGTACTGCAGAGGTAGGTCGACAGAAATTGTGGAGATAGGTTTACAGGAATTTTTGGAGGCAGGCTGCAGGTATTGTGGAGGTAGGCTGACAGGTATTGTGGAGGTATGCAGACGGGTATTGTTGAAGCAGGCTGACAGATATTGTGGATTAGGGCTGACAGGTATTGTGGAGGTAGGTTGATAGGTTTGTGGTGGAGGTAGATGATAGCTATTGTGGAGGTAGATTGATAGGTATTGTGGAGGCAGGTTTGATAGGTATTGTGGAGGCAGGTTGATAGGTATTGTGGAGGTAGGTTGATAGGTGTTGTGGGTGGTAGGTTGATAGGTGTTGTGGGTGGTAGGTTGATAGGTGTTGTGGGTGGTAGGTTGATAGGTGTTGTGGGTGGTAGGTTGATAGGTGTTGTGGGTGGTAGGTTGGTAGGTGTTGTGGGATTCTACGGCTCAAATTGTTTTGGCCACTAGTGTTGAGATTGTCATCAGTCAGGGGGGGGGAAAAGAGGAGTGGGGCTGGGAGGGAGTGAAGGTGGAGACTTAAGTGTTAGTTTTCTGGTATTGTCAACTATGGAGAAAAATGAATGGTGATAGCAGTTTGTGACACAACACAGCAAAAGAAGAGGATGGAGTACAGAAGTCTCTGCGTGGCCAGTGGGGAAGGACAGATGAACTGGAGGGCTATTCCAATCAGTATGGCACATATCTGATCTGCATGCAGTGTCCCCAAAGCTGAGGTAAAGTGGTTGTCAGTTACTCATGTGAATGACATGGAGTTTATGTCCTTCACTGAGAAGTGATTGAAACCAGGCTCCAAATAGTCTTGTGGTCTGTTGTAATCTGGTGCGTTTGTCTTGGCTTATTCGTGTTTCATGTATTTCTCTTGATCTTCCTCACAGTTTCTGCTTACTTTAGTGTCATTTCTCTGCAAAAGGGTAAACAAACTGAAATCATTGAATGTAGAGAGGATACATTGGTTTGTGTTTGATTATTGAGAGTTATCTCTGTGTCTTCACTGGAGGGGGTGCCATGTTTATGAGAAGAGCGAGCATGGTATGGCCGAGTGCATACAGAGTGCAATGCTGTGTGTGTGCATGGTGTTGTTGGTACTGTTGTGGGTATGCATGGAGAGAGAACAGAGAGCTGACATGAGAACAAACCTTGCAGGGAGCCCACGACAACATCATCTGTGCCATGGTCATCGCAGGGGACTATCTGTTCACCTCTTCCTTCTCTCTCATCAAGGTGAGCCTGTCTGTGTCTCTTTGTGTCACCCTGTGTATATGTGTTGCCCATTATGTTTATATGTTTATTATAATTCTTATTATTAAGAGTACATGTATAGCGCCTATCCTCGGTTTGAGACCATACTGTAAGCACTTTACCATCCTTGTTCTCCATGTGCTCCTCATGACAGTTTAGCATGTACTCTACCTGCCCTAACCTGTTGTTCTGGTGGTGTCAGTGCGGTGCTTCAGAGGGCCCTGTCTTCCTCTCTCCCTGGATCATTATCAGTCTGTGCCTGGCCCTCTCTTCCTCTCTCCCTGGTATCCCTCTGTGTCTGGCCCTGTCTTCCTCTCTTCCTGGATCATTATCAGTCTGTGCCTGGCCGTGTCTTCCTCTCTCCCTGGATCATTATCACTCTGTGTCTGGTCCTGTCCTCCTCTCTTCCTGGATCATTATCAGTCTGTGCCTGGCCGTGTCTTCCCCTCTCCCTGGATCATTATCACTGTGCCTGGCCCTCTCTTCCTCTCTCCCTGGATCATTATCAGTCTGTGCCTGGCCCTCTCTTCCTCTCTCCCTGGATCATATCACTCTGTGTGTGGCCATGTCTTCCTCTCTCCCTGGGTCATTATCACTCTGTGCCTGGCCGTGTCTTCCTCTCTCCCTGGATCATTATCACTCTGTGCCTGGCCGTCTTTCCTCTCTCCCTGGATCATTATCAGTCTGTGCCTGGCCGTGTCTTCTCTCTCCCTGGATCATTATCAGTCTGTGCCTGGCCGTGTCTTCCTCTCTCCCTGGATCATTATCAGTCTGTGCCTGGCCCTCTCTTCCTCTCTCCCTGGATCATTATCAGTCTGTGTGTGGCCATGTCTTCTCTCTCCCTCATTATCTCCCTGGATCATTATCACTCTGTGCCTGGCCGTGTCTTTCTCTCTCCCTGGATCATTATCACTCTGTGTGCCTGGCCCTGTCTTCCTCTCTCCCTGGATCATTATATCTGTGTCTGTGCCTGGCCCTCTCTTCCTCTCTCCCTGGGTCATTATCAGTCTGTGCCTGGCTCTCTCTTCCTCTCTCCTGGGTCATTATCACTCTGTGCCTGGCCCTCTCTGGCCCTCTCTCCTCCTGGATCATTATCGGTCTGTGCCTGGCCCTCTCTTCCTCTCTCCCTGGGTCATTATCACTCTGTGCCTGGCCCTCTCTTCCTCTCTCCCTGGGTCATTATCACTCTGTGCCTGGCCCTCTCTTCCTCTCTCCCTGGATCATTATCAGTCTGTGCCTGGCCCTCTCTTCCTCTCTCCCTGGGTCATTATCAGTCTGTGTCTGGCCGTGTCTTCCTCTCTCCCCTGGGTCATTATCACTTTGTGCCTGGCCCTCTCTTCCTCTCTCCTGGGTCATTATCAGTCTGTGCCTTCACCTGCCAAGGGTATGGATGTTGGACCAGGATGAAACCTGAACCTAACCTCATGTCATTTGTACATGTTGTCCAACCCTGATGACTTACTGATCAGTGTTTCTTCTCTCTGCATCTCTTTTTCTTTTTCTGTGCAGCATATGAAATAAGGTTGCTTCTGGTTTCCATTAGTAACATTTGAAGAAAGAAATGATTGATCACTTACATCTAGCTATAAAAGCGTTATTGCGACTTTGTCATTTTGTTGTTTTTACCAAATACAAATAAGGTTCATCTTTGGAGAGGGCATTGTTAAATGTCCAATGTGTTTTTTGGTCTTTGATGGATGTCTGTCTTACAAGGCTAAAAATGCCATGATAATTGAAAGCCAGGTTTGACAGTGGCATACTCAGCATTTATCATAAGGTAACTATTAATTTGTCATTTGTAAATGATCTAGTTGCAAAGTGAGATGACTGCAGGCGGAAATCTAAACAAATCTTTAATAAATGTTAGCGAACTGCCAAGAGAAACTTGGACTTGAGGAGAGTGACGATGGTGCTAAAGATCTCACTCTGATCAGAGACTACCTGACAAGACTGCACTCCATGCTATTTTCTTTATCTATGCTGTAGTCAACCAGGCTAGGAGTTACAGTGCAAGGTAGGCAGGCGTTGAATCTGCCTAATCATTCAACGCCTGCCTACCTTGCACTGAAGAGATCTAAGTTAAGTGACAAATTCGTTCATTTTCATTGTCCGATTTGTTTGTACCTTGCCTGAAGAAGACCTAAGAGGTCGAAACGCATCGTGTTTTGTCTTGTGACTCGTTTGTCCATGTTTCTCGTGGCGGTTCGCTAACATTTATTTAAGATTTATTTGAAAAGGAGTTTAGATCGACTTTGTTATATGGAAATGAATCAGTGCCATGTACACTATGTCTTAAACTATTAGTTAAACTCTCGCCACACTTCTCAGCTTATTTTATGTGTTGTCATTCCAGGGAATTTATTGCAGTGTGAGACAGATTTCCTTACTCCAGTCTTCTTGGGGGGTTATCTGTGTCATAAACTTAGATGGGTATAGATGTCATTGTAATCTAAACTAAAACCTTACTTAATGTATGGATATATGTGGAAGTGTTTGTGTCTGTTTGTGTAATGCATGCATATGTGTGCATGTATGTGTGTGTGCATGTGTGTGTATGTAGTTGTGTATTTCTGTATATGGGTGTCTGTGGTTAAGGGTGGAGGGGGGGGAGTTCTTGCTATACAAATGTTTTCGTTTTTAATTATCCTGACCTGAAACATTCAGAATTTGTTGGGCAGGTATATAATAATGATCTTAATGATAGTGGTAAAACCAGTGGCTGTAGTGCAGTAGTTAGAGTTCTGGGCTGGAAGGTCATGAGTTCAGTTCTCATCAGAGGCATTTATATTTATGATCTGAGGGGACCATACCTGCCCTTACCTAAAGTTGAGCATGCTGTGGGCTGCAGTGAGAAGACACAGGAGCTACACTCTCGACTTTCATCCACAACACAGTTGCATCTCTAAGAGTGTTTTGCAGATTTCCTCACCAACACTGCAAGTGTCTGTAACTCCTAGCCTTGTTGACTACAGGATAGATCAAGAAAATAAGCATGGAGTGCAAAATGTCAGGTAGTCTCTGATCAGAGTGAGATCTTTAGCACCATCGTCACTCGCCTCATTTTCATTTATCAGTATGTACTGAATTCTGTGGTCCTTCATGCCCTGCTCTTTTTCATTCTGTTTTCTTCATTTTACACATCCACAGTGAGTTGATTCAAAGTCAAAAGTATCAGCAACTTCAAAGGAACTGTTGTTAGAATGACACAGTGGTGTTCATGCTGTCTCCACGACTGAACAACTGTTGTCATCAGTAGGAGGCTTTATTGGTGCTGTCCTGGGTGTGTGGAATCGGAACAGGCACCACTGACGTGACTTGGCAGCAGTGCGGTGTCTCCTCTGGCAGGTTGTCTCCTGATGACTTGACATGGATTGCTCCTCGCGGACTGCTGATGCTGTGGCTGTGTCGGTACAAACCTGGATGTGATTAATATGTGTAGGAGAGTGGCATGCAGGTGATGTCACTGGGGGGCACATGTGGACTGCTGATGTTGTGGCTATCGGTACAAACCTGGATGTGATTAATATGTTATGGCATGCAGGTGATGTCACTGGGGGGCACATGGGATGAGACGGCCAAAACAAAAGAAAGAATGATAATGAGATATATTCATAAAGCACATATTCTGCAAGTGGGCCATAAAGCACTTTACAGGACTTTGAAAACAAAATTTCTAACAAAAATTATTTGTAGTTGCAAAGTGATTCATCGCCTTCTTCCTTGCGCTCAACTCAGAAGCAATCTGAAGCGATCAAAGCTAAGTGCATTTTTGTTATTTTGTTCGTTTTTGTTTCACCTGAGGAAGACCTAAGAGGTCGAAACGCATTGTGTTCTGTCTTGTGACTCGTTTGTCCACGTTTCTCTGGGCGGTTCGCTGACATTTATTTAAGATTTGTTTAAAAATTATTTGAGCAAAAACAAGATAGTAACACAAGCTCAGTAAGCTGCACAGTCATCCGTCACTTCAGATACACTTATGCACATACATACATACATATATAAATATATACACACATAGATAGATAGATAGATAGATAGATAGAGATATAGATAGATAGATAGATAGATATACACATATATCTGTAAGTCCTGTGCCATCATTAAGAACATAGCTCCAGGAGTTGATGAGTCAATCAGAGGTTAGCTTCAAGATACCGTTGGTCAGGAAGGAAAGTTTTATAGCTGGATTTAAAAGAAAGACAGGAGACTCTGAACCTAAAAAGATTGAAGAGAAGGGAATTGCAGAGTTTGAAAGCAAAATGGAAATTCTTTTTCTGAACATCAGGCTGCTAAAAATGTATGAGAGCAAATCAAACTGTAAACTTGAACAAGTTCACAGATATGGTGCTGAGCACAGTTGGTTAAAATTTCCTAAATGGTAAAATCCCCATTTATACTGATACCTGTATTGGACAGTGGAGCTGTGGGAGCAGAAAATGTGTGGCACTGCATGTTCTTGAACTCCGAGTCTAAGCTGGGCTGCTGAATTCTGGCGGCACTGGAGTGGCTGAGCTATCATTAGGGGTGACCATGTGAGATACCAAGGTAAACAAGTATGTGTATATGCTGGTTTGCAGGTATGGGAAATGAAATCCCTGTCCTATGTTACGTCCTTCAGTGGTCTTCATCACTGGGTGCGTGCCCTGGCCGTCAATCCAGCCAAGGTTGGCCTTTCTTTGTCTGCCCTGTCTGTCTCCTGGCAACAGCGTGTCGTCTGTCTCTTGGCAACAGCATGTCTTCTATCTGTGTGTTCCATCCTGGCAACTATGTCTTTTTTTCTGTCTGTTCTATCCTGGCAACAGCATGTCTTCTGTTTGTCTGTTCTATCCTGGCAACAGCATGTCTTCTTTCTGTCTGTTCTATCCTGGCAACAGCATGTCTTCTTTCTGTCTGTTATAACCTGGCAACAGCTTGACTTCTTTCTGTCTGTTACAACCTGACAACAGCATGTCTCCTTTCTGTCTGTTCTATCCTGGCAACAGCATGTCTTCTTTTTCTGTCTGTTATAACCTGGCAACAGCTTGACTCTTTCTGTCTGTTACAACCTGACAACAGCATGTCTTCTTTCTGTCTGTTCAATCCTGGCAACAGCATGTCTTCTTTCTGTCTGTTACAACCTGGCAGCAGCATGTCTCCTTTCTGTGTGTTCTATCCTGACAACAACACATCATCATTATGTTCTGTTTCTTGGCAACACATGTCTTCTTTTTGTCTGTTCTGTCTGTACTCTGACAACATCATGTCTCCTTTCTATCTTTCTGTCTCCTAGCAACAGTGTGTCTTTTTTTTAGTTAGGGTCTGTCTCCTGGAAACATAATTCATGTCTCTGTTCATCTTGTCTTCTGGCAAGAGTTGCTTCATTTGGACAGGTGTAACAGAGAAATATTTCATGATTTGATATACTGCGTGGTTGCAGGCCTGTTTCAGGACTTTGCCAATTTTAGATATCATTCCTAGAATTATTAGTTTTATAGAGAATTTTTAAAAAAAAACACACATAAATTTTGTAATGTTGTTAAAAAGGGAGGATGGGTATTAGTTTTGTAAATTTTGGTGGTGTTTTGTTTTTTTTTTTTGTTTTTGTGTACTTATTTTTTGAGATAAGGTAGTATTTTGGTTGAAACTGTTTTAGAGTATTTTTGCAGTATTTTGTTTCAGTTCCATGCTTTTTTTTATTTTAGGTTTAAGATTAATTGACTCAAAGTTCAGCAAATAAGTATTTAGATAGATAGATAGAGATAGATATTTAGAGATAGATAGAAATGTCATTGCCTGGACCAGCATGTATCGACAGATAAATGTTCTTTATAACTCATTTCTTAAACAAATTGAAAACATCATCCTAAACCACAACTTTTCACGTTCCTTAAAAGGTTCATAGCTGTGATACAAGACAAACTGGAAAATGTTACGTTTTTGCAGGACAAGTTGTGTACAGTGGTTCCCACAATGCAATAGATGTGTGGGAGACATCGGGCAGCTTCCAGTCTCTGGGCAAGATCGACCATGAGTGTGGCTCAGTGTACTCCCTAGCTGTCACCAAGCAGTTTATCATCGCAGGTAATTCAGGTAATTCAGGTGGACCAGGCTTGCCTTTTGTCTGAACTCTGTTTTCATTGTGTGTCTTTTGGTGTGGCTGTTTGTAAGTTGGTTGGCTGTCTTGTAAGTTGGTTGGCTGTCTTGTAAGTTGGAAACATTGGAGATAATGCCAAAAAAATCAGCCTTGAACAACAACATGGGACCATCTTGTTTGCTTTGCATGTTTGGTGCAACACACATCACATGATGCATGTTAGAAGGCTTACGTCAAGATGACTTGAGGTCTGCACAGAAGACTTGAAAGATTACTTAACATTACCTGGAAGGTTTTTTTTATTTTTTGTTTTTTTTGTTTTTCTTATTTTGTAAAAAGAATTTTTAGAGTTCATGTACAGTGTTATGTTTCATCTGTATTGTTATGTTTTCATTTTAAGATCAACCATGGGTGTATTCTAACTTCACTTGCACATGTACAGTAATGGCTGTCAGGGCAAAAATGTGTCTAAAAAAAAAAAAAAAAAAAGGCGGGGGGGGGGGGGGGGGGGGGGTCAGTATTCCTCAGATCTTTTCATCTTTTATTCCAAGTTCTCATCCAGAGATAGATATATTGCAAAGCTGGTTGCTTGTAAAATGACGATTGTGAGGGGGAAAAGAGTGAAAAGAAAGAAAATTAAAGATTGCTTTTTACAATTCAGGCTGATTCAGACCCAGTTTCCCATTATTCATAATGAAAGACCACAAGATCCATATTCAAATTTTGTAGGGAACAGTGCAGAATATCCATCAGAAAAGTTGTGGAGGTAACAATTCTGATCATCTCTGCAACATCTTTGCAGATTCAATTTTCAATCAGTAATGTAAACTTTCTCAGCCACTTGACCTTCGCCTCTGCCCTTCCCTTCTCTGTGCACACCCACTGCTTTCCCCTCCTCTTTCTATCTGAATCTGTACTAAGATGTTTTGGTTTGGTTTGAAGACAGTTAGATTGGGGGGTAATGGAAAGAATTCATAGTCACCTCACGTAATGCCCATAACCATGAAAACTTCAGCCAGTGCATGACATGAGCGACAGCACACACAGCAACTGTCATTCTCCATGTAAACTGAACAGCGAAGAAAAGGTTTAGACACTAAGCCAGCACTTGCTGCAAAACACCACCTGTGAACTTCACTCACTGAGTTGAAAAGTGCAGTTTCATTTATTGATTGATACAATTTTTAATTTGAAATCAATTTGGCAGAAAGACACCTATGTTTACTAGTACACCATATTCGACATCCTGCAGATTACTGTCAGGTCTGGGGGTGCTTTCTGTGTCACACAAAAGAAACAGCCTTGTGCTGGGCTCGATAGCAAATGTGTTTACTCCACAATCTAGCTACAGGAGATCCTTTTATGACAGTTGTGAGTGTGTTGCTCCTGTAGAGGGGTTGAGTGTGGTGCACTGAGGATGGACTTGGTGGCTGTCACCAACCCTCACCTGGCCCTCAGGACCGGCTGGTCGGGCGTTGGACAGGCTGATGACCAGCTGAAGGCCTGGACTGTTGCAGGGACCTACAACCGCAACATCCAGGTGTTCAGCGCCACCACCCATGATTTTGTCACCAAGCTCAGCAGCCATCTGGGCACAGTGACGGCCCTTGCCGCCTCCCTCTCCGGCCGTTTTCTCTTTTCCGCATCTCAGGACTCTAATATTTTTGTGAGTATGTAAGCAGGTGGTTTTGTGAGTTTCCATGTGTCAGTAAAATTTTGATGACTATCACGATATAGCAGGCCTCATGATGGGTCAGTGATATACGATGACCTTTAAAGGATTAGTCAGATGTATCATAGGTCTGTTCTTAAATTAATAAACTGTAGACAGTCCCACTCCCAAAACAACAGAGTATGGTGTAGGAGATAAAGGATAATGTTTCTTTCTTTGTTTTGGGGTTTTGTTGTTGTTGCTGTTGTTTTGTTGCTTTTTGGAGTACCAGGATCACTTATTGACTGCTAAGGTGGGGGGGGGGGGGGGAGGCAGAGTTTCATCATTTTTGGTGTGTTATTTTTCTCTCTCTCTTTCCATGCCCTGTCAGTGATATAATTATCATGCTTCTTTCTGCAGTTCTTGTGCCAGTAGTCCATGAAACCATCTTCTGAACTAGGCTGTGCATTTTCTGGAATGATTTGATGATGATGCTTCTGAATGCATCGGACTCCCTTTCAAACAAATTTCTTTCTTAATCAGATTGTTTATATATCAAAGAAAATCCATAGGGACAATAGATGAAATGAACAAATATATTGACATTACATACAGTGTAATGTCACATATGTACCCCCATCTCCTCCCTCCCTCCCCCCCCCAAAAAAAAAAAGAAAAGATTAAAAGGAAAACAGTATACCAAAACAAATGTTGCCTTTAAAGTCAGTACATCACTCAAGACTGGTTAATATCTTGCAAATCGGTCATCAGTCCAAGGAAAACAACATGGTCTAAACCTTGAACTACATACTTGGCGTCTGAATGCTTGATGAAATTCAGTGTCATCAAGAAGGTGTCACTGTGTGGACCAGTCTGTTGATACTACACCACATCTGCTAAGAAATGAGACCACCATTTGCAGGGTCAGCAGTGAGATCAACAAAGGAATGAGACCACCATTTGCAGGGTCAGCAGTGAGATCAACAAAGGAATGAGACTACCATTTGCAGGGTCAGCAGTGAGATCAACAAAGGAATGAGACCACCATTCGCAGGGTCAGCAGTGAGATCAACAAAGGAATGAGACCACCATTTGCAGGGTCAGCAGTGAGATCAACAAAGGAATGAGACCACCATTTGCAGGGTCAGCAGTGAGATCAGCAAAGGAATGAGTCAATAGAAAAGGTTGGAAGGGGTCCCAGGGATCAGGCGTAGCAGATATGACCTACGCATTAAGCCAGTGTGCTAGTCAGGGCTTTGGGTTGGTTGAGGGTGACTCTTATCTTGATTTACAATAATTCTAATGTGCATATTATCCTCTGTTTGGTTGGTTTTCGTATATATGAAGCTCTTTATGCTCAGTTTAGTGAAGAAAACTCACGTGTTTGTTGTTACTTGTTTCTATTGCTGTAACATTGTTGTTATCAATGTTAATGCTGTGTCAAACTGAAAATCATTTGAATCTACAGCCATGTTTCCTCATCGTAGTTTGTGTGTACAGGCATGATGAAATCATTGAAAACCGATCGTTTTCTGATGCTGTGTGTATGGACAGGTGTGGAACCTGGAGAACTTCCTGCCCATCCAGAGCCTGTCTCGGCACTCGGCCGCCGTCCATGCACTGGCCATTTGTGGCAACCTGGTCCTGTCCGGCTCCGAGGATCATGAGATTAAGGTCAGTTCTCCAGCAGTCCTGGTCATCAGCCAACACACAGACCAAACACTGCAGTGCAGGTTGTTTAGTATCTGTCTTCTGTGTGTGTAAACTACATTTGACTCGCTTGGTGCCTATCTTGACGAGATAACTCGACCGCAAGTGCATGTACTCTTTGCTGCCATGGCCGTCAAGTATACTCATCATGGGGGAAGTCTGGAATATTCCTTGTTTTATGTTTATTCTACTTACAAAACAGAGACATGGCTGATACAGCCGTGTCTCCCTGATGAGTTCCAACCCAGCGGACGAAAGGCCTCGGAGCAGGCAATACAAATATATCTGCCTGTAAAAGGGATTGCGATGGTTCCCTTATGCAGCCAGTGAAGAGTTTTCATATCTGCAACATATTTTTTCTTAATTTCATGTTCCCAGTTTTTACATCATCAATCTCTCCCCCCCCCCCCCCCCCCCCCCCCCTCCTTAAGTTCAAAGTTTTGCCAAGTCATTACTATGAAGACAATTTAGTTGTTGGCCTGCGCTTGTTTTCCCCCCACTATTAGATTGTTCGTCTTTGTATGTCTGACTTTATTCAAGTTTAAAAGGCTGTGCCAGTCTTGAATAAAAGTTACTCTGTGTTAGGTTTCCTTGTGGGAGCAAAACTACCCCACTTGTTCCCTGCCAAATAGGTTTTGACTTTAAACTTAATTCCTAGGCAGTGAAAGGGTTAACAGGATTGATCACTCCAAATGGTGCAGCAAAGTGTGAGCATCCTTTGCAATGTGAGGGTTTAAAAAAAAATGTTTTGTTTTGTTTTGTTCTGGTTTTTCACATGAATATAATCTAACAAGATTGATCACCCCAGAATGATGCAGTTAACTGCGACAGGTATTTGCAATGTGTTTTTGTTTGTTTGTTTTCCAAGAAAGAATCAAGTTGTGCACTAAAAGACAGGGATAGAGGACAGTCTGTTTAACACGACTATATAATTGAACTGCCTTGGACCTGTAAACAAGCAATTACAGTTCAGACATCAGTCAAGACTATACAGGTGTGTTGGCATCATTGTATACTGAAAAAAAGATGTGTGAGTTGGCAATGATTAAAAAAAAAAAAAAAAAACTTTATAGGCTTTTATTTTGTATTACTTAAAAATGATGAACATTATCCCATGAGATAGTATGTGTTTGACAACCAGTTTTTATTACTTTCCAAGTAGAGAAGGTGTAAGTGTGAATGATGCTGGAATATGTCACATTTCTTCATACACAGAATTTGCTGGGTTTTGTTTGTTTGTTTGCTTGTTTTTTATTGTAATGTACTTACTCCTTTCTTGTTTACTGTGTTCAGATGCGTATCTATCTGGAATCTTTGTGCCGTGAGGAAGACAGCTTTCAGACCTGTTTACCAATAGGATTTCACCATATTTTATACGTGTTTGGTGAAAATATGTTGGATATGATAAACTGAAAGGAATGTGTTGAAAAAAAAAACAACTTGAGATGAAGTTCTTGGGCAGTGACTGCACTTGCAGTGTGTAAATATTGTGTTGGTGTGCTATGACCAAAGGCTGACAAGTCTCAATAACTGTTGCGCTCTAAAATTGTGTCTGACTGTGTCTGTGTTATCAATGACATGCTGATCTGTAGAAACAGTAGCGGGGGAAATACAGACCCTCAAATATTTTTAAAAAAGTAAGTGCAAACCAAACAAGCAAACAACTGGCAAAAGAGCCTGAATTTGTTACAAAGTATGTTGATGAATTGGGTTTGAAAGTAATTTGAAACTGTTTTTTTTGCTGTGTTTTTTTTTTGTGTTAGGTACGTACTGGAAGATAGGTATCCTACCTGATGCTATGTGATGGTTGATGAAACTGAATCTCTTCCCCCCTCTCTCCCTCTTTTCTGTCTCCCCCATCCCCCCTCCCCCCAACTCCACTACCACCACCACCACCACCCCACCCTCATTTACAAAATTTTGCCCTCTTTGTAGAAGATATGCTCATTTTAGTTGAGAAGTACTCAAATAGCAGGTTTAGAGTAAACAAATATAAGCTTATGATATTGAGATGGGATTTTTGCACCAAATGTTTGTACAAGCTGGAAGTCTTTATTGGAATCACAGTTGTCTGTTGTGCTTTCGCATTTTTATTCAGTTGCCAAACACAGTAGATGCTATCAGTGTTCTGGGGTTACATTTTGATAGTACATTAAAATAGTATGTAGTGACAGTGTGAATTATATGCAATCAAGTTGTAAATGTCATCAAAAAACTGTTGACATAACCCACTCATCAGATGTTCAGGGCGTAGGTTTTTTTTGTTTGTTTTGTTTTGTTTTTTTCCCTCAATTTTTAATTTTAGTCGTGAAGAGTATAAGAGTGGCTTGAACATGAATGCCTCCAATGGATGTTGTGAGGATGATTGTTGAAATATTGTTTCAGGTTTTCCGCTACTTCTCTCAGATGTAAAACCAACCATGACTGGTGGGCCACAAACACTGCAGCAGCTGTGCAGAGCATGGAAGAGCAGCAGCGAGTGCAGTGATGGGGAGTGGAAGAGGTCCTTCATCATCCACGGGACTGAAGCGACCAGCTTGCCCCACACTGGCACACAACAGCATTGAGAACAGGGTGTGCGGTAAAAAATCAGGATGTGAGAGGGTTGGTAGGTGTTTGTTCAAGCTTAAAAATGGGCGTGGTTGATGCAAACAACAATGGGCATGAGACTGGCACAAGGGCAGGACTCCGACACGAACAGTGGATGCCTGCTGGGAGGAGTGGCTTTTCCTAGAATACTGCTTACAGCAGCTGCCCAGAGGTGTTGTGCGTGTCGTGGTTTGCCTGCAGGAAGAGAAGCAAGCGTGCAAACACACGCACCCCCATCGTGAAATGCAGCATGCCACAAGGAGCCTGTTCCTCCATGTTTGGCACTCACATCAGGTGATACCGTGAACAATAAACCTGTGCTGAAAATGGAAGAAAAGACCACATGCAGGTCTACTTGTACGTATGTGTGTGCAATACATGTCCTGCGTTGACTGATGCCCATGTTGTTATGACGACTGATGCCCATATTGTATGATGACTGAAACCCATGTTGTGTAATGACTGATGCCTATGTTATATGATGACTGATGCCCCATATTGTATGATGACTGAAGCCCATGTTGTATAATGACTGATGCCCATGTTGTATAAATGAAGTCCATGTATGATGACTGACGCCAATGTTGTACAACTGATGCCCATGTTATATGATGACTGATGCCCATGTTGTATGATGACTGATGCCCATGTCGTATGATGATGATGCCCATGTTGTAAACTGATGTCCATGTTGTATGATGACTGATGCCCATGTTGAATGATGACTGATGCCCATGTTGTATGATGACTGATGTCTGTGTTGTATGATGACTGATGCCCGTGTTGTATAACTGATGCCCATGTTGTATGATGACTGATGCCCATGTTATATGATGACTGATGCCCATGTTGTATAAATGAAGCCCATGTTGTATGATGACTGATGCAAATGTTGTATAAATGAAGCCCATGTTGTATGATGACTGATGCCCGTGTTGTATGATGACTGATGCCCGTGTTGTATGATGACTGATGCCCGTGTTGTATGATGACTGATGCCCATGTTGTATGATGACTGATGCCCATGTTGTATAAATGAAGCCCATGTTGTATGATGACTGATGCAAATGTTTATATAAATGAAGCCCATGTTGTATGATTGCTGCCATGTTGTATGATGATGATGCCCATGTGTATGATGACTGATGCCCATGTTGTATGATGACTGATGCCTGTGTTGTATGATGACTGATGCCCATGTTGTATGATGATGATGCCCTGTGTTGTATGATGACTGATGCCCATGTTGTATGATGACTGATGCCCATGTTGTACGATGGTGCTGTCAAAAGACATGGTGGAAACCAGAAAAGTCGCATGTTTCTTCTCTCCCCTCAGCATTGTTTCATTCTCTCCATTCCAGCCACCAGACCTGCCCCCTGTCCTCCTCTTCTCCACCCAAAGCTCCCCCCTTCCCCTCGTGGTGTGTCTGTATTCTGTGTGATCACTGGTACCTGTGCAGGTCAGTTTGCTGTTACCCACATGCTTACAAAACAATATGAAGCAATTTTCCTCGTACTTAGTTGTCCAAGCAAATGCTGTTTATCCACTTGGTGTGTGGAACAATGTGATATTTTAGGGATCACAAAGAAAAAAAAGAAGAAAAAAAAAGAATTTGGAGAGCAGAGAGCTAACTTCATCTGAATACCCAGATACACCAGCCAGAGTGATCGCCCATAGTACATTCGCAACATTGCACCATGATATTACTAGCTCGGTTTTCTCCTTATCCTTGGTGGAGGAACATGCTTCTCTCAACTCGGCAATTTTCAGTCTTTGTTTCCCATTCTCACCGCTTGACTCAAGCAAGGTTTGGTCAGATACAGATTTCATGTTCATGTCAATTTCACAGACGGTCCGCTGGTTTGGGCAAGAGAGTCGGCCGCCTCTCTCAAGCCACACCAATTCAACTCTGGTTCCAAAGCCAGTGAGACACGCCAGTGTCTCCCTCCCAACCCAGCCCGACATCCCCCCCCCCCCCCTCCCCCCCTTTACTGTTCCATGCTCTCGGTTATCATTGCCTTTTTGTTTGTGCATTTTTGTCTCGGCTCTTGGTTAAAACTGCCATTAAGATGATTGAATTTTTATGTGAAGGTTTGCTTCTTTTGTGTTTTGGGGTGCCTGAGTTATTACTAGATGGTACTTTCAGCACTTGCGTTTGGAGTCCTTTCCTTTTCCTGATCCTGCTAAAATTGCATCTTTAATTGATTTTACTCACTCTTGATCTGTTTGACTTTATGGGAGAACAGGGACTATGCATTTCACCTGCAGATTATTGAGGGAAACCATTTCTTGATAGCCATTTAAGCTCTAAAACAGAGTTATTGGCTGGGAACTGTTTAGAGACATTCTCACAAGAAGAGGGCTGTACTGTTGAAAGTGAGCATGCTTCCATCAATAGTCAGGCATTTATTTCGGCAGGTAAGTATGATAAAAAGTTTTATCTTACTTCCAACAGTAATTTTACAATATATTTACCTGTCAAACATTAGAACGTCCTTCCACTTCCTGCTTAAAGTCGGGAGAAGGGTGTGGAAACTGAGCTAGTTCTATCATGGCGCTCAATGTTGTGAACTCATTAAGGTAATCACTCCAGATTTTGTATCTGGGGATTGAGGAAAAGTTAGCTGTTTACTCTCCACATTTTTTTTTTTTTTTTTGGGGGGGGGGGGGGGGGGGGGTACGGAGTGGTGGAGGGGATCGAGATAATATGCTGTTGTTCCATGCCAAGCGGGGATAAGGCTTTTGTTTGGACAGGTAAGTATATCATAACACCTACTTTTGGTGGTAAAATTCCTTTTTCTTTTCACCCAGAAAAATGTTTTCATTTATATGTTTACAGTTAACTAATCAAACCATAGGATAAAGTATGTCTGCCATGAAACTTAGCAGTCATGTTTCTATCACAGTCATGAGGTAAAAGAGCGTTCCACAGAATGCACACTCCACTGTAGTCAAACACATCCCGGATCTGTCCTGAAATCCAGACTTGTAACATAGATTGGCCTAAAATGGAATGATTTGTTTTGGGGCCACATTCAGACTTTGCACCCAGTTCTGTTCAGTCAGTAGTGTTTGCATCTTCTTGCTGCGAGACAACCAGCCAGCAGCGCAGGCGCAACTTCCCAGACAGAGAGACGTGACCTTCAGACTGACATGACATCTGTTCAAGTGGACCTCACAGACCGTGTTTCAACATGTTTGTTTAGTTTTTTTTTATTCTTGATATGCATAGCAAAACATTGCTTTTGTATTGTCCATTCATTTCCATTTCAGAAAAAAATGTACTTGTATCTTTGCTAGTTCAGATTTTTTTTTTTTTTTACTTTTTTTCTTCAACAGTCATCTATGTTTTTGCAAATAGTATCGCGCAAACTGTTTCATTATTCGGTGAATGCTTTGGCAGACAAAGGGTTAACCTGAACTACTGTAACAAATGAAAAAAGTGTGTTGCCCAAGGTCTGCACATCATAAACAATTTGGTTCTTATTTACCATGAATCTATGCTCTGCTAAACATTTATTAGGAGGTTATGGTGGTGATTATTAATTTCCATTACCATTGATTACAGAATGAATTAATCGTGAGCGTAACTGTAAATGTGTATGTATGTCTGTGTGCATGACAGGCATAAAAAAATCATCATTATTATTATTATTAAATTTCTTTTTAATGTTTCATTTATTTATTTATTTGATTATTATAAAAATGTATTTTCTAAATATAATTCTGTATCATGCTTTTATACCTTAACCCTTCACTCGTTGTTAGTAGTACCATTCAGTAATAATATTGCTAGTATTGATACTACCACCACTAGTATTGACATCACCATCGCCTTCGCCTCTGAGTCTGTTGCCACGGCAACCCTGCTGTTTAAGAATCCTTTAACCCACTCTCCTTTCTCCCATACCCATACTTATTGACACCAAGATTGGTAGTAATCTTGTCCTAATTTTTTTTTCTTTTTTTTTTAAAAAAATATTTTGACCATTATTAGTATTCCTATCAGTAATGTTATTATCATCATTACGACTTTGACTCACACATTATTTCCCTTCCGACAGCCTCATTCTCATTCAACGCCTTCTTCCTTGCGCTGAACTCAGAAGCAATCTGAAGCGATCAAAGCTAAGTGCATTTTCGTTATTTTGTTCGTCTTTGTTTCACCTGAAGAAGACCTAAGAGGTCGAAACGCATTGTGTGTTGTCTTGTGACTCGTTTGTCCATGTTTCTCTGGGCGGTTCGCTGACATTTATTTAAGATTTGTTTAGATTTCCGCCTGCAGTCGTTTCACTTTGCAATCAAAAAATTGTTTTTTTCCTGCATTCCACGGGTTTCTGCATCACCTGACCTGCAGTTGCCACCAGAAAGCCACACCCCTTCTCCACTTCGCTGGTCATGAAATTGTCAATCGTCCTGACCACATGTCAGTTATAACATATCCTGTTTTCAAAGATTTCATTCAAATTCAGTTGGGTTTTTTTTTTTTTCATTATTTTGAGCATGGAAAGACTTTCCCAACCTCCTCGACCTTTGTGGGCTACAGTCATAAGTGATGAGCGTGGTCTTTTTCAGAACTAATAACCATTATGGATAATTTTTCACAACTCAAAAGGGGCTGAAGCAGAAGGTGGGAAAGTTTATACATTGACTCCCATGTCACAGAAAATAGTTCTAAGCTAATATTATATAACTTGATTTGAAAGTAGTTGTTTATGTTGATTTTTGTAATTTGAAAGTTGTTGTTTATGTTGATGTTGATTTTTTTAACCACCATACAAGTTGGCAGTCTGTGGTGAAAAAGAAGGGAGAAAACTGGCAGGGCTGAGTTTAACATACAGAAGGAAGCGGTAGAACCCATTCAATTAGTTTGTGCCATCAGAAGTTTGGACACATTTGTTATGGATGAATCGATTTTCACTGTAAATCTGAGCACATTAGACAGACAGAAGAACACTGCTCACTGAGAATATTAGATAAGAAATACAATTCAGATTATGTTTGAAGCAGACAGCAGAGAATGTGCAATAAAAGGAAAACATGATCAAATTCAGAGGAGTGATAGATCAAACAACTAACACAGTTTTAAAAGTATGGAGTATTTCAGAAGAAAAAAAAAATGTTTTCATGTACTTGTGGATAATGCTTGAATTGACCTGAAGTTTACTTTTAAATAGATCTAGAATTTTTTTTTTTTTTTTGATAGATCTGTCGGTAAAAGTTGAATTGATACAGAGGTGTTTGAGTACAATTGAACAAATTTGAATTTTCCATCCCAAATGTAATGTTTTAGGTAGACCTGAAGATGTGGAGACTGTTTACATCGTAGATGTTTGATTGAACATCTGGAGGTGTTTGAACAGATGTCTGTTTTGAGGCTGATGGTCTTCGCAAAGTTTGAATGAACCTGGGATGACATTATAGGTTGACTCAGCCGAGAAAATGATGATGTTTGAATGGGAGCTTTTTAAAATATGAATTAAGGAGAAGATTCACAAATGTAAAAGGAAAAAATTCTTCTTTGTTTACAGTCCCAGTGTATTTTTCTTTGAAAGCTTTTAAGCAGAAAGATTGAAATAGAGACACATGAACAAAGTCATGTTTCAATGTGGAAGCACACAGTTACAGGTGGAGACTGCAGCCTGTGCTTTTTGATGCCATCTGGCTTTTTAACACTCCTGGAGTTGATGTCGGTTTTAGGGATCTTTTTTCTTCCTCATCTTGCTCACACTGTTCCAGCATATCTGTTTCTCCTAGGTGTTGTCATTTGTATTCAGTGAGAGGCTTTCAGATTGTTTTCCACATTATCACTAAAACAGCTTTTTTCTTTGAATTTGAGAAAAGATGTTTACCACCTGTCTTTCACTCCAACATTGTCAGTATACATATATTTATAATTGTTTTTTTTAGCTTTGTATGAAAGTCAGATACTTTTTATGCATTTATTGAAAAAGCACTTTTTGTGGTATGTAGTTTGACTCACAGGTACAAAAAGATTATTTTGACAGGGATTTTTTTTAATCTGTTGTTGAATTACAGAACATCACATTGTGGTTTTAGTATATCACTCAGCTCTATATGCACATGTGTATTGAAAAGTGAAAATATGAGGGGAAGATCATTTCATTTGTATCTGATTCTGATATCTCTTTGTACTTTACCTGTTACCAAAGTTCAGTGTTACACATGAATTTCATAAGATGTATTGACATTGAAAGTGACAGCTTTGATGGAATTTTGATAAGCTTATGATAAAATTGCAATTACTGTAAGGTACCTATTCTAATTTTTTTTGTGTGAAATACACAAACATGCTGCCTCCAAAGATGAAACAATGTTGTACATAATATTGATAGTTGGAGATTCTTTATTGTGACAAATGGTGTTATGTGTAGTTAAATGGAAGCCCTGTGTTCAAACCTTTTTTGTACAAAAGTTGTCTGGAATCCAGATGACTGTGGAACATGTGGATTGTATGGACAAAACTTGGAAATGTCAGGGATGTAAAAACTCGGTGTAAATGTGCATTTTCTTTAAGAATAAATGAATACTTGCTCCAGCTCTGCATCGTCATTGACAGTGACCACTTCAGATTATGACAGGAGAGCAATTCACTCACAATGAGTTTGCTGGGTGGATTGGGTGTGTTTCATTTTGGTCAACTAGTGTTGACCAGTGGCTGCACTATTGTTCACTATCTGCAAGGAACAAGACAGACCTTGGGCCCAGGACCCTGAGCCAGGAACAGTATGTGTGTTTCATGAGCAACACGGGGAAGACAGGAATGCATGTATTCCACAGGCTGCACCAGACTGCACACAGTTTATGAACGTAAATTTATAGAATGTGAACTTTATCTACATGGTCCTTACCATTGAATGTGAAAGTCCCAAAAAGAAGCAGTGTTATTACCATTGAAACGGAGAAAAGGTAGAGTAAGTTGTGACAGAAATGGAGAGAGTCATTGAGTCAAACATACAGACGGGTACACCTACTAAAGCGTCCAATTTTAACATCTGTTTTATGCAAAACCAAACTGTTTGTGGGTTGCACTCTGGCATTGTTATCGAGTGTTTTCATTATCGTGGTGGAAGGTTTTCTTTGATGTGCCGGCATGAACTAAGTTCACAGCTGCAAAGAGCTGGGCTAATGGTGAGGGTACAAGGTGTCTGTTATGATATGCTCACATAGGTGCTTTATGTTGTTACCTGGTTGAATTTCATTCTTTGGCCAGTGCTATATGAACATTGTATATATTAGCATGTTCCATTTACTTGTAGAATGTATACATGACGCAGCTGCACCATGAAATGTGTACTTTGTACAGTGAGCTCTATATCACATTTATCCAGAGTCATTTGGACATTCATGTGCATGACGTCACAAGCTGCCAGGTCTCTGTAGGTTTTGTTCATATCTATGTGTGTTTAGTAATTGGTCTGATTTAAACATTCCCTGTCCGCCAGAAACATGGTAAGTGTGTATCTTCATCATTCCTTCATGCTGTATATTCCTTGTACAACACTTCTGGAGTCAGTCTTCAGCAGCTCCAGTTTGAAAGACATGATTTGTTTTTGTGTAATACAGTTTTGAAATGTCAGAAGCACTACTTTTATCTTTCTTTCTTTTTTTCAAATTTTGTTTTGTTTTTGTTTTGTTTTGTTTTGTTTGTTAATGTGGATGAAAGATGTTGGCATTCTGTGAGAGTGGAATCCATGAAAATGTGCTGCAGATTTGTGTGTGTGTGTGTGTGTGTGTGTGTGTGTGTGTGTGTGTGTGTGTGTGTGTGCATTTGTTTGTTTTTTGTCTGTATGCATATGTTTATGGCACATGCTTCCTCCGTATTTACAATTTTATCTTATATATGCAGAATGCTTGTTTAAAAAGGTGTGACTGATATTACAAGACCAAACTGAAAACAAATATTGAGATTAGCAGCAGAGGATGAGTGGCAGTTTTGTGAATGTGAATCTGAACTGTATGCTGACCGTCATGGCCGAAAGATGGCAGAATCCTCCATCAAACTGTCCAGTAGGAGGTTCTCTTCCATCGTGTTTTGACAGAGTACAGATTGCAACTGAGATCCTGATGAAATCCCCACCCATCATCTCTCACAAGATCCTGTATTCACATTAGATCTTGCACACAGACCTTACACACACAACTCTTTTCACAAGTTATTTATGTACACATTAGCTTGTACACACAAAGTCTTTGACAAGCTGCTGACATACACATTAGACCTTACACACAAAGCCTTTGACAAGACCTTGTGTACACATTAGACCTTGTACACACAGCATTTAACAATAACCTTGTTATATATCTTACACACATAGGAGTGTGTGTGTGTGTGTGTGTGTGTGTGTGTGTGTGTGTGTGTGTGATTTATGAAATTTTATACAAAACAGATGTTGACAAGCACTTAGTGATATATATTCAGTAGATTTTATACACACAACCTCTGTTATCTCCTTCAGATTTGTACTCACAGACATTAGCAAGATCATTCTATTCCCATCAGATTGTGTACTCACTCCCTTCAACAAGATCTTATCGTATGTCCATTAGATTGTGTCTTTCAGATTCTTTTTACAAGATCGTTGTGACATCATTAAGTAGTGTGTCACTTGCCTTTGAGGAAATCCTTATGAGATCGCCATTAGATTGTGCTCAGTCTTTGATGAGATCTGTGTAGTATCCTGATTAGATCGCGTATCATTTGACTATGTGTCCGCGCCTTTGATGAGATTTTTGTTATATACCCATGAGATTGTGTATCCACAGCTTTAATGAGATCTCTGAGACATCCACAGCCTTTAAGTAGATCTTGATGACATCTCCAAGATCATGTATCTACAGCCTTTGGTGAGATCTCTCTATATCCCCACATGATCATGAATCTACTACAGCCTTTGGTGAGATCTCTGAGATCTCTGTATATCCCCCACATGATCATGAATGATCTACTACAGCCTTTGGTGAGATCTCTCTATATCCCCACATGATCATATATCTACAGCCTTTGGTGAGATCTCTGTATCCCCATATGATCATATGTCTACAGCCTTTGGTGAGATGTCTATATCCCCCACATGATCATGAATCTACTACAGCCTTTGGTGAGATCTCTGTATCCCCATATGATCATATGCCTACAGCCTTTGGTGAGATGTCTCTCTATATCCCCCCCACATGATCATGAATCTACTACAGCCTTGAGATCTCTATGATTTCCCTACAAGATGATCATATCCACAGCCTTTGGTGAGATCTCTCTAATATCCTTATCAGACCTTACCACAGTCTGTCACAAGATCTGTACGCCCTCATACATACTGTGCCCACTGTTTTTGCTGAAACCTGTATGATACTCATAGGAGGTGCGTGCCAGCAACTTCTGTGTTCCCCGCTGGTATTCATGTGGCATTGTTTTTTAATTATACTCTGACATCAGCTGCTCAACTTTCACATCAGGAAGTCCTCAACATACAAGGTTCTGTTTTGTATGTCTCAGAGCCATACTTGATGAATCTGACAATGGTTTAGAGATAGGTGCATCTTTCGTGCATGTTTACACACACAAACACACACTGCACGCATTACACACACACACACACACACACACACACACACACACACACATTTCTATAAAGGACAGGATCAGACCAAAAAGCCCACCTTTTAAAAGGGTCCAGTGTATAACATATTGATGTGTAAGAAAGTAGCCTATAAACCCATCTACAGCGTGCAGTGTGTGCTTATAAAAAAACATGATGTAGCTTGTAGTCCTTTAGCTCAGGATTGACCAGGGACATGTTAATCCATGTTCACATAGAAATCCGTAGTCACATCCCCTTATGTAGTACAGCTGTGGTGAAGCTTTGCCTCATTTAGAGGGCACTCCATTAAAGATAACTGAGAAATGATATCCCACCACCCCACATCCTCAAAAAATTAACTGATTCTTTATGGCTGCCTTTGAAGATAACTATATTTTTTATAAAGAGTTTGCTGAATTGTAATTTCAGAAGAGATAGGCTCACTGGAATTCCCCAGTGAACCTGATGTTTCCATTGTGTTCTGTGCTGGCAGAGTTTATTGAACTAATTTCAGAAGAGAGAGGTTCACTGGAGTCCCCCAGTGAACCTGTTGTTGCTGTTGTGTCCTGTGCAGGCAGGGACTCTGTTGTAGCCTGGTCTGGGTAGCACCAAACCCGCCAGTGGAGTTCTTAGCTCTTAGCACTGTGGGTCACCTGCAGTCAGCGTGGTGGTAATGATAGAACAGCTGTCCCGTTAGCAGTGGGGTATCCAGGCACGCCCTGAGATGCCCACCTGTCCAAAAGTTGCAGACTCGAATCCGAGCGCAGCACCACACAAAAAAAAAAGTTGGCAGTAGGATGGCATCTGGGAGTCATGACTGGATGTGGCCCGGCCCCCTAGAGAGTGTCAGGAGTTCAGGGCCGAAACACTTGTCTGAGGGAGGTTTCTCCTCTGAAGATCTGCTGTCAAGCTCTCCCAAGAGTTCGTCCTATTACGCACTTTTCAAAGATGATGCATTTATTTCATAGTCATTGTTCTGATTATGCAGAAATCTGATTTGTGGCATGGATTCTATCAGTGCTGTTTTTAGAATCGAGAAAATGCCGGCTGCTACAGCCTCTAGGGCTCCCCACTTCTTAGTGAATTAGCTGATTTTGAGGGGAAACAGGAGCTGCAATTGAGGGCAGAGTGAATTTCCTTTTTCAGGGAAAAAAATCAGAGTCAAAAACAAGTGGCAATGGAAGAGACTGATGAGGGACATAGAAAAACATGGTGGTGGTCATGGTTGGACCATAAAATGGACGATTGACCAGTTGACTCATGCTGCTGCAGGCTGGAGGAGGGTGGCAAGGCTTTCTGTTTGTTTTAGTTTAGAGGAAGAGGGCTGGGAAGGCTTTCTGTTTGTTATGGTTAGGAGGAAGAGGCTGGGAAGGCTTTCTGTTGTTTTAGTTTGGAGGAAGAGGCTGGGAAGGCTTTCTGTTTGTTGTGTTAGGAGGAGGAGGGCTGGGAAGGCTTTCTGTTTGTTGTGGTTAGGAGGAGGAGGCTGGGAAGGCTTTCTGTTTGCTGTGGTTAGGAGGAGGAGGCTGGGAAGGCTTTCTGTTTGTTGTGGTTAGGAGGAGGAGGCTGGGAAGGCTTTCTGTTTGTTGTGGTTAGGAGGAGGAGGCTGGGAAGGCTTTCTGTTTGTTTTAGTTTGGAGGAGGAGGGTGGGAATGCTTTCTGTTTGCTGTGGTTAGGAGGAGGAGGCTGGCAGGCTTTCTGTTTGTTTTAGTTTGGAGGAGGAGGCTGGGAAGGCTTTCTGTTTGTTGTGGTTAGGAGGAGGAGGGTGGGAATGCTTTCTGTTTGTTGTGGTTAGGAGGGAGGAGGCTGGGAAGGCTTTCTGTTTGTTGTGGTTAGGAGGAGGAGGCTGGAAGGCTTTCTGTTGTTTTTTAGTTTGGAGGAGGAGGGTGAGAAGGCTTTCTGTTTGTTGTGGTTAGGAGGAGGAGGCTGGGAAGGCTTTCTGTTTGCTTTAGTTTTGGAGGAGGAGGGTGGGAATGCTTTCTGTTTGTTGTGGTTAGGAGGAGGAGGGTGGGAAGGCTTTCTGTTTGTTTTAGTTTGGAGGAGGAGGGTAGGAAGGCTTTTTCTGTTTTTTTTAGGTTAGGAGGAGGAGGGTGGGAAGGCTTTCTGTTTGTTTTAGTTAGGAGGAGAAAGATGGGAAGGCTTTCAGTTTTTGTTTTAGTTTGGAGGAGGAGGGTGGGAAGGCTTTCTGTCTGTTTTAGTTACCAGGAGGAGAGTGGGAAGTCTTTCTGTTTGTTTTAGTGACGAGGAGTAGGAGGATGGGAAAACTTTCTGCTTGTTTTAGCTCGGAGGAGGAGGGTGGGTAGGCTTTCTGTTTGTTTCAAGTTAGGTGCAGGAGGGTGGTAGGCTTTCTGTTTGTTTTAGTTAGGAGGAGGAAGGTGGGAAGGCTTTCTGTTTGTTTTAGTTAGGAGGAGGAAGGTGGGAATGCTTTCTGTTTGTTTTAGTTATGAAGAGGAGGTGGGAAGGCTTTCTGTTTGTTGTGGTTAGGAGGAGGAGGGGTGGGAAGGCTTTCTGTTTGTTGTGGTTAGGAGGAGGAGGGTGTTAAGGCTTTCTGTTTTTTTAGTTTGGAGGAGGAGGGTTGGAAGGCTTTCTGTTTGTTTTAGTTAGGAGGAGGAGGGTGGGAAGGCTTTCTGTTTGTTTTAGTTAGGAGGAGGAGGTGGGAAGGCTTTCTGTTTGTTTTAGTTAGTAGGAGGAGGCGGCGGCGAAGACTTTATGTTGATTTTCGTTAGGAAGAGGAGAATGGGACAATTTTCTGTTTGTTTTAGTTTGGAGAAGAGGCTGGAAGGCTTTCTTTTTGCTTTAGTAAGAAGGAAGAGGGTGGGAATGCTTTCTTTTTGCTTTTAGTAAGAAGGAGGAGGGTGGGGAGGTTTTCCATTTGTTTTAGTTACGAGGAGGAGGGTAGGAATGCTTTCTGTTTGTTTTAGTCAGGAGGAGATGGATGGGAAGGCTTTCTGTTTGTTTTAGTCAGGAGGAGAAGGACGGAAAGGCTTTCTGTTTTTTTTTAGTTAGGAACAGGAGAGTGGGAAGGCTTTTTTTTGTTTAAGTAGGAAGAGGAGGGTGTGAAGGCTTTCTGTTTGTTTAAGTTAGGAGGAGGAGGATGGGAAGGCTGTCTGTTTGTTTTAGTTACGAGGAGGAGGGTGGGAAAGCTTTCTGTTTGTTTTTAGTTAGGAGGAGGAGGCTGGAAGGCTTTCTGTTTGTTTTAAGTAGGAGGAGGAGGCTGGGAAGGCTTTCTGTTTGTTTTAGTCAGGAGGAGGAGGCTGGGAAGGCTTTCTGTTTGTTTTAGTCAGGAAGAGGAGGCTGGGAAGGCTTTCTGTTTGTTTTAGTCATGAGGAGGAGACTGTTTGTTTTCTGTTTTTTGTTAGGAGGAGAAAGAGGGTGGAAATGCTTTCTGTTTTTTGTTAGTTAGGAGGAGGAGAGTGAGAAGGTTTTTTCTGTATGTTTTAGTCAGGAAGAGGAGGGTGTGAAGGCTTTCTGTTTGTTTTAGTTAGAAGGAGGAGGGTTAGAAGGCTTTCCATTTGTTTTAGTTAGGAGGAGGAGGAGGTGGGAAGATTTTCTGATTGTTTGGAGAAGGAGAGTGAGAAGGCTTTCTGTTTGTTTTAGTTAGGAGGAGGAGGATGGAAAGGCTTTCTGATTGCTTTAGTTTAGGAGGAGAAGGCTGGAAAGAATTTCTGTTGTTTTAGTTATGAGGTGGATGGCAAGGCTTTCTGTTTGTTATAGTTAGGAGGAGGAGGGTGGAAAGGCTTTCTGTTTGCTTTACTTAGGAGGAGGAAGCTAGAAAGGCTTTCTGTTTGCTTTACTTAGGAGGAGGAAGCTAGAAAGGCTTTCTGTTTGTTGTAGTTAGGAGGAGGAAGCTAGAAAGGGCTTTCTGTTTGTTGTAGTTAGGAGGAGGAAGGTGGGAAGGCTTAGATAAGAGGAGGAAGCTATAAAGGCTTTCTGTCAGCTTTATTTTGGCGTGTTGGAGTAGGCCCTGCTATGATCAAGAGGTGTGAATCTGACTGCGTGAGATATGCTGCAAGTTTTCAGAAAATTTCCTGAAGTGTTTGACAGGTAGGGTGGGAGGAGGGTGGGGGTAGGCCATGCCCCCGGACCTTCCAAGAATTCAAGGGATTGTTGCTTTTCTTTTTCTGAGTGAGAACTCTGAACCTCTGCGACTTTGTCATGATTTCTGCATGTTCTCTCTGTTTCAAAGCTGTGAAACCTTTTCATTCATTTCTGTGCACTGATCAGCAAGATGTTTGTCTTGAGTCTAGCAATGGACAGCTGACCGGCGGCTGCTCAAGGACGCTGTGCTGGACTAGGAGCGTGTTGTACGTCAGTCCCCAGGGTTTTGGGGTGTCAGGAAGACCGGCATTTGCTACACGGCTGGAGGAGGAGGGTTGGTGGTGGTCTCTGTTTCCAGCTGGGCACTTATTACTGCTTTCTGTGACTAACCCAATGTCACTGGTTCCCTCACGACAAGGAGATGACGTTTCACTCACTGGACGCCAGCATTGTGTTCGCAGTTGAAGATTTTTGGTCATCGTGAATTTTCATTTGCCTCATTTCAGGATATTCTCTCCCCGTCAATTTTTCATTATCAATTGTCATATATTTTTCTTAATGTCAAAGTGAGAGTAACTTTGAAACTTTGAAACTAAAATGCACAGTTTGTTGACATCAAGAGTGCACACCCCCCCCCCCCCCCCCCCCCCCCACCTCCTCCCCCTGGCGGTAGAGTTGTGCTTGGTGTTGTGCACTTGCGTTCAGGTGTACTGAAGTGATTCATGGTCCGAGATTGCGTTGGTGTTTAGACAAACAACAGAAACTAGAAGCGGAGAAAATGTGTGAGTGTATCAGTTACGTAAATATGATTTGTATGAAATGTGGATGAAATTGTCTTTCATTTGAGAGATGTGCAGAAGACGAAGAAATCCTATGCTCAGTCCATAAAGGACCAGAAAGAAATATTTTCCGCACTTCTCTCCAATGAAACACCATTTCATACATACTGGCCTCTTTGCTGACATACGACATGCACGATGGAAAAAGAAAAAAAAAATGGTTAAATTCAGAATTGCTGTCGTAAAGACTAACGATTTTGGATTTGACTCAAATGTTGGTGTTGCAGCAATAACCTCGGTCTCTTCAATCCGTAATCTTTCCATCCTTTCCGGAGCCTTGAGTATTGCAGAAAAACAAGTTAGTCCACTTTTGATCACTATACACATTCAAAAACTCAAAACCACCACTAAAACAGCCAGAACTTGTGCGTCATCTGCGGTCATACCTTCCTGGATAGTAAATGCGTGCGTGGACATCAAATTTATTGCAGAATAAACTGTGTGAAATGTAAACAGAAAAAAGAACACTAAGGAGAGAAGAGAGCGGGAAACAAAAGAAAGGGTCTCTTCAGACTGAATTTGTCACGGATTGGGAAAGAAGACAAAATGGCGACTTAACCTTCATCCGTAATTATTGGCATGAAAATACTCTTAGTCTGTAGTTCCTTATCGCTAACTGGCCACACCTGCGCACACGAACACATCCAACAGACACACACACACACACACACACACACACACACACACACACACACACACGCACGCACGCACGCACGCGCGCACGCGCGCACGCACACACACACACACACACACACACACACACACACACACACACACACACACACACACACACACACACACACACACACACACACACACACACAGAGAACAGCCAGAAGGGAGCGGTTCTCAGAAGCCTAGCACGGTTGGACACCAATCACTCATCCACAATTGGGCCTGGACTCAACACACATACACCCCCTTGTATGTGAACAACACATGCATGTACACATTTCCAGCTGGGTCTGGTGTGAAGAGGACTGCACAATAAAGTGCAGCTGGTTTTTATTTTATGTTTCTTAATTGAGGGACTTGATATTGAAAAATTTGTGGCAGCTGATGAAACAATTGTATTTTGATAGTTTGGGTGTTGTTTTTTTTCTCCTTTTTATGAAAAATCCAAAATTGCTTTCTCCAGGAAACAGGTTAGTATGGAAATATTAAAAAGTTCATATAGATTTGTTGGCCGAGACTTTCTTGAGCATTTTTTTTTTTTCGCCAAGCATTTTTTGAAAATCCTCAGGTTTCCGTTAATGATTTAACCGACATTGAAGTAATGCTTTAACCAACAGGCGTATTAAACAACCAAACTCTGCTTATAGAGGGCAGAGTGTGGGTTTAAATTGTGTACCATGACTCTATGCATGATATGATCTTGAGAATGCATTATATGATTTTTCTCCACGAGTATACGCGAAAAGGGTGCAAAACATAATTCAAATTTGCTAGAGAGTAGGACCTCCGCATATGTCTTCAATGTGAAACGTAGAAGAAAAATAGATACAAACCATGACAGTTTTTGTATGTTGTCAAAAATTTGTGGAGGAATATTTTCACAAGTAAATCTATGAATCAGTCATTGTGCACCGGTTTCTGATAATAGTTGTCTTTTGTGACTGGCGTGATGAAGCAGCCAGGGCTATAGCATCCCTTAGTTCTGTTTGTAAGCGTGGCTCATATCAGAAGGAAGGCCGAATGGTGCAACAGTTGTCTTCTTCGAAGATCATTTTCTAAGCACGTTGCTGCATTTGGTCCGTTGCCCTTCCCTCCTTTTATGGTGCCTCCTGCAGACAGCAGAACTCAAAATAGTGATAAATACAGTGACTTGCAATGGGGACAGGGGAGTAGGGATATTGCAGCCACAGTTGCACCAAGAGAACATTACTTGACATTACTTGCACAGTTTGGCAGCAGGAAGGCATTGGATAGCAAACCAAAACTTTGGTTTCTGCATTATATTTCTCTAACCAGTTAAAGCCCTCTGTATGATGTATATACATTTAAGAGAAGTGACCAATAAATCTGCAAGGAAAACAAGGCTTTGAACAGTTTGGAGTGCATGTGAATATGAAGCTTCGCTTTAATTCTTTTTCAGTTTCACAGAGTCATGAAAATCTTGTCTTTCTTGTTTTTTTGTGTGTGTGTGTGCGTGCGTGCGTGCGTGCGTGCGTGTGCGTGCGTGCGTGCGTGTGTGTGTTTTACGTTGTTAAAATTCGGTGGTTTATTGATCAAGGACAACTTGTTTTAGATGACTTTCTTGGTTTTGAACCAAACTTGTGTTGAAAAGAAAACGTTCTCCTAAGGAGTGCGCCGTGACTACTTTCACCGACATCCAACATCCAGTTCCCTTCTGTATAAGTTGAACAGTAAACATGGAAAGAAAGTAGCGTAGTATGAAGGATAGGAACTGGATATCTTTTTTTTTTTTAATGATAGAAAGGAGAGAACTTCAGGCGATGCTGTGCACAGCCGAAAGTCCTGCCTTAAGGGAGACTCGGACTGCAATTCCATCCAAGCCAGTGATGGCCATTTTATTGTGAGAAGATTCATCAACTCTCTAAGTCAGCAGTTGAACTACAGAGTTAAGCTCTAACATATGCAAGAGGCTGCCTCTCATGTGTTAGCAAAACCCCACCTCATTTGGGTAATAGTTAGGCACCAATAACAGAGAACAAGCTTTCCGAAGAGATAAGATAGAGAATGTTGTTTAAAGCCCAGCCGACTGCAAAGGACCACATCAGGACTGTCACAGCGTTGATGTCAACTCTCAAATCATTTGAAAAAAAAAAACATTGTAAAAAACCCATCTACACAAGTCATCAAAACGCACTCGCTAAAATCACGCCAGAAATTGCAAAACCTTTCCTCCTATAAACCAAAAGAATTGTTGATCTCTCTCATTACAATCGACCGCTAAAGAAATGTTAAAAACTCTCTCTGGTATTCAGAAATTTTTTAAAAGTTTGTTCATTTACTTGACCGTCATGGGAACGGTGTGTATGAAAAATCCGCTCAACTCTCTCTCTGGTATGGGCAGATCTTGGAGGATGTTTTTTTTTTTGTCCGTCTGCTTGAGTTACCGTTCTCTTGTCATACGCCTGAGCTTTTGGATTTTCATTGCGAAACCCCGCCCCTCGCCCGCTTCGTCCGGTGCAGTAGGGAACTGATAGACAATCTCATAACCGTGCCCAGGGCTCGGACTCTTTCTTTGATGGCAATTTGATAAAAAAAGAAATAAGCCTTGAATGCCCCACATGACACCAAGTCCAAAAACTATGTTGTGTCTACCATCAGACATCAGAGGGGTGTACTATTCGAACAGTTTCAGAAATTGAAGGAGCTTGAGTTACAGCCATCAATGGCCTCCAAAGCGGAAAGGGAGTCCAAGAGTATGAGGAAATCATTATGTTTTGATTTTTGAGACCATTGAGACTGTCCCATGTGCGAAAACCCCCGCCCCTCTCACACGGGTTGCCCGACCCTTCGTCCCGCCCTGCAGTACTGTGATGACTGACTGTCCCCACACGGGTTGTCGTGTGTTACTGTGTCTACTGTCCTCACCGTGCCCTGTGATGACACCACGGACCTCTTGATTGTCGTGTGTTACTGTGATGACACCACTGAGAGATGCGACGCGTGTTTGATTGTGAACGCCACTGTCCCCACACGGGTTGTCGTGTGTTACTGTGATGACACCACTGTCCTCACCCGGGTGGTCGTGTGTTACTGTGATGACACCACCACGGGTTGTCTGTGACACCACTGTCTCACACGGGGGTTGTCGTGTGACACCACTGTCCTCACACGTGTTACTGTGATGACACCACTGACACGGGTTGTCGTGTGTTACTGTGATGACGCCAGTGTCCCCACACGGGTTGTCGTGTGTTACTGTGATGACACCACTGTCCCCCACGGGTTGTCGTGGTTACTGTGATGACGCCACTGTCCTCACACGGGTGTCGTGTGTTACTGTGATGACACCACTGTCCTCACACGGGTTGTCGCTGTACTGTGATGACACCACTGTCCTCACACTGGTTGTCGTGTGTTACTGTGATGACACCACTGTCCTCACAGCTGTCCTGCTGACTCATCCCCGACCTTGCCGGAAGTGGCGCTAAGGCGAGGGAAACGCTCTAGGTTGACTCAATGACAGCTTGGTCGTCACTCGGTCGGACCATTGTTTCCTCACTGGAAGCAGGGGGCAAATGACGGTCAAGAAGGGCTGAGGCGTACTGGGATGTACAGTCACCGTCTGTCTCAGCTCTAGCTCGTTTCACAGTGTTGACTCACTGTCATATTTCTTCATCATCCACTTCTCCTGTTTCACCCTTTGATCAGCAAGACCGAGCGGTTTTTTTGCATCTTAAAATTACGTATAATATGGCATAACATGATTCTAGAACGAACAGGAGCCTGGTTTCTAAAGTGTAGAAAATGCCAGACCTTGGAGGCTATATACACTTACCTACAGATGGGTCTGATCCCAAGTGGTACATGACAGTAACACCAATGATGGAAACGCCCAGGCTTAGACCACTTCCCTCAAAGTTGGCCTCACAGCAACAAGTCAATACCACTACCCCGATGATCAGTGGTTGCATCTGTACATGGTTAATATGAACTCGGTTATGTTATGGCACACATGATCTGGGATGCTTGCAAGAAAACTGTTCTCCATCTCTACAGAGCTCCGATCCGCTGCCGGCTGTGTTGTCTAGGGTTCTGCAAGACATCAAAACTCTGGTTCCCATCCATCGTCCAGGGCTTCGACTTTGTCTGGGGGGTTTCGGCACCACCCCGATGTACAGTCGGTACGCAGCAGCAAGGGAACCATCTCTTTCAACCGTCCGCTGAAACTTTCTTTGGACTATTCTTTGAACCTCTTAGCTGAACGCCTAAACCCTGCATATGACTGTTGTTTTTTTTTTTTTTAACCGAAGTTCTCTAAAAAAAAAAAAAAATCAAAAAAAAAATTAAAAACCGAGAATGTGGTACCATTTCCATTCCACCCTTACGCATTCTAGTTCTACCACATCTTAAAAGTGAAGTAGTGAATAATGCGTCCCAGTTCCCTGACGACCCACTTTGGACTTTTTTTCACCCCGGAGATTCGCTTTCATCTGGCCTCGTATCCCAAAGACTCCACGAGCTCTTGCATGCAAGACATTGTTTCCCAACTTTGTTCTAAACTTCCATCCTTTGACAGAAAATATTCAGCCTGCTGATATCTCCAAACCTAAAGAGGGAGTTGCTTCGGCTCCCCATCACAGACGTTCCAAACACTTTTCCACCGACAGCCCATCTAGTCGCTGATTTCACGGCGTTGGTCGGCGGCGCTTCATCTGGTCGCGAAATCAAAACATGAAGACTTCCTCATTTCTCTCTGATTGCATTTCCGTTTTGGAGGCCGTTACGGGCCGTAACCTCAAGCATCCTCAGCTGCTGAATTAGTTTGAATTGTCCTCTGAAATCTGATGGGTACAACATATAGTTTTTCGTTTAGGTTCCAGGTCCTGTCGGCATTCGAGGTAATAAAGTGGTTGACAAACTGCCAGTAATGTCATAAGAAAAAAGGTTACCCTGTCAAGTTAGGTTTAAAGCCAGTTGCACCGTCACGTTTGATTGAAAGCTGTGTTACAGTGTACTATCCACCTTATC
>JADBJO010001415.1:370000-372500 GCA_016801955.1 Conus betulinus
AGCAGTCGTAAACTGCTAAAGATTTTCTTCTGTTGCTGTTGTGGTGCTCTCTCGTTTTTTTCTGTCTTTCTTTCAAGCGTTCACTCACTCTTTCATGCATTCATCTATCCATTTTCCAAATAAGTGAGCTGAAATTTCGTTTAAAAGTTTGGTTTGTTTTCCAGTTTGACCTGCTGTGACCCGATACACAGGAGCACCAACAGCCATAGTTCAGAAACCAAGGCAACGCAACAGCCAGCGCCAGCAGCACGCAAACCCACAGGAAACGGACTGTCTATTATAGTCACGGAGAAAGCGCACCTGCGTGGGGGGCTAGTCGGCATTGGTAGCCACACCTTGACCTTTGCCGTGGCTACTGTGGAACCGTCTCTGCACCACCAGTCAGTAGACATGGCGGTAACCCATGACACTGTGTCCTCACCCTCACCCTCCCAGTCCTCCTCCACCCTTCCCTGCTATCCTCCCGTCAACAACACAGACCTCCTCCTCCAGCGCCTGAGCGACGAGAAGCCCTGCAACTGCTGCCTGTCCTCATCATTTTCGGACTCATCTTCGTCATCGGCGTTCTGGGCAACTCTCTGACTGTCTACATTTACTGGACCAAGTTCAAGGCCACGTGGTCAAGGACGGCCATTGTGACCTTGGGGATTTTTGACCTAATCAGCTGTTTGGTGGCCATTCCTGGAGAGATGATCGACCTTTGCTTTTCTTACACTTATGAGAGTGACGTCATGTGCAGGCTGTCACGTGCGTGTGCCACTTTTCCTAACGTAGCCTCGGGAGTGATGCTGGCCACAGTGGCTTTTGATCGCTACCGACTCATCTGCTTACCTCTCAAGACCTCAGCGTCACGACGCCATGCCTGGAAGCACGTGGTCATGGTGTGTTCCATTTCTCTGATGGTCACGTGGCCAGCAGCCATCATCTACGGCACGATGACCAAGGAGACGGGGATCTGTCAGGTGACGGGTTCAGAGTGCTCCACCAGCGATCTGGTCAAGGACACCAAGTTCCCGCTGGTCTACAATGTCGTTCTGGCCCTGGTGTTCCTCCTGGCCTTCTCCGCCATGATTTTTCTACTCCTGCATCGGTCGTCAGATCTACCGGCAGGGGGAATTCCGCAAAATGCTGCTGAACATGCGGGACCGACGGCGGAGGAACACTCAGAGCGATCTGGAGACCTCCATGGTGTCGCATGATCATGACGGCGCGGGGGATCTCTCTCATGGCAACAGTTCAGAGAACCACCGACACTCCTCTCTGTCGACAAGCCCAGAGAGGATTCCACTGGAAAGAAACAGAAGCGGGGAGACTCCCAGCCTTCGTCCCCTGTAGACCCTGCGGCCCCAGATGTGGCTGGCTGCAGTTTGCGCAGAAAACTCAGCCGCACGACTTCCATCATGCAGCAGATCCGGAAGCGGACCTCCGTGGATTCTCGCACCCGCAAAACAACCTTGATGTTGAGCTTAATCTCCATCGTCTTCGTTCTCAGCTTCCTGCCTCACCTGGCCGTCAAACTGATTCGGATTGTGGACAAGGAGTTTTTCTGCAGGACGCCAGCACGGGGCGATGATCGCCTACAACCTGTCCGCCCGATCCTACTTTTTAAACAGCTTTGTCAATGTCTTTATTTATGGGTTTCTGCAGTTTTCGCTTCCGAAGAGAGGCCAAAAAGATCATGACAAAACTGCTTTTGTGGAAATCCTGTTCACACTAATTTGTCTGATCGCAGCTGTCCCCCCCCCCCCCCCCCCCCCCCCCCCCCCCCCCCCCCCCCCCCCGGCTCCCTTACCCTCCCCTCCTTCCTCTTTTTTAAAATCTGAGCCCATGAGCTTCACAGGGATTTACATTTGACCCGTCCTCTGCTGGTCTGTTGTTCCTACCATTGCCGCATTTGAGGTCCTCCCCATCGCTATGGGCCGAGCACTCAGTGCACAGGGGGATTAAGGTTCCATTCTCCTTCCTCCCACCACGTGTTTATTTGATGGCTGGTTGAAGCACTGCTTAAAAGTGATTTGTGTGTGTGTGTGTGTGTGTGTGTGTGTGTGTGTTCCAATGGTCTGTTTCCTCCCACACCCAGTTGATCTGGGTGTTGGTGACTATTTCATACCGAATGTCCTTTCAAATTGCCAATCACAAAGATGTGTCATTTCAGATTTTTTTTTGTTGAAAAAACGAAGAAAACCCCTTCATGGCTGAGGGAGACGAATGTAGCAACAATGTAAAAGAGCAAATGAGATCGGTAGAGTTCAAACTTCAGTAGCCACAGTGACACAAGCATGATCTCTAATAATGTCAATATTACGCTCATGTCAAAAGAACTGGATTGAGAGGAGTGTGCGCACATTTACAGACAATGACTGAGATCTGTCAGTGAGTGAATTCATGATCTTCGACACCCGTCATTAACCTCTATGTTCACACCCTCAGGAAGTGACTGAGGAGTACGTTAACGTACTCTTGCAGACTCCTAATACAAGTCACACTGACAAGCGAGTGG
>JADBJO010001415.1:375000-407863 GCA_016801955.1 Conus betulinus
GTGCTGAACATACAGACTCTTAGTTGTCGTTGTTTTGAGACAGTCGTGTATACGCTTACAGACTGTAGCTCACACACAGACTTTTCCAAGGCCCCAGATGACAACACTACCCGGATGTCTGTCCTCCATGTGAACAGTCATCGCTTCCTGTGAGGGTTGCTATGACAACAGTGACGACCTCTCAGTCCTGGTCTCTGCATCAGTGTTCTGCCTTGTAGCCTACGTGCATGCTAGTCAACAGCGTCGTCATGTCATCCGTTTGTGTGAATTTGCGTCACTGAAATCCCACCTCGACAGTTCCACCGACAAAACCTGTTCGAACTTCTGCGAAGTGTATTCATTCTCTCTCTCTCTCTCTCTCTCTCTCTCTCTCTCTCTCTCTCTCTCTCTGTGTGTGTGTGTGTGTGTGTGTGTGTGTGTGTATAAAACAAATTTGACGTGACAATGATAATGTAGGCTATATTTCAGTGGACATGATTCATTGCTACTCAACGTTTGCCGTCGAAGCGCGATGCACAATACTTCGAGAGGTGATCCAGAAACACTTCCGCTACAATTTCGAAACAAGGCACTGCAATTTCTGGCCCATTTCATATGTACAAACTGTCTACCATCTCCATACGCAACGTAGCTTTCACGTCACGATTACTGGTTTGTGTGGCATGCCTGAAAATGCTATTCAGCTGCCTGTGCCTTAAGGAAAAATCAGAGATTTGAACTCTTAACACGGTATCTCGTTGTTTTTAAACCAAAATGAAACGGAAAGATTCGAGACGTATTTCCTGTCGATCTGACTGCAGTAGGTAGGGAACAATTTGTGTCATGAGGGACATATTCATTTTAACAATTATATTGGTTTTAAAGTGGCAAAAGTTATCTGAAAGTCATACGGTTCTTAGCGTCCAATGGTTGTCCATTCGAGCAAACTTTAATTTATAAAGAAAGCAGTTGAAAATATCCAAATACTCCAGTCCGCGAAGGAAGTGAAATTTCATGGTCTTTCATTCGGCACATTTGAAGTAAACCTGTTGTGGTGAAAATAGCACTTTCAGGCGGACATTTCTGTAACTGACAGGGGGAAACAAAGACAGAAGAAGATACGTTCATAGTTATGTTTGTAAAATGTGGTCGCCTGAAAGATGTTTTAAGTCAAGATACGTTCATAGTTACGTTTGTAAAATGTGGTCACCTGAAAGATATTTAAGTCAAGGGCTCTGAATCAGTGTCTGATAGGCTACAGTAGTACAAGACGACATTTCCTTTTGAAGCATGTAACAGACAGTCAAACCTGACATTGATGAGTGCTATTGACAAAAGGCCGGTTGTACTACACTTTCGACCCGAATTTCAAAACCGGAGGAGGCTTTTCTCAGGTTCGGGTTGACTCTGTTATGATCGATATTCCGACTTTGAAGTTTACATATGATGCACAATCTTTCATACGTTTTGAAGGAATTTCCGATCCATGTGTTAAGTCTAGTCCGATCCTGTTCAGGAATCGATAAAACTCTCAGTTTGTATTACTCTGATGTCTGTAAATACAAGAACCCTATGTTCTGTCTAAAGGAGTAAACCCATGAGAGTTCCCCCAAAGCATCTTTCAATCTTTAACACCATGCAACGACTGGCAGTTTTTTTTTCAAAATCTGTTTTTAGAGTGGACTTCAACGAGGTGACAGCCCTGACATGTCCCTTTGCGGTCGGCTGGGCTATAAGCAACATTCTCCCCACTCCCCGAGGTCTGACCAGTGCGTTGCAAGTCGCACATCTTCTAAGTCGCAGCCATGAGACCCTCTTCTAAATTCTCTCATCTTAGTCATTGATTCATTTATGCTTCAACTATAAATCGTGCGCATCACTGTGGTCTAAAATCTTTGCGGATGTGATGTAGCGTACATGGACACCTCCTTGGTGAAACCAAACATGAAACCGAAACTATCCCTCTCCCCCTCTCTCTCTCTCTCTCTCTCTCTCTCTGTATATCGTTTTTAGCTGTAGCCATTCCAACAGAAACACTCTATGTTGGTTCATGCATGACCTGTATCATGTGCTTCCGTATGTGTGGATGTATGTTTATGTGCGTGTGGAAGAGGAGAACAAAGGGCAGAGAGGGTCAGGTATCAATGTTTTACTCTGCAGGAGTTTCTTTTCGTCCCCCCCCCCCCCCCCCCCCCCATCCTTGTAAGGTCAGCTGACCGGAATAGCTGTGAATCAGTCACGTGACTGAGCTCCACGCTACGGGTGATGTGTATGTAAGCAGCAAGGGAAGTGTGATGTGGGGGGGGGGGGGGGGGGGGGGGGGAACGAACTTTTTTTTTCTGGACAACCAACCTTGAAAGGGCCTGTGTGATGTCATGAACTTGACCTTTCCTAGTGGTGCCGAAGGAACAGAAAAGTTTTTATTTTTGGATTGTAAGGCCAGGATTAGGTCTTCCTGATGTTTAATGTTTGTTTTTTTGACTGTGAAGCTCTGTGGGATCCCCCCCCCCCCCCCCCCCCCCCCCCCCCCCCGTGATACGAAATTTCGTTTTTGATCAGCTGGACGTGAGCCCCAAAGTGTTTGAAGGAATTCTGCCCTAGGACGCCGGAAAACTCCTCGAGAGAGAGAGAGAGAGAGAGAGAGAGAGAGAGAGAGAGAGAGAGAGAGAGAGAGAAGTTACGGGAAGTACTGAAAACAGCTTTGAGACATTAACTGTTATCTTTTTCTTCGGCAATGCCTTTTTTTCCTTCATAAGCTTCTCGTGTTTTGAGCGACGTCTTCTTCTTTTGTCTAACTGTAGTGGAGGTCACTGTAGAGAAGGAGTGTGCTTGACGTTGCGAGTGCGTTCTGATTTGAGGACACCGACAGCACCAGACATGAACAAAGCTGAGGATAGCAGTGAGCTGAGGGATGCAATAGAGAGCTCCCTTACACGTCGGGCGTTACGCGGTGGTCTCCAAATAGTTGATGTACAGCTTCTTCGGAAACATTTCCGAGTGTAACACCCCTCCTCCACATGCAGACCCCCATCCAGACAGCCAGCTTATGAAACTCTGCTCACTGCTTTGCCTCAGCTCCGTGTCTGTTCATGTCTGGTGCCGTCGTAAAGAGAGACCATACCTCTGCAGCCGTGTAGATGGACTGTGAGCAAACGAGAGGAGACTCCACACTGGCACATGACCCCTATTGTAGACCGCCATCGTTGTATTAACATACCAAAATGGACCGTAACGGCCCGGAGTCTGTTTCGGTATCCGAATTTTCAAACAGCCGAGGGACAGACAGCTGGTCTGGCATTCTTTACCGATTTGGTCTAAATACCAAAACGGTGGGATGCTGTTACCCATCGTTTTGGTCCTCGGGTTCAGGCCTGGCTATTTACTTTTCCTGAAGTGGGGTGATGAAATAAGCACTTCTGTTCACATTGTCATAAATGTTTAACCTACCTCACCGATTGGTTGGCTCAGTGTTAGTTTAATTTGACAGGTCCGACATTAGAGTTCCCATCATAGCACAAGGCCTTCACGTCACATCTCACTTCTGCCAACCCATTGCTTTCCGTGCAGTTGACGAGTGTGTCATTTGCCCACGGAGGCGAGTTTGATGGCAGGATAATATGACCGCAAGCACTACTCCTTCAGTTCCGTCACCCGATATCAGTTTGTTTTCAGTCAGGGCCGAGAACATTCTGCGGAGCAGTTCAGGACCAATGTCACTGAAATGTCTGAGGCTGTTCTAAGTTCTACGATCTAGACTCAGGAATATTGTCATCGCTGAAAAGGACACATTAAAGATTCTCCGCAACCTTTGCCCTCACACAGCTCTTGGGCTAGCCCCTATCCTGTCAATGGTCTACAGGTCTTCCCTAGCTTAATCATCCAAGCCAACTGGCCCGTGGCCAACGTAATGCCCGGAGAACATTAAAATCCAGCCAACTTCCGCCCAGTCTCACTGACGAACATTCCATGCAACATCCTTCAATACACCATTGCCAGTGCCCTCTTGAACTATCGAAAGAGGAACAATATGAATTATTCTGATGACCGGAACGGCATGGGTTTCGTACGCGCAGGTGTCTTGAGACCCTCCTGGACTTTACTGCAGAACTAATAACATGGTGCAAGGGAAACTAGCTGACAACATCATAAACTTTGCCAAAGTTTTTGAACTAGCAAGGCTTCTGGCCTACAAGCGGCACGTCGATGGTGTGTAGGGACAAATCAACGACAGGTGGCAGGCAGCGGCAGTAAATGGATCAGCATCAGAACTGGACATAGCACGTTTGGGAGTCTGGCAGGGATCGTTTGTTGCCCAGTGCTCTTTCTGGTCTACATTACCTCCCAGAAAATCTCACCTGGCCAGCATGTTCGTTTGCCAGTAACACTGCCCCCTCTACCGCCTCTCCACCACGAGCTATGAACGACGTCAGAGTCCTGAGCAACACCTCCAAAACCTTGAACAACAGGATTGCTGAACTATAGCTTGCCACGCCGGGGAATGCACCAGTCTCCGTGTTATAAAGAACAAAACCACAGTCGTACGTCACACCGTGCTAATTGTCATTGCTGCCAAGTGTCTTGGTATGACCATTACCAAAGATTTCAGTTAGGACCAGCATATCAACAACTTACGCTCAACAAATAACAAGACTCCGAGCTTCTTATAGCGCAACCTCAAGGTCCACAGGTCACTCTTCAGAGTTTCTCTGTAAAACTGTTTGCAGAGCTACTCTTGAATACGAGGGAGAGGTGGCAGCTCTTCTTTAAAGGACACTGATGTGAGAGGTCGGTGTCAGGCGGTACAGCGATCCTTCGAACGTATGAGTCTGGTGTGGGTAGCCGGGGGACGACTCCTTGAGACGTGGGGCGATCGGCGATGGAGCGCTGCCTGACTACTATTACCGTGGCCTGAGATACCATGCTTCTGGGCTGGGCATGGGGGCACCCCTCATAGGGCTGGGCTGAAAAATTGCCCTCTCGACCGTAGTCTGCCTGGACCACAGAATACAAGGGACTCGTGCAGCGCTCCAGCGACTTTCGTCCTGCTCCCTCTTTGAGGCGGCCTCTCGCGGCACAGAAACCATCGCCACCCGAGCGCGAAGAAGGCCGCCTTATGGCCCTGAAGACAGGCCTTTTGGTGTGGGGAAAGATTCAAAATACACGACCCCCATCATTGGCTGACCAACACCCGAATTGAAATTTAAGTTCACAATGAAGCTCAGAGAGAGAAAGACGACGGCTCCCACCAGGAACTCGTCCACTACTGCCAGCGACAAGAGCTGCCACAGAGTACGCCGACTTCAGTCTGCGCATACACCTTGTCCCTCAGGGCCTCCGGGGAATAGGACGTAAATCTTACCCATCAAGTCAATCAAGTATTCTTGACTATGCCTGTCAAGTATCGGACCCTTTCCCGTTTTGCCCTTTCCCGTTTGCCCTATTCCCACTTTCGTCCTTTTGCCGTTTCAGCCTCGTGATAAAAGAGATACACATAAAGTGTCATTTTCCCCTCTCTATCGCGACAAGGTCACTGATACAGGGTATTTAGAGTATTTACGCTCTATTATCTTACTTTTGAAATTATTCAATGGTTAAGATGAGTAGCAAAACATTTTTTTAACATCTTAACATAACAGACTGGAGGAGTTACTCTATCACGACATCATAGTTAATATTTTATTTTTTCAACGTTATCGTTGAACCAACTGAAAATCGTAACAATTTGCTGTTGCTGGCGACCATTTGAGATTTTTAGGTTCTCCATCATGATTTCAAGTTGACATTGATCATTCATGTACAATAGTTTTTTTGTTTGTTTGTTTTTTTGTTTTTTTTTTTTCTTTTTTTTTTTTAATTTCAGCTTTCGCTTTTTTTTTTTTTTTTTTTTTTTTTTCAGCTGTACGCTCTTATGGGGTACATATTTTACACTCATTCTGAATCTACTATCATTGAACCAACTGAAAATCATAACTGATGTCCAGATTTGGGGGTGGCAGCCAGTTTCAGTTCTTAGCGACTTATTTCCCGCGTTCAGACCCTCTGTGAGTCCGACAGATACCAAACTGGTAGCCATTTAATGAGGTAAGAAGTGAAAGGAAATAAAACTACTTATTGACTACAACTCGCCTCTAACTTAGAAAAATAGGACGACCAGATTGCGAGTGCCTTGACACTAACATTCACATTGGCTGTAATTCACCTCATGGTTCGAAAATAGCGACTTGAGGAAAGGGCAGACAGACACTGCTGAGAAAAGCGGGGAGGGGAGGGGGAAGCGACACGACTGTAACTATTTTTTTAAAAAACAAATAAAATAACAATAACAACAACAACAACAACAACCCGGCGACGGGGAGACGAGCAGAGTGGAGAGGGCAAAATGGAAAAGGGCTCAAACGAAACCGGAAAAGTCGAAGTTTCAGTGCCCTAGTTTGTGTCCAGTTTTCGATTCGCTCTCTCGCCGGGGCGGGGAGGGGAAGGTGTGTGTGTGCTTGTCAATGCCGGTGTGTACGGAGTGGTGTGCACTCCGTAGTCCTTGACATCGCCTGTTCTTTTTGCCCGGTGTTACGAATTCATATTGACTCCGTAGAAATTGACTCCCGGAGTTGTTTTTGACTCCGAAGAAAAAAAATGAACCGTTCTTTTTTTTCTACAGGTTTTGGAGAACCGTTCAGTTTTCTACGGTTTTGGAATATTGACTCCTTCTGTAGAATATTAACTCCCATGGTTACGGATAATACGGACTCCCGTAGAAAAATGACTCCTGTGTCAATTTTAGTTGCTACTATGTTTGATTTGTAAGTATATATCGTATCTTGATAATCATTCATCCATCCCAATATTCTTCTTATAAAACACACTGGCTGGTTAATTTGTAGATTGTTTCAGTCGATGAATTTCAAAATTATCTATTATTATTATCATTAGTAGTAGTAGTATGTCATTATAATTGTCTGTTAGTGTGAATGCATATGTTGATGTGAGCGTGAGTGTTGGGTTAGCACACGGCGCTTTGGGCTAAATTCATTTGGAACTGCGCCTGTCAACATCATTATCATACCATCATCATCATCATCATCATCACTTTTGTTGCTGATTGTGGATTTTTTTGTTTGTTTGTTTTATTGCTGACGCTGCTGCTTTTTCTACAACTATCACTGTTTAATGCAGATTGTTATTATGATATTAAGTAGAAACGAATAGATAATGACCATTATTGCGGTCTCTGGTCAAAGTCCTGTCATTGCTGCAAGGAGCACTGCTTCGTTTGTCGACTAAACGACATCCGTTTTCAGACTGTGAAGTTACGATAAAAGCGCATAAACACTTAACATGTCGCAGGACTTCTAACACGCCGACATGGCCAAGGCATTTGCTGAGTCAGTCTATGCTCAAGCCAAAAAGTTCGGCAACCGAGCTCTGAAAAAACAAGGAATCAAAGAATTTTTATGTGGTAATCAATAAGATTTTTCAGACTATGTTTTTTACACGAAATGATAGTTCATCTTTTTTTTTTTTTTTTTACAAGAAATGATAGTTCATTAAATGTTACAAGGGTGTGCTTTTGAGGAAAAGTAATCAGACTTGGCAGTAAACTTTCATTATTGGAACCTTGCATGTGTTTTGAAAAAACTGAAATAAACTAGCAAAACTATCTGGCTCTGGTAGCATGCAGGATGGGTACAGTCATGTTGGTTGATCTCCGCATCAACAGGTCTCCCGTATAATTATTTTGACAGTTTCGCAGCGTGCAGGATGATGCAGGTCGATAGATCTCCACTATAAAATATGCTTGAAAGGATCCTGGGTCGATGATTGACTATGGTCTGAACTTCTGTCCAATTTTTTAGAACCGTATAAGCATCCCTACTCACACACAGAGACATACAACATACATACCCTAAATACATAAGCACAAGCAAGCCAAAACATGAAATAAATGAAGTTTTAAAAAAAGTAAAAATCATTCAAACCAGACAAACCCTGCAGAAACTGTGCATTTACAAACTCAGTAATAAAGTAAGTTTATACATAGATCTATCGACATGGAGACCTATATTGTTGTGCAGATCTACTAATGCGCGGATTTACCAAACAATCCATTCAGTGTGCTACACAAATGCAACGAGGGGTTCATTATCATCTGGCTTTGAGTATAACTGAACAGTTCGAATGATGAATTTTGGCAAAACAAATTTCCTACAATGTTTTTTCTCGGGGTTCAGTTTGAGATTGGTCTCTGAACGACATGGATGCTGCCAAGATAGATGAACTGAAGAAGTACATCGGAGAAAAGATCATACCAGACGGAATTAAAAAGAGTTCTGACACAATAAGAAGAAATTTCGAAGAGACAGCAAGAAGTTTCTTTCTTTCTGAGAGCAACGATCTGTTTTACAAGAATCGACAAGGCGACAGTCTGCGAGTTCTTCCACAGAAGACAGGGACGAAGCACCACTCAGTGTCCACGCCTATCAACACGGCGGCCACCTGGATGTGAACAAGACTCAAGTACAATGATCATCCATTTCTATTTTATTTGACGTGTTGATGCCTTTGCTATCTATTCCCTCCTCCCTGTCCCCCAGCCCCCTTTTTTTTTTTTTTTTTTTTTTTTTTTTTTTTTTTTTTTTTTTTTTTTTTAACCAATAGTACTTTACAAGTAGACTCTGCATAATAATACTACACTGCTAAATAACACAGCCCTTACCAAAGGCAAAAAAGTATTGTTCGTTCTTGTAACATGGCTGAAAAAATAGAGTAGGTCGGATTTTTTATTTAAAGATTTTTATTCAGCACAGAAACGACAATATCTTACTTTTGTTGGAAGAAAACGGTTTGTCTCAAGAAGGAGAAAGACGACTCAAACTGTGTTTGCAATCCTGGCGTACACTTGCAGCTAAAATAAAAGTATGTCACTGCCAGCGTCAATTTACTGTAGTTTCCAAAGGCATGGTACTTGGGTCTTCCACAAAATCAACTTTAGATATAAGCTTGACTGCTCTCTCCCTCTCTCTCTCTCTGTGTGTGTGTGTGTGTGTGTGTGTGTGTGTGTGTGTGTGTGTGTGTGTGTGTGTGTTAGGAGTTAGGAGAAAAAAGAAAAAGTCTAGGGTCGGCAGGGAAAATTAGGTAGGGTCGTGTGACCAGAGACAAACAACTTTTCTTTGGACAAAGCTCTTTGCTCTTTCTGACACGGCGTTTTTTTGCGTTAGCTTACATGTGTTGTAAAGTCAAACTGTTGAAAAAAAAACACAAAGTCTATAAACAGCGAAACCGGCACATATTTCAAACACCATAGTTCTGAGAAGTTTCGAGCCACACCATCTTCGTTTGCTATTTACAAACAACGTCACGAAAAATAAAGTGAAGTAAATTATTGTGTCATGCTAACAAGACAGAAGGCCCAGACAGTTCACCAACTGCGTGCGGCACTTGTTCTTTGCACCGCCACTCTGAAAAAACACCAAAATCTGTTCGTCGTGACCTTGTGACCATTACCACGGCTAGAGTTGCTTTAATGAGTTAATCCTAATATTTTACACACACACACACACACACACACACACACACACATTAAAAACTTTTTTTTTTTTTTGTATGAAAGGCAAAATAAAGCCAGGGAACTTTCTCACCTGCTTTTTATTAGACAGTGAATGTAGTCTTGAAGTCCAAACCAAATTGAAAATCCACAGCAACCTCTGTCTCTTTAGCTAGTTGTCTGTCTATCTCTCTCTCTGTCTGTACGAATTTTGGATGTAGGAATCGGCCAAGACAAGATGAATCTTGTACTTGACCAACAACACAAACCACTGTTATTACTGCTGCTTGTGCTGCTACGCAGACCCGCACGCACACATACGCATACAGACACACACGGCTGCAAATTCATGTTTTCGCGCGCGGATACACATACACACGCACACTTACACACACACACACACACACACACACACACACACACACACACACACACCGTATTATAAAACACAAAAGTTCATGTACGTCGACGCGACCACATCAACTAGGCTGCGGCACACATACATTACACTGTCACAATACATTCTAGCCAACGAGATCCCAATCACAGATACACAACCATTCCATCTTTGTCAATAGCAATATTATTTTCAACAACAAGTCAATCAGACGAATGAAACATTAGAGAACGACACTGATTAAACATGACCAAATAAATACGTTAGACTTCTAACGTCCCAAAAATCTACCATTGGCTACATTTCACACTTGGCGTCAAAACTACGCCGGATAATAATTAATCAATCAATAGTTAAATAACGAAATAATTCCCAAAAAATGAAGCTCTGAGTCCGATTGGGTTTGTTTTTTTTTCTGAGTCCAGGTTATCTTAGGTATATGTACTGCTCAAGGAACAGCCTGCTTGATATGTGATTTAAATCAACAGCATTATCACTTGGAAGGAAACCATCTAAAAGAGCTGTTCAGTTGCATGACTATCTTCACACACACACACACACACACACACACACACACACACACACACACACACACACTGCTGTTATAAAAGCCGCTTTACACGCCAGCACATGGCATCACGCGCAATTTAATATGGCCAGAGTGATCTGACCTTTTCACTCACAGACTTGAGTTTTCTTGTGAGGTTTATATGTTGTGAAAAACAACGAGCCAACCATGTTTCCTTTAGATCCGTTTCATAAATTCCAAGAAACAGCTGTGAAGAAAAATTAACGTGGCCATTGCTACCTCGATCTTTGAGTCACAAACCCACAAACCCTTTCTTTCTTTCTTTTTTTTTTTTTTTTTTTTTTTTTTTTTTTTTTTTTAAGGTGATAATTGGATAGCAACTAACCCACCAACTTTCGTTGAGATCTGTCCAATAGTTCCCGAAAAATCCCCGAGAAACAGCTACGGAGGAAAATTAACATGACCAGTGACTTTCACCTTTGACCCATAGACCTGATCTTTCTTGTGAGAGTGATGAATGTGAAACATGTACAAGCAATCCATCAAGTTAATTCAAGATCCATCCAGCAGTTTACTTAAAAAGCAGCTTTTTTTTTTTTTTTTTTTTTTTTTTGTACTGTCATACAAACACACTGTGACAGACAAACGGAGCTGAAAACTTACCAGAGTTTGCAAACTGCAACAAAAATTGACACAGGAGTCATTTCTTTACGGGAGTCAATATTCTCCGAAACCATGGGAGTCAATATTCTACAGGAGTCAGTATTCTCCGTAGAATATTGACTCCAAAACCTGTAGAAAACTGAACGGTTTCATTTTTCTCCGGAGAAAAAAGAACCGGGGAGTCAAATTTCTACGGAGTCAATATTCTCCGTGACACCGGCCTCGGAACCTGCACCCATACCACGGAACTCGGAAGCACGCGCTCTGACACTGTGACTGTGCAACGCAGTGCAGTGAGATCAGTGGCTAATCACCATCGACTTTTAAACGCTGTGTGTATGTGGCCACACGCCACAGTCAGAATTTTGCTATAAGGTAGGGTAAAGGCGGGCAAGGAGCCCACCTTAAGCAATAATTCCAACCATTCCTCCATTTGAAGTCACAGGCAGCTCCAAATAGGTGCGATCTATTGAGGTGTACCTTGGCTATAACATATCACAAGCATATCTGGGTAGAAATAAAAGATAAAAACGCAGCAGGTAAAAAACAAAAATTTTATTTTTGGCCTTCTTGCCCTATGCCCTGGGCAAGAGGCCTATTGAGAGCGGGCAAATCGCCCACCATGGGCGTTTTGCCTTACAAGCGAGGGCGTCTTGCCTCTTCATATGCAGCACATCTAAATTCTTAGTCTTAAAGTTCATAACAAAGGATAAAAGAAACAAAATGTTGTATAAAAGTAAAATTTGCTGAGTTACACTTGACTAGGGAAGTAATTGCAACATCTAGTGCAAATTCAAAGTAGGCCTATGTTGAACTTTAAAATCTGAACACTTGTAGCCTATATACAGTACCAAAGGTTAAAAAAAACGAGAACTTGCTGAGTTACCTACTCGGCTACAATAAACAGTCCAGTGCAAAAAAAAGTAGGCATAGGTCTCTTCTTATTCAGAGTCATCGGAATCACAATTTGGACAGATGAATTGAGCCGTTCCTTGGGTGCACTCCTCATGGGCCCAGTGGGACAAATCTGGCACTGGACCCACACATCTCGGGGTCTGCTGTTGCGATAGGGCTCACAACATATCAGACATGGCCATTCCTCTTCTTCCTGATCTGAATCTTTTTCAGGTTCACGACGCTTCCTCTTCTTTCTTTGACTTGCCTTGGCTTGCCTTCTTTTCTTGTCGCGTCTTTTGGGACAGTCTGTTTTGAGTGCCTTTCTTCCAGCCTGGCTTTAAAAGGGAGAAGAAGTCAACACTGTTGCAGATTCTGCCTTCCTCCTTGATCTCGGTCTCATGGACTGGATCTTTGGGAGTGGAGAAAATCTATGGATCAGTTCTGCAATCTCTTCTTTTCTGGAGGTTGAGGCCTCGGGGTCTGTCCTTTGCTCTTGTGGGACAAATGAAGATGAGGGGTCAGGGTGTGTCTGCTGCTCTGGGGTTGGGAAATCAGCTGGGCGTGGAGGTGAGAATGAAGACGCCTCAGGGATCTCAGCTTGTGATGTAGGACCTTGAGGCTCGTCAATCCATCTGTCCACTACACAATCGTAGTGGCCAACATTCTGGCCAATGTTCCTGAACTGGACGACCAGTCTGGGAAGGGTATCTTCTCCGTAGGTTTGGATCACCATGCTGTTTTGCGCACAAAACCACAATTTTTTTTTTTTTCCCCAGGACCTTGCTTGTCGCCACGAGTTCAAGCTCACCAGGTAGGGATTTTTGAGTCGGCCATGGCGACAATGCGTTCATCCATGGAACCAAAGCGAATCCAGTGCGGTAAATCTGATTGTTTCAACATCAAGATCTTTGTATTCGTCGTAATTGTCCCATGAAAGAGATGACCTGTGCCCGGAGACCGTCTGCCTTGCCAGTCTCTACGGCATGCAGAACTGTGCTCAACAGTTTGCCATGCTCATCCCTTTGGGCAGTTTGAAGCCTTCTGTCCCAAGCCTATCACTAGAGACTTCTAAACAGGCACCGGCCGTCTCCTGATGTTGTAATGACCTCAACGTCTGCCTGATGAGCTGGAGTCTCTACATTGGCAGCCTGTTGGTCAGGGGTGCGGTCAGTTGGCTGGTCTCTGACTCCTGGAGGGTCACCATTTGCATCTTCTTGCTGAGATGGAGTCTCATGGGCAGGGCTGCAGGCAGTTGGGGGGCTGACCTCTGGGAGATCTTCTTCAGTCATCAAGGCTGGCTCAAAGTCGACGTCAGTGAAGACGTTTGGATCATATGGCCAGAGACCACATGTCCTGAATCCCTGGATTGCCCTGTCAGGAAGAGCTGTTCTCATGAAGGCCTTTCCTGACAGGCCAGCAATGTCATGGATGGTGACTCGCTTGCCGGGATTTGCCACCATCCAGCTGTCCATCTCCGTGTGTTGAAGGCTGTTTTGAGAGGCTTGAAATAACTTCTGTCCAGAGGCTGCAACTTGTGTGTGCTATGAGGCGGCAGTGTCAGAAGTTCTATGCCATTTTCTCTGCAGAATTCAACAGCTCCCAGTGTTTTGTGGCTGTGATGCCCATCCAGCAGAATGAGATGAAGTTTGTCACATGAGGTGTTGGTAAACTTCGCAAAATGTTCCAGCCACCTCACAAAGAGGTCAGAATCTGTCCAGCCACTTGGACTTGCATAACCTACTGCTTGAGTTGGGGCGTCTTTCATCAGTGAGTCCACCATTCTCTTTCGAGGAAAGATGTACATGGGTGGTAAAAAAATACCCCTGCTGCGCTGCATGCACACACACAAATGTTACCAAAGACCCACGCTCAGCGCTGGTCACCTTCCCAACTTGGCGAGCACCCTTTGGAGCCATGACCTTCCCAGGTTTCTGCACAGTTGAGAGTCCCGATTCGTCCATATTCCAAATGCGTGAGGGTGGGTACTCATGCTTGTCCAGGAGCTCTTTGTACAGGCGAAAAAAATTCTGGACTTGCTCCTTGTTGAACCCCACTGCACGGGAAAGGCTTGTTGCTTGTGGCTGCCGAATGCTAAGGTTATGCCGATCGAGAAAGCTGTGGACCCAGGCAGTCCCAGCCAATCTTGTTTCTTTATTTGAAAGGATGATGAAGGCCTGCCTTTTCAGCGATTTCAAAGGCAAGACGCTGTAGATCCTTCACTCTCAGCCCATGCAGACGTCTTTGCATACTAACAATATGCTCTTTCAGCTGGCACTGTATCTCGGTGGGAAGGGCCTTCCTGTATCGTCCGAAATTCAACACCCCAGGTTCAAGCACCTTCTTGTCCCTGTGACGACGAAGTGTTCGAGCAGGCACACCGTACTCCTTGCTGGCTCGGATTTAAAGGAACACCGTTGCTGACTGCCCTCAAGGCTTCGGACAAAATGCTATGCCCATATTTTCCCCTCTCCGTCTTTCTCTTGTAGTTCGTCACCATTTCTGAAAACAATAACAAAACACTTTTGTTTTATTAACAGTAATAGAAACAGAAAGCATCTTCAAACCAAGGTATTTAATAGCATTTTAGCCCTGTGCAGTACACAAGGAAAAAAGTAAAAAAAATATCTAAATAGGGGGAGTTGGTGGTTTGGTGACTATGGCCCTATGTTCCACTTGGGGCATAAAAGCATGGTACAGCTTGGGATTTTTGCTATTTAAGTATGTGATCGTAAGGAATATAGTGAAACTACTTCATATAAATAAGCGAGGCATAACGCCTTGTGTTTGAGGCAAAAAGCCCACCGGTAGGCCTTTTGCCTTGAACCCAGTATGGGCCTTTTGCCTGACTATGACTCAGTGATGATGTTTGGTAATAGTGCGGGAAAATGGCGACGTATACCGCATCAACTGGCATTGAAAGGTGCGCGAAAGATTCCTCTAACATATAAATGAAAACATTTCAGAAATTCATCTGTTGCCTAGACAGTGTCACAAAACATTCTGAAGACAAAAGGTACAAAAATAAGGCCTAATTTTTTCTAAATTCTATAAAAAAACGTACCTTTTGCATGGAGGCTTCAAAAACTTCGTGCTGCAGCGTCAGCGGGGCAAAGGGAAGCTATCCAAATGCTCCAAGGTGAGTATTGTCCCTTGGTTCTGAGAAGCCGGGGGTGGGGCGTTTGACTTTGACTGGGCCTCTTGCCTGACCCTACCCTACTATATCATCCACGAAAGCGTTTTGAGTCCTATCATGAGTTTGAGCCAACATTTGATGTGAGACTGATAATTGCTCAAAAGAACAACCCCCCCCCCCCCCCCCCCAACAATTATTTCACTTGTTTGAGGGGATTTTTACCGATGAAATCACAAAATGCATGACATTCCCCCAAGCTGACGTTTCATTTCAGGTCTTCGCACTCACACTCGTGACCTTATCTTTGCGCCAGCTGGAAACCCCCAAATAGTCTCCTTCCTTTGATTTCAATCTGTCTGCTTTGAACCACCTGGCTTTTACTTTGAAGGCCATATGAAAGAAATGAGTAGAATCAAACTTGCAGACACAATAAAAGTTATCAAAACAATCTAATCGCGCCAGTCTATGAATAATCAACTCCTTAAACTAGGCGCATTAATTTTAGGTGTGCAGCCAGTCTGTGCCAAGCACCACCACACTCCTCCCAGGAGAACACCTCAGCGATAGAAGAAAAAGTCCACTGGCCCTCCCTCCAACACTGATGGAAGGTAGCAAGGTTGGCCGTAGTGACGATGATTATCGATGGCAGGGCTGCGGGTGGCCAGCCGAACATCAACCCTGCTCCCCCCTCGGCAAAGAAGTCACCCCCGTCAGCTTTGGCAAGTCTGGTACCAAACCAGATGTCGTTGAGACCTGTTTTTTTTTTTTTTTTTTCAGCCATAATCAGGGTCTGGAATAAGCAGCCTGTCAGCAGTGGGATTCCTCGGCTGCTGCACCACACGAGTGGCGCTTAGTCAGACACTCCAAGACCTCAAATAAGTGTGCACAGGCATTCCCCCTCAACTTCTAGCCCTTGGCCTTTGAGTGTGTGTGTGTGTGTGTGTGTGTGTGTGTGTGTGTGTGTGTATAAGTTCCGGGCTGGTTCTGTGCTCGGCAAAAAGCGAAAAGTGGGTTATTGCTCTGCTGACAAAACATTTATGCTTTCATTCTTTGGGGTTAGTTTCCGCCGAGGACATTGACGAACAAAGTACACAAGACACGATGCATTTCGACCTCTTGGGTCTTCTTCAAGTGAAAAACAAAAAATGTAACATTTAACATTTAGGACAGTACAAACAAAGAACGAAGAGCGACTTATCTGATGTCCATGTGGTAAGCTGTGAAGAATGGCTGACCGAAGGAAATGACAGAGGGGATTATGGGAGAGGAAGATGACTTGACGCGCACGCCGGGACAACTGTCTGCATTACAGGCGCTCCGTTCCACACCTATGTTTCGGCATTCTCTCTCTGATGGAACTGTTAAGCTGGCCCGATGGAACAGACTTGCTTTGTCCATGCCCACAAGCGGCTTCTGGCCCACGAAAACGGGGTGAGTGGGCAGGGAGGGGTGGTATTGTCGCTGAACGCCAGTTCTAAAAACAGATTACTTCCCTTGCGGATTTCCGAACATCATCTATGCCGGGCTCATGTCTAATGAGAAGTGACAGTAAAAACTGCAACAAATGGGCATTGTCAAAACGAGACATTCGGGAATGTCGTAGGTGACGTCACGTTGTGGCGGCATAGTCTGAAAGATGCGTGGGTGGTTGGCTGGGTGTGGAGGAAGTAGGGGTGGGGTATGGGTGTGTGGTAAAGTATCGAGTTGTCTGTGTCAAAAACCAGTTGAGAATAAGTGTTGTAAGTGTTCATAGATACTGGTGGTAGTGGTGGTGGTGATGATGGGACAATCCACAGGGAGCAGTCAGTGTCAAGTCGTCAAGAGGCAACCCACCGGAGGAGACACTGCACTGCTGCCGAGTCACTTCGGTGGTGTTCAGTGGCGCCTGTTGTGATCTAACATACGCAGGACACCACCTACTAAGCCCCCTACTGACGACACAATAATGCTTAGTCGCGGAGCCGGCGTGAGTGAGCTCTCCCTCCGGAGGGCGCCACCACGTCGTCCAACGACAGCCCCATGGACTCGCCGATATACCGGTGACCCCGACGGAACCAAACCAAGGCCACAGACGTGGAGAGGACATCGAAACTGAGGTCACCATGAGAGCAGGGCATGAAGGGCCACAGAATTTTTTTAATGCTGATCGATGACGATGAGGATGAGGATGATAAGATGATGCTACGGATTTCCATTTCGGTCTGAGACTACATGACAGGGCTGTGTACTCTACGCTTCCTTTCATAATATATCCGGCGCGTCACCCGAGAGATACAGACACCTGCAGTGTTGGTCAGGAAATTTGAGCAACACTCTCAGAAACGCATCCATTAAGTGGATGAAACTCGACTGTGTGGTCCCAGTCTTCCCAACTGAGTCCGCAGCAAACTCAACTCTGGGTAGGAGCCGGTCGGGGCAGAAAAATAGTGACCCCAGTCACTCACCTCGCCCCACCCGCCGCCTTCTTCGTTCCCTCCCCTTCCCCCGACACCTGTTCAGCTGCTCACTCTCCACAGCCCCATCACCCTGTCTGCCTTCCACACACACACGCGCGCAACGAAGGTTTTCAACAGAGACAGAGACAAAGTCACACAGAGAGAGAGAGAGAGAGAGACAGACAGACAGACAGACAAGACAGACAGATTCAAACATGTGTTGATATTGTGAGGGGGAAAAAAAAAAAAGAAAAAAGTTAAGAAAAGAAAACGAAAAAAAAGAAAAATTTTCACTCTACGACAATTGTGGCATGAATTTTGACAGATCTATTATTAGTGTTTTCATTGTTACACGACTAAGAGAGTGTTTAAATGAGAGAGAGAGAGAGAGAGAGAGAGAACGAAATGTTGTTTATCGAGGGAAAGGAAGAAGTCAATGCCTTTCTGTTCATCAAGATTTCTAAATGTATGAAAGAAAACATTGCACAGAACTACACATCAGCACATATACAGCAATGAGTACATAACAATTTAGAATGAATAATGCAGTATAGCCTATATCTAGAGGAAGAGATCGTGGGAGGGTGGTGGGCGGGAAGGGATGGAGAGAACGACCGATGGAGAACGACCGAGAGAGAGAGAGGGAAAGTGTTGTTGGGGGTGTGAGAGTAAAAAAAAAAAAAAAAAAAAAAGACACAGTATGAAGAGAGAGAGAGTCTGACAGAGAGAGAGAGAGAGAGACAGACAGACAGACAGACAGACAGAGACAGAGAGAGAGCGCGCGCGCAACTGCAGTTCTTCACACAAAAAGGAAAGCACGTATTTCCCAAAATCTGGCCTCCCTTGCCTTTAAAAAAAAAAAAAAAAAAAAAAAAAAAAAAAAAAAAGTCGCGACACCAGAGAGAGAGAGAGAGAGAGAGAGAGAGGGAGAGATTAACTGATTAATTGTATTGTACACTCGGTGGCGAGTCACATCACTGAATGCGCTCGTAAATGTTTTCGAAGAATGACAACTTTTCTACTGAATAGCGACACAGAAATGGCATGCAGGCGCACAGGCACAAGGCAAACTCTCAAGAGCTTAGCGGCATAGTCACAGAGTCAGCAACAGTGAACAGGCAAACACGACCTTCTTCATCCCTGCTTGAGTTGGTTCTTCATTAGTAGAGAGGTGGGTGATGGGGATGCGGGGTAGGTAGGTCAGAGAGAGAGAGAGAGAGAAGGAGAGAGAGAGAGAGAGAGAGAGAGAGAGAGGAGAGAGAGGGGTGAAATCTATTTTGAGAGAGAACGATTTCTCTGTTATGAGGGAAGAAAATACGCACATGAGAAACGAAACAGTATGTTACTGAGAAGATGTCATGCACAACTAAAATCAAGCGCCACAGTGTTTCTTTCTTTCAGTTTAGTTTCTGTTTCACGTCTTGTCCCTCATTTATAGAAATGATTCAAGACAAACAATGAGGCAGTGTTTACACACACACACACACACACACACACACACACACACACACACACACACACACACACACACACACGGAAAGAGGGTATACATACGCGGAAAGAGGATATAGGAAGCATAGGTCACCAACACTGAACAGGGAATAAACAGTGATACATGAAATAGCCATGTTGAAATACATTAGCATATTTTTGTTCATAAAGCAAGACTGATCGAAGTGTTGTTCACACACACACACACACACACACACACACACACACACACACACACACACACACACACACACACAGACACAGACAGACAGGCAGACAGGCAGGCAGGCAGGCAGACAGACAGAGACAGAGTCACAGAGAGAGAGATAGAGAGACAGACAAGGAGAGACTAGACAGACAGATTCAAACATGCGTTGATATTGTGAGGGGGGGGGGGGGGGAAAGAAAGGAAAGAAGAAAGGAAGAAAGAAAGAAAGAAAGAAAGAAAGAAAAGAAAAAAAAAAAGAAAAAGGTTGAAGACCAACACAAGAAAATTTTAAGAGAAACACTATTATTTATTCCCCATCTCCGTCCACCCCTTCAAAAAGTGCACATAAAATTCAGACGAGCCGTGTACACACACACACACACTTCATAACTACATAAATCTTTCACATATTGACATTTTCGTGCACTGACATAGCGTATCCAATCAATAACAGTAGCAAATTGCGAAAAAGGAAAAACTGTATGTTGATGGTGCTATAGCAATAATAGACACGTGGACAGGCATTGGTAATATGAACCGTATTGCTTGTTTACATAACTGGTGAGAATGTACAAAATACGAACATTTTTTTTTCGATTCTGAGCTTTGTTGGCATTTATGTTCAGAAGAAGTGAATTTTAGAGATGAAGACCAGAATAACAAAGACTTATTATTTTCAATAGGTCAATTTAAGGTGTGGGAACCAGGACTTTTGTGTATTTTATAGAATTCATGCTAAATTTAGATTGAATATTTTTCTGAGTTAATCCAATCCGATGTTTTGCATGAATGTTTCTTTACCTATAGCAAACATATCTTTGAATGGAAAAACTTATCTTAGTAATTATCATTCGATTGTGTAGGGCTCGAGAATTTCAGAACTGCTTTATGTTTATGCTGATCAAAGGTTTCGCTGAATTTGTGAGTCGAATAGTAATGGATTGAAGAGGGTATGTGTGCATTCAGGAATGATTTTCTAGCATGCAGGTTCATAAAGTACTTAATCATGCATAACTGATACATTTGTCTGGATACTGTTTCGCATTATGTTTTGATGTTAGCAGTCCATAAAAGATTGTTGTCAATTCTTATGCCTTGAACACGATGGTTGTCTCTTCTCTGTATAATTCTTACATAGTCGATGAAAACAGAAGGGAACTGTCTTTAGCAGTTTGTTATGAGCATGGCTTTAGTCTTACTATGATTTAGTGATATATGGTTCACACTGCACCATTGCCTAAGACGTCAACAAACTGTAGTAATAAAATGCATGCACAGAAGAAGAGCTGCTCATATAAATCGTGGTATAATCACAACAACGTTCTCAAGATTCTTCAGCATTGAGAGAAGAAGATTGTTTACATGGTTAGAACATATGACATGACATATGACGTAAAACTGAGCCCTGGGGTACACCATATACGAGAGATGAATATTTGATGTTGAGGAATTCAGACAGACAAATTGGGTATGATGAAATCAGTTGGAGCGCATTTCCTGTTATGCCATATAGGTCCTAGTGGCGATTTTTTGCATGATAATTTGTGGTCTATGATATCAAAAGTATTTGCAAAATCAACAAACAACGCTCCATAAAATGTCTGTTCATTAATACTCATATGGCAACAAAAACAACAACAACAACAACAACAACAACAAAAACAACACACACATATCTATATCTATCTATCTATCTATCTGTCTATCTATCTATCTATCTATCTATCTATCTATCTATCTATCTATCTATCTATACATATATGTATGAGTTTCTTATAACAATATGACATTGACTATATCATCCCAAAACCAGACTGACTATCACTTATATTAGACCATATGACTCAAAATGATCACAGATATTTTCATTTATGTGCTTTTCAGAGGGTTGGAATAATAGTGGCAAAATAGATACTGGTCTGTAATTGTTTGGTTCAGAACTGTCACCAGCTTTGAGAGAGACTTTCGCAGTTTTGAACTGTATCCGAAAGTGATTTTTTTTTTTTTCAACGCACAAGTTACAAATGTATTTGTAGATGTGTTTCAGATATGACTGGCGCTGAAAGTTTTAGAATTTTCCCGTCAGTTCAATCAGATTCACTAATCCTGTCTCCTTCTAATGGCATAGGGAAAAAGTAAACGTCAGTTACAGAAATTAAGAGTACCGACTGCTGAATATTCTTGGAACTGCAGGAGATTACATATTTTTCAGGGTAGGCCTACTTTAGTTAAATATAATTTTCAGCCACTCTAGTCAAATGTTTATTGAGTTCCTTTGATGTCACGATAAGCTTATATGGCATGTCTTAGTCTGTGATGTTTTATTCGTAGGTTCATCCATAGCTTTTCACGATGACTTTGAGTTTTGTTTAGAAGAAACTAGATCCTAGTTATATTTTCAGCGCAGCTCATTTGAGTGAATTAACTTTATTTCGCTGCTTTTTTACGTATTCTTGTGGCTTTCCATGTGTCCCAAGAAGATCTTCATAAAGGAATATTGCAGCTTTCGTTTCCTCAAACATCCATGTAGTTTGTGGAGTGTGTGCTACTCTACGTTTTGTAAGGAGCTTGTCTATCATCATAAACAGTATTGAACGTTTCCAGCCAGTAGGCCTATAGAGAGAGAGAGAGAGAGAGAGAGAGAGAGAGAGAGAGAGAGAGAGAGAGAGAGAGAGAAGAGAGATGAAAAATGAAAATGAAAATGAAAATGAAAAATGGTTTATTCATATACATAGGCCGTAGCCCCTATATATGAAGGGGAGTGCGGTATAGTCAACAATTCAAGACAAAGAAAAATGTACCACACACAAACATAACAAAATACAAAAATCAAGCTGTGCTAAGAACATAATACATCTCTTATCTTAAAGGCGTGATAAAGAAAAAGACCAACATTTTTCACTACATTTTCATTGGTAGAAGCCATCAGCATACACAAGCGGAAGAGACAGGGCTGCTTATAATATTTTTTTTTTTTTCTGGAATAAACTTCTCTCTGATATTCTGAATAGCTGGGCATACTAAAACAAAATTTACTCCGTCTTCCTTCGATGTTCTGCACAGTGGCCATATCAAGTCATGATCAGTATGAGCCCTGTATCTTAGGTAATGAACTCTTACTTCTGATACTCCAAATCGGAACTTAGATGTGATCTGTTTCAAAGATCGACTTAATTGTAGGGTTATGTATGGCTTAACACACACCACACACACAACACACAGACACACACAGAGAGAGAGAGAGAGAGAGAGAGAGAGAGAGAGAATCTGCTGTCATGCATACTACATTATAGACTTGAGTCTTCAAACCATGCACACACACGTACACACAGTCAGTGTACAACTCGGTAGCTCGCTTCAAAGGCGGCCTTTGCCGTGTCTGTGATGACACTGGTGTTTGACTGCGCACGAGGTCAGTCCCAGCGGCCCTCACAAACACAGGCCACGTATTTAAACTGGCTGACAGCCTCCATACCAATGACGCACACAAACACATCATGTAACATTGTCCGCAAACGATATGCACACGGGTACACGTAGTCAACCCGCTTTTTGTACAATATCATGTCGTGTCCAAAACTTCCTGTCCATTCAATTTATCTCGGGAGATAATTTGATCAGGCGACATACTACATACAACACCGTATGATCACAGCACATGAGAGTCATGTGATCAAGGGCAGACGACAGGCCTTGAAACTAGAAAACACTGTTCAAAGGGATCCAGCCACATAATTCGTTTTTTAATTTTTGACTGATAGAATGAGTTTGTTGAAGTCCTTGAAAGGAACGTTTCAAAACGTTCAGCAAGACATTGTTGATGGGTAAGTCTGATCAGCGAAGAGTATTTTCAGAAAAGAAAATCGAGAGTTTACAAAATTGTGGACAGTTTTACTGTTGATAGTCTGTTATGTTGATGTTGATCTGCTAGTACTAGTTCGAGATGATCAGTAATTGAATGAATGAATGGTTATTCAAATAAACGCTGGTCAGGCAATACTGAAACTGTCGTTTGAGTTGCATTTATGCCTGTATAAAGTTCATTAACAGTTCAAAGGATGAGCGGGCAATGGAGAAGAAATTCTCTCTCTCTCTCTCTCTCTCTCTCTCTCTCTCTCTCTCTCTCTCTCTCCATTTCACTCTCTCTCTCTCTCTCTCACTCTTTCTCTCACACACACACACACACACACACACACACACACACACACACACACACACACACACACACACATACATACACACACACACACACACACACACACACACACACACACACATTGAGAATGGAAATCAAGCCAGAAAGTGTAATCATCATTGTAGTTAGTAAAAAAAAAAAAAAAAAAAAAAAAAAGTCCAGAATTACTGATTGAAATGAGCTAGTGTGACTTGCAAGAAGTTTAAGTAGTGCACTTGTTACTTTTGAATCAGTTAGCTCTCTCTCTCTCTCTCTCTCTCTCTCTCTCTCTCTCTCTCTCTCTCTCTCTCTCTCTCTCTCTCTCTCTCTCTCATAAAACTGATTTGAAAAAGAATCAAACAGATTCAAACAAGTGTGAGAAAAAAAAATGCTGCTATTAATTGTTCTTTGAAGCTGCCAAAAACCTACAGTTGTGCTTTTCACCATCAGCATGGGACTGCATGATGTGCAGCACAACTATACAGAAAATGAGCTCTTTTGGGTGTGCTTATAGTTACAGCTGTGTATGTTTGTATGTGTGTTTGTGCTGCATATATGTACGCATGTGTGATTACTGCATATGCTGTGTATCATGTGTTGGCTGAAATGTGAATGTTCAGTATCTATTCTCAATCTTGGTATGTCTGTAATAATTCATATTTACACATACATCATGATTCTTTGATCAAAGACAGCAAGAGTTATTTACCTCTTTTAATCACTTTAGAATGATTTTTTAAAGTGGTTTCTGCCTCACTTGAGATTCCTTTTATGTCATTGACATGTGATTTGATGTGTTTTGATGTTTCTCTTCATTGTCAATCCACGAACAATTTTCAAAATCAAAAGCCTGTATGTATGCCATGATTTTGAATATGTCAATTTGTGTTTGGACTTTTACTTTGTTGTCACTCTAGCAGACCTGTTCCCAGAAAAAAATGGATTGGAAAAAGGCTGTCTTGACCCCCACCCTCTCTTCCATCTCATTTGCAGCAGGGCTGATAGATGCCATTGTAGACTTTGACAGAGGGCTGTTTGCTTTGTATGAAAGGCAAACTTTCTAACGTGTGTGATCTTCAGGCTAGAATAAGTGTGTGTAGAAGCATTCTGCATGACTTGCTCTTGGCAAATGGATGTGCATTGGTAGCAAACTCCAATGAGGACATCCAGTGCATGATTGACTGCTTTACATCAGCCTGCAGTAGATTGGCCTCACTATTAGTTTCAACGAGACAAAGCCATGTTTTAATCTTTACCATCACAAACTGTGCTCCACCTCTACCACCTGCTGTCATCAAAAGCACAGAGATCAAGATCATGGGCAAGTGCTGCTATCAAGGTCAGCACTGTAACTGGTGTGAGAAGCTGCAGAACTCTTGATGCTGTATGACACTGTCTAGGCCAGTGCTGCCTTCAGCAGGCTCATGGAGAAACTGGGAGAAAATCACACCATCAGACTGTCCACCAAAGTCATTTATACAAAGCAGTGGACCTGGGTAGCCTCCTGTACTGCTGTGTGAAATGTTGGACCACTTATTGATGACATCCAAGTTGGAACAAGTTCATCAGCTTGAGCAAGATCTTCATCAAGTGACAATAAAGTGAAAAATCTTCAGGTTCTGGACTTTCCAGCACTCATCAAGAGTCAGTCACAGTGGAGAGGATGTGTCATCTGTATGGAGGACTGCAGGATCTCTCAAACATTTCACTACATACAACTGAAGCAACATGACCAAGATTGGCCTCTCATGAGGTACTGGAACACACTGATGGCTGACCCAAGAGCTACAGCATGGATACAGTCAGCTGGCAACAGCCTGCCATAGACAGACCTGCAGCAAACACTAGCACCATCAGGGCTCAGCACAGACTTTCCACTAACACAGAGCAGCTGCATTTCAGGCAGAGCAACAGGAGGAAGCAGGCCCCCACCTGGCTTAACTCCATCCTCTGCAACACCTGGGACTGACGGGTGTGCCCCAAATATAGGTCTCCACTCCCACATGAGAACACATTTTGACCAGTGACCTGCTTGATTTCTTGTCTGTTGCTCTGGCCAGTGATCTGCTTGCTTTCTTGTCTGTAAAACTGGAATGAGATTCCTTTGTGTTCCTATGTCACATTTGGACTGTATGAGCAAGCTTGGAACTTCTTTTTGTAGGGAAATTTCCATTTTATTTCTGTTTACTTCTTATTGCATGTATGCGCTTGGGGAATGGGTACCATAAGCAGTGTTGATATTGGAGTATATACTTCTAACTGTTACACTATGGGAGTAAAAAAAAAAAGTACTGTCTGTGGTTATTATTCACTGAACTTCAGTCCACTATTCTAGCTGTTAAAGTCATCCAGTTTGTCTTGTTCTCACAATTTTTCATGAATAACAATTTGACCTTGTACTGGATTCCAAGCCATGATACTTTAAACAATTTAAGGCAACAAGATTATTGAGGAAGTACATGTATAGCTAAGATTATCAAAAAACAAAGTGATGCCACACAAAGTTCAATTCATAAACAAATCATTTAAAATCCAAAGTTCATAATTCGTATGAAGAGAGCCTATGATAGCAAAATGTCAACAAATTCTGCCCAGACCTTTCTGCAGGAAATCTTTGTTCTTGTCAAAGAAAACAGAAAAGATGAGACTGTTCAGCATTCTTTCCCTCCACCCCATCACCCTATCATCTAACTCTCCCCCTCCCCCCTCCCCCCTCCTCCTGCTCCCTCCCTCCCATTCCATGTTTGGGTGCCTGGTTAGCTAGTGGTAGAAAGTCAGGGTGACAGTCAGTCATTGCACATTTCAAATCCCCCTGGTATACACACACAAATCTTCATGCTCACTATGTGCTATTGTGATGGTGTGAATGTGCTTAAGAATGGTCCTCTTCCTTCACTGTCCACCAAATTCATAATAAACTGTTTTAAAATTTGCCCAGATTTAATCAATCCTTTCCCATCAGTAGTACGTAACCGTAAAGAGGAATCGGTTTTGTCACGGTTGCATATTGGGCACAGCTATATAACGCACAGTTGGATACTCAGAAGGGGAGACCCTCCATGGTGTGTTGCATGTGACAGCTTGTTCAGTGTTAATCATTTTTTGACTGAATGTGCTGATTTGATGTGTATCAAAGAGAGTTCTTTTCCACCAGTGATTTATCAGTTCTTTTTCGTGAGATTTCAGTGGGATCTTATTTTTTCTTTTTTGAAAGAGGTAAACTTATTTTATAAATTATAGTGTTTAATAAATGTATATAGGTGTTGCTGGAGTTGAACAGATAATTGTGCTTTTGTCTTTATAAATTTTAAGCAATGTGTTAATACTAGTGTGGGTATTTGTATCTAGAGACTCCGCAGATATGATAGCTGAGGTCCTGATTTGGTTCCTGGTAGTCCGCTGGACCCTATAAACACTAACTAACTAACATCAATGGTTAGCCCCATCTGACATATCATATTTGGGGTGTATGGACGTTAAAGGACAATGTAACTTAACTTACCAGTCCTTTCCACCTGAAAAATAAAGATGCTTAGAACTGTGCATGAATATCACATGAAGATCATAGCGATCCTGAATTATTGATTACATGCTTTGGATTTGAATGCATAGGTACAAGAACATTTTACACCTACTCCTTTCTTGTAATGATCCACATAAACTAATTCTCATGGCTTTTAAGAAAGTTTTTGATGTCCACTCTAGTTATTTTGTTGTTGTGTTTGTTTGTTTGTTTCGTTGTATTTTTTTTTGCATGGAATTGTGATGTTTGTGTTTCATACATGTTTATACAATTATAGTCCTGATATGATGATGCAGATGGCTAGGCTATAGTCAGCTGTAAATCTTAGATGAAATTGATATCACTGATTCAGGATTGACAGATAAAAAGAGTTACTTAGCATGGATTTAAGAAGTCTTATTTACGATTATATAGGACATGAAACTTTTTTTCTGAATGTAATACAAAACATGTAAAATCTGTTGTATCTGTGACAAAGGGAAAGTCTGATATACATGTGTGTGCCTAGATGTATAATTGTGTATGAACAGTGTGTTTAGGTATTTCTCACAGATGGAATATAGGGAGTAACTGCAACACCATCAGATGTTTATGCACATGACCTGTAGTTATCAACATTTATCAGCTGTTTGCGCCATCAGATATATATTTTTACTTAATAGTGTTTATCATTCATATATATATAAATCAGCCCTGATCAATGATGCATCCAATCTTTGGTTTTGTCAATTTATATATTAAACCCATGTTCTTTTGAATACTGTTAACTGGTGCTAGGGAGATAATCATAATCATTTGAGAATATGTCTGTGTTCACAGGTTCCGAGCCTTGAGTGCACTGGACTCAACAACTCGTCAGAGGAAAGTGCTGCAGTTGGAGGCCCGTGGCATCAGTGTGGATGCTGGGGCTGATCTGTTGTACAAGTAAAAGGAGTCCCCCCTCCCATCCAAACTCATGGATATGAAACACACATGTACACACACACACACACACACACACACACACACACACACACACACACACACACACACAGAAAATGCACTCAGGCATTCATATACCACACACACACACACACACACACACACACACACACACACACACACACACACACACACACACACACACACATATACATACATACACACACACACACTCACTCACTCATACGCACACATACATACACACTGGCACACAAGCATGCAGACAAACACACAGACATGCATACACACACACACACGCATGCACGCACGCACGCATGCACGCACACGCGCAGCGCACGCACGCACGCACGCACGCATGCACACACACACGACATGCATACATACATGCACACATATATGCACACATGCACACACACACGCTCGTGCACGTACACACATGCACACGCATGCTCTCACAAACACACACACACACACACACACACACACACACACACACACACACACACACACACATGCTTGCGCACGTGTGCGTGCACACACACGCCCTCCCTCTACTAAACTCTCTCTCTCTCTCTCTCTCTCTCTCTCTCTCTCTCTCTCTCTCTCTCTCTCTCTCTCTTTTTAATAATTCTTTGGAATTCACAAATTATGATCCAGACATTCAATAACAGATTGTTGGTAAAAAAGCATTCAAACTTACACATGCTGTCAAACTTGTAACAGATGCACGCACAGGATTGACACGCACGCACACACACATATTAGCACATTCAGTTTGGTTAAGATTCTAAGTAGAGTTTTTTTTTGTAAGTTATAATAATTGTTTCGTAAATTTTTTTTCTGTGAATATATGATGCTAGTCTCTTAAGTGTTAAAGATAGAGCAGTGCATCTTGTGTTTATGTTAGCCTGTGTGTTAGTGTCCCTATTCTTCTGAATGCATTTAATGACTATAATTCCAGTCTTCATGTGCATCACATGCCTATTGCATGTGTATATACAATTCACAGCAAAATATCAGGTTTGTAATACATGTATGTGTATGTGCATTCTTGTGTATGTGTTTGTGTGGCAGGTACCATAAGAACTGGTCAGAAATGCAAAGTTACAGTGCTGACACGGCTGTGGTAGCTGAGGTGAGAGGAGTATGACATGTGTCCAGTTATTTTGTGTCTATTTTTATTATTTTTGCAGGAGTTTTTCTTTGCACACAGGGATAGTAAATCTGTTACTCTTTTGCAGAACAAAATACGCATAACTTGCTCTGGTTTCAATACCAGTGCATGTTCAGTACATCATAAGAGAGGACCCAGATTCAGAGCATACTTTGCAGGGGTTTTAGATTGTTTCTGTTCATCATGTTCCATGGTCACACAGTTGTCATCCAAATACTGCCGTGTGTTTTTCTTAGAAAATGACAAGTGCAAGGTTTGCTATCACACGTGAACTGACATGCAAGTATTTTTGCAGTGTGTTATACACAAGTAATGACAACTGCAAGTCATGCTGTCCCATTTGAACTGACAGGCCCATATATTATGAAATATTTTACACAGGATATGAATTTGTCAGACATATATTCGCATTTGAACTAACGCCCTGGTATCGCAGTGTGATTTCTGCAAGAAATTACATGTGTCTGACACTGTCATATTTGAACTGACACCTAAGTATTGCAGTGTGTTTTACACAGGATATGACACAAGCCACATTGTTCAGTTTGAACTGACTCCCAAGTGTTTGACCGCTTTACCCAGGAAATTATTAATGCCAGATATTTCCATTCCAGCTGATGCTGAGGTAGGCTATGTGTTTAATATGGAACCAGAAGGGCACCCAAGATCTGTTGATAATGATAATGAATACTTATATAGCACCTATTCTCGGCTAGACGCCAAGCTCTAAGCGCTTTACAATCAACACTCGTTTACACAACGGGCTGCCTACCTGGGTAGTGCCAACTGAAGAGCTGCCAGCTGTCGTTTCCCGTGTCATCCAGTCAGTATCGTTCAATATCGATCACTCATTTTCCTTACTTCCCTCATTCTTTCCATTTCTCACTCAGGGTGCATGCTATGTGTAACGTGTCATCCATACCAACGGCCAAACTGTCCTACTCTTCCGAATGTTGGTGATGGGATTTTACGTGTGTGCAAGATGTTATGCGTGCGTTCACACACGGAACCTCAGTTTATAGTCTCATTCGAAGGACTGTATGGGAAATGGTGTCAGAACCAATGTTAACTCCGAGGGAAAAATCCCCCTGTACCGAAACGCCCTGGCGGAGGTTCGAACCCGCAACCCCAGGATCACCAAGATTGCGAGTCAGGCGCTCTACCAACTGAGCTATTCCGGCTCAGTTGGTAGAGCGCCTGACTCGCCTGACTATGTTGGATCTGGACCAACTGTGAAATGTTGTGGATTCAACCTCAGGACAGAGTCCATCATTCCCCAAAGTTTCCTTAACAAAATCTTGACAGACTGACAAACAAAACATTTTCAGACAAACCAACGCATACTGATAAAAAGAATCATCTTGGTGGAGATAAACATACTATGTCCAAAAGTTTTACAGATTTTTTTTCTCTCCTAAATAGCAGGACTGCTTCTTCAATGAAACATTGCCAATTATCTCAGAGAAGAATGTCTATTCATTGCAGCTGCTGTAACCTTAACAGACATCATGATTTCTCATTATAGGCTTTGACAGCTGACATATTAACTGGTAGACATTTTTTACATCAGTGTGCTCTTAGATTCACTGACATAATACACTGACACCCCCAGTCAATTCACACCACATATCAGCTGACACCCCCAGTCAACTCACACACCACATATCAACTGACACCCCCAGTCAATTCACACCATATATCAGCTGACACCCCCAGTCAACTCACACCACATATCAACTGACACCCCCAGTCAATTCACACCATATATCAGCTGACACCCCCAGTCAATTACACCACATATCAACTGACACCCCCAGTCAATTTACACCATATCAAACTGACACCCCCAGTCAATTACACACCACATATCAACTGACACCCCCAGTCAATTTACACCTCACATACACAGACACTCCCCAGTCAACTCACACCACATATCAACCTACACCCCCAGTCAATTCACACTACATATCAAACTGACATCCCTAGTCAATTCACACTACATATCAACTGACACCCCCAGTCATTTTACATCACATATCAGCCGACACCCCCAGTTATTTTACATCACATATCAGCCGACACCCCCAGTAATTTTTACATCACATATCAACTGACACCCTCACAATTCAATTCACGCTGCAGTTATTAATTGACACCACCCCAGTTAATTCACAACCACATATAAATTGACACTCCATATCAATTGACACCCCCGTCACTTATCAACTGACACCCCCAGTCAATTCACACCACATATCAGTTGACACCCCCAGTCAATTCACACCACCATATCAACTGACACCCCCAGTTCACACCACATATCAATTGACACCACAGTCAATCAGCATATCACACTGACACCCCAGTCAATTCACACCACATATCAACTGACACCCCCAGTCAATTCACACCACATATCAACTGACACCCCCAGTCAATTCACACACCCATATCAATTGACACCCCATATCAGTTGACACCCCCAGTCAATTCACACCACATATCAACTGACACCCCCAGTCAATTCACACCACATATCAGTTGACACCCCCAGTCAATTCACACTGCCTATCAATGACACCCCCCTGTCAATTCACACTGCGTATCCAATTGACATACCCCCAATTAATTCACATTGCGTATCAACTGACTGGTACCCACCCATACCAGTTAACACCACATGTCAAACCACATATTGCTGATATGGGCCCATTTAAGTTGACACCACATATCACACCACATATAAACTTATATGGGCTCAGCTGACACCGGATATCAACTGACTCCCCCTGTCGATAGACACTGGGTATCAATTGACACCAGATATCAACTGACACCCCCCTGTCGATAGACACTGGGTATCAATTGACACCGGATATCAACTGACGCCCCCTATTGATAGACACTAGGTGTCACTTGATATCCGGTGTCAACTGATACCCAGTGTCTATCGACATCCGGGGGGGGGTGTCAGTTGATATCCGGTGTCAACTGACACCACCCAGTGTCTATCGACAGGGGGGCGTCAGTTGATATCCGGTGTCAACTGACACCCAGTGTCTATCGACAGGGGGCGTCAGTTGATATCCGGTGTCAACTGACACCCAGTGTCTATCGATAGGGGGTGTCAAGGGGGTGTCAGTTGATATCCGGTGTCAACTGACACCCAGTGTTATCGATAGGGGGCGTTAGTTGATATCCAGTGTCAACTGATACCCAGTGTCTATCAATAGGGGGCGTCAGTTGATATCCGGTGTCAATTGATCTATCGACAGGGGGTGTCAGTTGATATCTGGTGTCAATTGATACCCAGTGTCTATCGACAGGGGGGTGTCAGTTGATATCCGGTGTCAGCTGAGCCCATATAAGTTTATATGCGGTGTGATATGTGGTGTCAACTTAAATGGGCCCATTAAATGTCAAACCACATATTGCTGATATGGGGCCCATTTAAGTTGACACCACATATCACACCGCATATAAACTTATATGGGCTCAGCTGACACCGGATATCAACTGACGCCCCCTGTCGATAGACACTGGGTATCAGTTGACACCGGATATCAACTGACACCCCCTGTCGATAGACACTGGGTGTCAATTGACACCGGATATCAACTGACACCCCCTATCGATAGACACTGGGTGTACCGGATATCAACTGACCACCCCTGTTGATAGACACTGGGTATCAATTGACACTGGATATCAACTGACTTCCCACTATCAACTGACACTGAATATCAACTGACCTCCCCATATCACTGACACTGGATA
>JADBJO010001415.1:409732-431419 GCA_016801955.1 Conus betulinus
TGCCTGAGACAGAGAAGCCATGAACATGGCTGTGACAATGACATCTGTCCCGCTTGTCTGGAACCAATTATTTCCCCCTTGCCGTTCTCATCTGCACTGTCTTGTCAGCCCTCATCTCCCCGGCTCCTCAAATCACAGCCACACCCATAAGGTTTTTTTTTTTTTTTCCGTCCACGCCACGTCCAGCCAACAACAAGCCCTCAATACTGCTAACATGGATTCAACACAGACGTGGATGTTGAATGGCAGTTGAAGCTGTGGGTCACCATCTTCTCCTTCTTCGTCTTCGTCCTTTTTCTTCTTCTTCTTCTTTCTTCTTCTTCTTCTTCCTGTGTACACAGGCTGATACTCCTGCGGACACTCCCTGTATGGACAGGCAAGTAATCCCATCTACCCAACAAAGAGAGTGAAGTTTTGTGTGTATGATCGTTTTTTTATCCCGCCATTAAGGCAGCCATATTCCATCTTCGGGGAAGGTGCATGCTATGTGTAACGTGTCCATCCATACCAACGGCCAAACTGGCCTTCTCTTCCGGAAATTTTGGTGATGGGATTTTACGTGTGTGCAAGATGTTATGCGTACGTTCACACACGGAACCTCCGTTTATAGTCTCATTCGAAGGACTGTGTGGGGAAATGGAGTCAGAACTAATGTTAACTCCGAGGGGAAAATCCCCCTGTACCGAAACAGCCTGGCGGAGATTCTAACCCGTAACCCTTGGATTACGAGTCCAGCACTCTACCAACTGAGTTATTCCGGCCCCTGAGGTCACCATAAAAAGCCTGGCAGGAAGGACCACTGAATGTCAGACCATATTTTCCCACCAGACAAATCAATATAGACCAAAATGATGGAGATGTACCATGAGAATTCTAGACCAAATGATGGAGATGGTACCATGAGAATTCTTAGACCAAAATGATGGAGACGGGTACCATGAGAATTCTTAGACCAAAATGATGGAGATGGTACCATGAGAATACTTAGACCAAAATGATGGGAGATGGTACCATGAGAATTCTTAGATCAAATGATGGAGATGGTACCATGAGAATTCTTAGACCAAAATGATGGAGATGGTACCATGAGAATTCTTAGACCTTAAAAAATGATGGAGATGGTACCATGAGAATTCTTAGACCAAAATGATGGAGGTGGTACCATGAGAATTCTTAGACCAAAATGATGGAATGGTACCATGAGAATTCTTTCTTGTCTCTGACAACATGACAGGACTGCATGCCATGCTTTCTTTTATAAAACATCCTGGCGTCGATCAGGCTCGAGAGATACAAACACCTGCAGTGTTGGTTAGAAACGACGAGTAACACTCTCAGAAACGCATCTCTTCTGCTCATAAGACTCCACTGTGTGGTTCCATGCTTCAAACTAGAGCAGAGAGCACACACAAGCTCTGGGTAGGAGCTAACCAGGATCTAAAATACCACAAATAAATGCCTCTAGAGGGATTCGAACACGCGACTCTCCACCACCACCCACAACTCAGCCACTGCCATCATCATTTTCAGTAACCTTAACATCTCTAGATAGGATCTGGCCAGAATGAAAATATGAATGCCTCTGAGGGACTTCGAACCCACGGCAACCCTCCCTCAACCTGCAACCCTCAACTCTGGCCACTACCACCGTCATAAACATTCGTGGGCTTTCAATACATAGACGAATGCTGCCGACAATGACAATGTACATGAACCAGGTCTCTCAAAGTTAAAGACAATGCCCAGAAGTCAATAAAGAGTGCTGGTGGAATCCACAGTAAGTTTGTTAAAAGTCAGATTCAAGAATGTTTCAAAATAAGAGACATGGAAGGGGGGGGGAAGAGAGAGAGAGAGAGAGAGAGAGAGAGAGAGAGAGAGAGAGAGAGAGAGAGAGAGAGAGAGAGAAAGAGAGGTTGCCTATAGCTTAGCTGACGGTAAAGAGCCATATCGGGGCTGTCACTGCGTTGAAGTCAACTCTGAAGTCATTTGAAGAAAAAAATATCCACACACCACATTAAAATACCCCTTCTAGAAACACGCCAGAAATTTCATTAAAAAATCCTTTGTCCGTAAAATCCCAGATAGAAAATGTGTGATCTCTTTCAGAAATTTAAATATCACGTAAGTGGGACATCTCTGACTGGGACATCTCTGAACAAGGACAAGGTTTTCATGGAGGCTGCTGTAAAGTGTTTATGTCTCACATCATGCAAGTCCTCACACACACACACACACACACACACACACACACACACACACACACACACACGCGCGCGCGCGCGCGCAAACACACACACACAACCAAAGACAGAGACACAGACAGAGAGAGAGAGAGAGAGAGAGAGGGAGGGAGGGAGAGAGGGAGAGAGAGAGAAGGGACGGAGGGTGAAACAGGGAGCACACCGAGCAAACAACAGCAGTCAAATTACAACAGATATACAAAGAGAAGCAAACAACAACAACACGAAAAGCCCTATTAGCTCCGTCAGGAGAGAAAGCCATAAACACTGCACGTGCTATCCGTGATTCAAATCTTTTTCCATGATCCGCTTCATCAAGGAGGCCCACTGGCGTCCTCACGCAACCTCCATCAGCCCTGCCCTCCATACCTTGCCTGTCTGCACACAGGAGAAGCCAGGGAGACAGAAGAAGAAGAAGAAGAAAGAGAGCAGAAATAATACGGATGCAGAAGAAAGAAACAAACAAACAAACCAGATGCGATCATGAGAGAAATAAAAGTACAAAATGGTGAAAGATGTTAACACAGTGGGAGAGAAAAACTAGAAAAAAAAAAGTAGCTGAACAACAAGTGCGAGGGAGAGACAGAGAGAGAGAGAGAGAGAGAGAGAGAGAGAGAGAGAGAGACAGACAGACACACACAGACAGACAGAGACAGACAGAGAGACAGACAGAGAGAGACAGAGAGGGAAATGAAGGAGGAATGAAAGACACAGTGCGGCAGATGTCACGCCACGGTGTCTGGCATATCATTTGTCATTCTGATCGTGGAACTATGTTTGAGGTCGACCCACCTCTCTTACCCCCTTACCCCCCCCCCACCCCCACCCAGCCTTCTTCCATCCACCCCCCACCCCCACCCCCCACATCCACACACACACACACACCATACCCAAGAATGTGACGGAACTGCTCACGTTTGTCATGGCGTTTGTCATTCTGATCGCAGTAATGTACAACAGTTCCCTCCTCTCCCCATCTCTCTATCACACACACACACACACACACACACCACACACACACACACACACACACACACACACAAAATATACCTCCTCTCCCCCACTGACGTCTCTCTATTTTTTTTCAAATTTCAAGCTCACGTTGTGTTTCTAATCCTGTCTCATTTTACCCAGCATTCAGCCTGGACACAGATCATTTGTCGTGGATAGCTGACAGCCTGTCCTCTTTTCCCATCTTTTGATAGCTCAAACGGTGAGCAAAGGAACTTGAAAGCTTTTGAAATGGCCTCATTTCAGTGCATTCCGACATAATGTGCCTTTTATCTTTACATCAGAACTATCCGTAAATCCTCCTACTCACTGTTTTAAGCGCGGAGAACTTGGCCAATTCGTAGAGCAGAAAAGAACCCACGTTCCGGAATGGATTGATTTTCTTTCAAATGATTCCGGTAAAACGTCTCCCACGTACAGCTCCCTTGTCCTCCTTTCGCTTCCAGCGTAAGTTGATCTCCACTCTGTACTCTCTTCTTTACGAAACTTTCGGCAGATTTGGAGGGAGGGAGGGAGGGGGGGGGGGGGGGATGTTTTCCATATGCGGAATAGACTGTGTCTACACTGTACGTTGTATATCACTCGTTTTAATATGCAGCAACTGTGTTCTACAATACCTTTTTTTTTTCTCTGATGAAACAATCGCAGCAATCTCAGTACGAATCGGTAACTACCATATCATCAATATCAGCTCTAAATGTTAATTCTAGGGATGGCACATCATACATATCGTAAACGAATGAGAGACAGACAGACAGAGAGAGACAGAGACAGAGACACAGAATGCAAACCGTTGACAGTCAAGTAGGTGTAACCGAAAACGCCGTCTTTTTCTGTGCTAATCATGTATGCTGTAACATCTGACGCTGCCTCAGACAGAGAAGCCATGAACATGGCTGTGACAATGACATCCGTCCCGCTGTTTGAAACACACACACCCCCTCCCCCGCTGTCTTCTTATTTGCAGTGTCTTGTCAGCCACGTCACTCCTGCGCCTCATTCCGACTCCTCTAAACACAGCCACATCCAGACTGTCCCCACCGTCCCCCCCCCCCCCCCCCCCCCCCCCCCCCCCCCAGTACACCACGTGTTGCCTTGGCTTAAGGCTGTGTCACACCAACTGACATAGGCTAGAACACCAAGGCTACATCAAAATGTTGTTATGCTCTGCATAGTTATGCGGGGATTGTTTTCAGTCGTGACAGGCTCCTAGCATAACGCCATCAGTCTCCAAAATCCCTCGAAGTCGGAGTGTGTGGCTGCCCACGTGTGGCGAGATAATCAAAACCGGTCACAGACATAATGTTCTCATCCCCAGCTGACGCATTTGTACTACAGTGCTCAAGTACTTCGGCTGTTCGGATGATCCCTCGAGTCTTTTAACCAGGGTACAACAGCAACAACAACAACAACAACAACAACACAACAACAGTACACCACGTGCATGTAACAGCACTCCACCATGAACTAAGAAATGAATACTGACGACGTGGAGGTGAATTTATTAGAGACAAGAATGCGCAGTCTACTGAAACTGAGGCCACCATGAAAGCAGGGCATGAAGGAGCACAGGGCACACCGGGCCGTATGCTCCCGATGCAGTCAACGTAGACAGGAATGGTGCAGACAGTGCTATGGGAGTCCTGTCTTTGTCTCACCACACCACGACAGGACGGCATGCTACGCTTTCTTGTGTGATGCCGTCCTGGCGTCGACCAGGCCTGAACGATACAGACACCCTGCAGTGTTGGTTAGAAATGTTGAGCAATGCTCTCAGAGACGCACCTGTTCTACTGATAGGATTCGACTGCGGTTCAAGACTTAAAGATCTGAGCCTAGAGAGTACTTGCAACACCATTGGGTACGAGCCAGCCAGGTAAAAAAAGTTAAATGATATATATATATATACATATATATATATATATATATATATCCCTCTGAACAGATCCGAACCCACGACCTCCCAGCCCGTGACCCGCAACTCTAGTCACTGCCGCCTTATTTTCATATATCCTTGTTTAGTTTAGGGAGTCATTTTCATTGAAGAATGCTGACAACAAAGTAGACCCCATTGTATTGAAGAAGTTAAACACTGTGCCCAGAAGTTAATAAAAGTGTATGGGTTTGAATGTGTGTAGTTAATCGTTACATCCAGGCTCAAGAACGTTGGAAACGATAGAGAGAGAGAGAGAGAGAGAGAGAGAGAGAGAGAGAGAGAGGAGAGAGAGAGAGAGAGAGAGAGAGAGAGAGAGAGAGAGAAGGGGGAGGCGAGAGAGAAAGAGAGAGAGACAGAGACAGACAGACAGACAAACAGACAGACGGACACACACAAGAAAGAGAGGGAGAAAGACAGAAAGAGAGAGAGAAGGGGGGGTGGAGAGAGAGTGAGAAAAGACAGACAGACAGATAGACGGACACAGACAGACAGACAGATTCAGTTTCCAAAATTACCATTGTGCAATGTCTTGAACAGTCGGTCAAACCTCAACATGGGTGACCGAAGTGGGTTTTTCGGTGTGATTCACTGGGTGTGGAGAAAACCGAAATTCCTAGAGCACACTGGAGTATTTTCTGTTCCTTAGCGAGGTAACAAGCCATTAGAGACGTAAAATGCCTCCAACTCGTACTCCCGCCACAACAAAGCAACACAAAGAACACGCCAATACGACCGTTACATCTGTGCAGTTCAAGCTATAGAATGGACCACCTGTCCTTTGGTTCAAATTTCAAACCTTACGGTGAAGATCACGAAGGCCTAATCAGCATCAAACATCTAAAATAAGCTGGGAAAAGGACGTGTGATGTGCTTCATTTTCAATTCTTACGTCTTTAAACAATTAACAGAGATTTTTAAAAAAAAAAAACGTCGGGTTTTAAGTATTGTGCAGTAATGATTGTTCCCCCCTTGGTGAGGTCGACCAGGATTAGCACTGACAGGGACAGAGTCATCCCTAAGAACCTCCCACTCGAAAACAGCAAAGCAGCTATATACCCCCCCCCCCCCCCCCCCCCCCCCATTTCTATGTCCTGCACACTGTTAAGCCGAGTCAGCCATTGTCAGGCTGGACTGAACGGCAGTGAATGAAGTGGCAGTAGCTGATTGGTAGACGATAAGTCGGAAATTGACGTGTTGTTCTGACTGAAACAACCAAAGAGTGTTAACGTCAAGTTGTTTAATCGTCGAACAGAGCGCGGTCGTAGTGTATGGATTCAGAAGATTTGTGCGAATATCGATATCTTGTGAAATCATCATCATCATCGTCACCATCGTCATCATAATCATCATCATCATCATCATCATCGTCGTCGTCGTCGTCACCATCATCATCATCATCATCACCATCGCCATCATAATGATCATCATCATCATCATCATCAACTTCATCATTATGGTGGGTGACAGGTTGGAAATTAGTGTGTTGTGTTGACTTGAACATTGCTGTGAATGTCTACGTAGATTAGCTGTCTAAGAAAACTGCCATAATTAAGCTTGGCTATTTAGAGTCTGTGCGAATACCGACATGTTGCTGAACTCATCATCATCATCATCATCATCATCACCATCACCATCACCATCATCATCACCATCATCACCATTCATTATCATCATCACCATCACCATCACCATCATCATCATCATCACCATAACCATCATCATCATCATCATCATCATCATTTTGGTGGAAGACAGGTAGGAAATCAATATGTTGTGCCGACTAAGAAGTTTGTGTGAATGTCGACGTAGATCAGCTGTCTATATAAAACTGCGATCATAGGATCTGGATATGTAGCGTTTCTCTGTGCAAAATGGCGACATGCAAAATTATCCTCATCACCTTCATCACACCCATTATCGTCATCACGATCATCATCATCATCATCATCATCACGATAATCATCATCATCATCATCATCATCATCATTACATAACAACAACAATGCTGAAAATTTGTATATGTATATACCTCCTCGAGAAGTGAGGAGCTCACCGCTGCTTACAAATGGGGGGGAAAATGCAGAAAGAAAAAAAAACGCACACAAACAAAAAAGACAAGAAATAAAAACAAAAAACAAAGAAGATCAAACACAGCCTTAGGGTAGGATTGTTTGTTGGAATGAATATTACATGACGTGGACACCGACCGATACAGAACAAACAAAAGAGGAGAGGAGGAGGAAGGGGAGTAGAGTATGGGGAGGAGAAAAAGAGGGGGGGGGAGCAAGGAAGGAGGAAGGGGACTGGATAGGAAGGGGGGGGGGGGGGGGGGGGGGGGGGCGAGGGGAGGGGGGGGGGGGCGAGGGTGATGGGGGGGTGAGGGAGGAGTATGAGGAAGACGGTATATACTTAATAGCAGCAGGACCACACAGTTATGCAACAGATCATATGTGACCATCCGCAACCCCTTTCAACAGTTCAGGAACAGATGATACGTGATCATCTCATCATCATCTCCATTTCAAGCAGTTTGGCAACACAATACGTGACCGTCATCTATGCATTTCTAACAGATAGGCAACAAACAATACGCCAAAATCATCAACTCAAAACTAAATAGTTTAGCAGCAGACAATACGTGACCACCATCAACTACATTTTCAAACAGATAAGCAACAGGCAACTCTGCTTCAATTATTTTTGGCAGTGGACAATCCGTCACCATGATCAATCAATTCCATTCCAAACAGTTTTGGCAGCAGGCAACACGTGACCTTTTTCAGATGTACACTGGTTGGCAGCAGACCAACACGTGACCATCAACACTTCAGACTGTTAGACTGCAGACGATACGTAACTATTATCACCTCTGCTTCAAACTATTTTTCAACTGATAATACGTGACAAGCATCACCTCTACTTGGAACTGTTGTTCGATAGACAATTCGTGACCATCATCAACCCTATTTCAGACAGTTTGACAACGAACAATACGTGACCATCATCAACTCTATTTAAAACTGTTCCGACAAACAGACAATACGTGATCATCATCAACTCTATTTCAAACTAAATAGTGTAGCAGCAGACAATACGTGACCGTCATCAACCCTACTTCAAACTGTTTGCCATAGACAATACGTGATCGTCATCAACTTATTTCGAACTGTTGGACCACAGAAAATACGTGCCAGTCATCAACTCTATTTCAAACTGTTCGACAACAGACAATACGTGACCGTCATCAACTCTATTTCAAACTGCTTGGAAAACAGACAGTACGTGACCGCCATCAACTCTATTTCAAACTGCTTGGCAACAGACAGTACGTGACCGCCATCAACTCTACTTTCAAACTGTTTGGACAGTACGTGACCGCCATCAACTACGTTTCAAACCATGGCAACAGACAGTACGTGACCCACCATCAACTCTATTTCAAACTGTTTGGCAACAGACAGTACGTGACCACCATCATCAACTCTATTCAAACTGTTTGGCAACAGAGTACGTGACCGCCATCAACTCCATTTCGACCAACTCCAACAGACAGTAAAGACCACATGACCAACTACTTTCGTCAACGGACAAAACGTGACCCTCGTTCAACTCCACTACAGAACAAATGTTGGCAGCAGACACTGCTGAGGATGACAATATTCCTGACGAGGACGGGAAGGATGTTCTTCTTCTTCTTCCAGGGGAAATGGCGGCCCACTGATTCTATTTCCACACACGTTCAGAACGCGGTGTTATTTTCCCATGTCACATTTGTAGCCAGACTCTGAAACTTTCTGGCTTCAGCGTCAGTCAGAAAATGAAAGTGTGCGGCCTGGTCACCTCATGATTGGGGGGGGGGGGGGGGGGAACCTTCCATTTCTGACACTAGGTTTTCTGCATTCACATGTAGGCGAAGGGTCAAATTAAAACCTTCTCCTTACAAAAGATTCTCCCCCCCCCCCCCCCCCCCCCCCCCCCGAATTCTCTCCTAAGTAGCGAGGCGGTGACCTTCCCATATTGCAATGGGAATGAACTCATTATCATGCGCACATTAACAAAAAGAAATTAAAAAAAGTAATGGTCTTGGTTCAGTAATGCGATGCGAATCAATGATTGTTTCATGGAGCGTGCGTGTGAGCGTGCGTGTGTTGTCTACGTGCGTGCGTGTGTGTGTGTGTGTGTGTGTGTGTGTGTGTGTGTGTGTGTGTGTGTGTGTTGTGTGTGTGTGCGTGTGCGTGTGTCTGCGTACGTGTGTTTGCCTGTGTGTGTGGTGAGTGTGTGGTGTATGTGTGTGTGTGTGTGCGTGCGTGCGTGCGTGTGTGTGCGCGTGAGAGAGAGAGAGAGGGAGAGAGAGAGAGAGAGAACAAGAGAGACAGAGGGGGAAAGAGACAGGACAGAGACAGAGAGACACATAGACAGAGAGACAGAGATAGACAGTGTTCAGAACTTTATTTTTGTTATGACATAGACCTCCCTAAAGAGGGATACATATGTTATCTTCTGAAGGAAATATATAACCAAGTGTGCTAACGTGATATAAATGGTTAAAGGATCATTAAGCAATATTTTCGAATGTTCAGAGAGAGAGAGAGAGAGAGAGAGAGAGAGAGAGAGAAGCAGGGAGGGAGGGAGAGAATCTCCACAGAAAACAGACGGGCGGAAGGACAGACAGATTTGAAAATGTATACAACAAATAAAGAAACCAATCTGACAAAATAAGCCGTAAACTAGGCAGATCAGTACGTAGGCGAGGGGGGGGGGGCAGGGGGGGGGGGGGGGGGGGGGGGGGGGGAAGGGGGGTCTGAAAAATATGCCATGGCTGTGAGACTGACAGCCTTACTTTAAAAAAAAAAAAAATAAAAAACCGAAAGAGAAAAAAAAGAAGATATGACAGACCAGACAAGACAGAAAATGGGTCCCGGAAGTACCAGACAAGACAGAAAATAGGTCCCGGACGTACCAGACAAGACAGAAAATGAGTCCCGTCCCGGAAGTGACGCGGGCAAGAGAGACGACGCGCGGCTGAGGAGGAGGAAGGAGAAAAGAAGAGATGGGGGAGGAAGAGACGACATTCCTGGCCAGCCAACACCCCAGCAACCAGGCCTGGCATCGTCAAACACCTCTCTCTGCCAGGTCACTGGGCACTGGGTCCTTTGTGGGCTTCCTTCCTCATCAGACAGGAGGCTGTGGAGAAGGGACACCCCCCCCCCCTTCCCCATACCACACAGACCCACGAGGCGTGGGCCAGGGAGGGAGGGGGTGGATGGGGGGAGGAAAAGACCGAATGCCTGGAGTAATTGCCCCTCTCTCCTTACCACATGATCACAACAGAACAGACGATACAACATCACACGACTCGTCCAAGAGATGGTGATGATGATGATGATGATTATGGCGACGGCGCCTGGTTTTCACGCGCCAACAGCTCGGGGCATTCCTTTGGCCGCAGACGGTTTCCGTCGTGCTCTCCTTCTTCAGGGGCGGGAATCAAAATTCAAAACACAGAGTTGCCTCCCTTTACCCCTTTTTTTTTGAGGAAGTGCAAGGAGGTACTATCGACGAAACAGGCTGATCTGATTCTTAACGAAAGAGTGAACGTGGAACATTCATCACAAACGTAAATGAACGAAAGGTTCACCGGTTCTTAGTATCAACATTCGCGTTGTAAAAACAAATGAACGTGCTCAAAATGTAGTGCTGCTAGCAGCTGCCAAGTAAAGAATAGGTTAGCGGCAGAGTCAAGTGTGTGTTCATGTGTTCATTTCATGTTGCGTGCCTTCTTCCTGCCCGAAAAGATTGGTATTTTCTGTGTTCCAGCGCATTTTGAAGTACCGTATAGTTAGAACATTCTATATAGAATATCAGATTCATCGCCAAATATTTCACAGCATCACACTGTTTACAACTTCTCTTTTCCCTGTCATCCTTTTGCCCATCAACTTCAATCTGCATTTTATGGCTTCTACATCAATCTGCATTTTATGGCTTCTACATCAATCTGCATTTTATGGCTTCTACAACATCAGTCTGCATTTTATGGCTTCTACAACAGAATTTTATGGGCTTCTACAACATCAATCTGCATTTTATGGCTTCTACAACATCAATCTGCATTTTATGGCTTCTACAACGGAATTTCATGGCTTCTACATCAATCTGCATTTTATGGCTTCTACAACATAATTTTATGGCTTCTACAACATCAATCTGCATTTCATGGCTTCTGTAACGGAATTCAATCAACGGGTGTATGTATGTGTGTAGGTCTCTCTGGGAGTATCTGGAGGTCATGTGCTTCTCCTAGAGGAGTCTGCCATGAGAATCTGATTACGGTCACACTCCACAGCTGCAAAAAAAAAAAAAAAAAAAAAAATCCCTACATCTGCTGTCTGTAGCTCACTTCAATGTTCAGTCAACAAGTACATAGATGCAGAATACAAGGCATTCCACAAAGTTGAAAGACTGTGTCAAACAATGCGACACTGGAGAACTCGGTGGTTAGTTTCATTATAAGCATTTCAATGTCCTTATTTTCACATAAATAATGAATTCAACACGTAAACACTTTTTCTTCAACTGTCCAATTATCACATTTCTTTCATCGTGTCAACACAAACATCAAGTCTAGGTCAGCCAAAAAAAACAGAAGCATTTCTTACAAGAATCGTGATTGAACTCTAAATTGGCAGTTCACTCTCGTTACTATCTCCGTTTTCTTTTGTGAGTGCGTATGTGTGCGCACACGTGCGCGCGCGTGTGCCTGTGTGTGTGTGTGTGTGTGTGTGTGTGTGTGTGTGCCTGTCCCTGTGTGTGTGCGTGTGTGTGTGTGTGTGTGTGTGTGTGTGTGGTGTGTGTGTGTGTGTGTCTGTGTCTGTGTCTGTGTGTGTGTGTGTGGTGTGTGTGTGTGTGTGTGTGTGTGTGTGTGTGTGTGTGTGTCGTGTGTGTGTGTGTGTGTGTGTGTGTGTGTGTGTGTGTGTTGATACGTGTGTGTGCACGTGTAGATAGATAGACACATGCATACAGAGACAGACAGACAGACAGAGAGAGAGAGGGAGAGAGGAGAGAGAGAGAGAGAGAGAAATAGAGGGAGGGAGAGGCAAAAAGACAGACGGAGGGAGGAGACAGACAGACAGACAGACAGACAGACAGACAGAGAGAGAGGTTCACGTGAAAATATATGGTATATACGCATTTTCATTTATCGGCCTGTGGAGATTTATTGAAAATAACTTCTTCCTCTTGTCTTTGTCTTACCTCACAGCTTGTGCCAAACGAATAAAACAAAAGCTAACAAACAAAAAGAGAAGAAAAAAGAAGGAAGGAAAGAAAGAAAGAAAAGAAAGAAAGAGAGAAGAAAGAAGAAAGGGAGGACAGAAACGAACGAACGAACTAAAGAAAGAAAGAATGAAAGAACAAAGGAAAGACAGAAAAGAAAAGAAAGAACAGAAAAGGAAGAGAGAAAGAAAGAAAAGAAAAGAAAAAGAAAAGAAGAGGAAGAGAGAAAGAAAAGAAAAGAAAAAGAAAGAAGAAACAAAAGAAAAGAACACGAACAATGTATTCACACGTTCACCGTGGATAATGATGTTGGCATCACTCAGCCTCCTAGGACACAGCTTCGGGACGCAGGCGACGAACCAAAATGAGCAGACCTGACTTCCCCAGGCTATGACATTCCCCCCCCCCCCCCCTCTCTCTCTCTCTCTCTCTCTCTCTCTCTCCCCCTCCCTCCCCGAACCTCCACCATAAGAGCAACACGTAAATCCCTGACAGCCTGACCCTTCAGTTCCACACCCCCTCCTCCTCCGCTCCCTCCGCTCCCCCCCCCCCCCCCCCCCCCCCCCTCCGTGAGTAATTTGACGAGAGAGAGAGAGAGAGAGAGAGAGAGAGAGGAGAGAGAGAGAGAGAGAGAGGCAATTGCCGTGTTTATGTCTTCATGTTTGTACGAATGCAACATGATGTCAAATAATGTATACGATTTTCCGCAGTGTTGCTACATAATTATAAACATGTGTATATTTATGTTAACTACATGACCATCGGCAACACCTTTTTTTTGTTGTTTGTTTTGTTTGTTTTCTTTTTACCCCATTGATGTACTTTCCTGTGTTTTGATTTCAGAAAAATAAAAATAACCGAAAGAACAACCAACCAACCAACCAAACAAACAAACAAAAGTAAAGGGATCTGTTTGTATTGTTCACTAGGCAAAACAAACTCATCAACGCAGTTTTGCTTGGGGTTTACTTTTCTTGCTGTTACTGTTGTTGTTGTTGTTGTTGTTGTTAGTTATAACCTACTACACAGGGACATCAGGGGCTGTCATTCTCACATGGGGGGAAAGATAACAAGTCAAAAAGATTAAATCCTGAAAGGAAAAAAAAACTACATCCGAAAAAAAAGAAAGATCACGGACAATTTTCGACATGGGGGCTATCTAAATACAGCTGACACCTGATAAGACTCAGACTCGCTAGGAGCGCCAGACACACGCTGAAGATAAGAATTTCAAAGAAACAGTCGCACGAGGCCAGTTCCTTGTCAGATTCCTTTCTAGAAAAGAAAATGAGAAGAGCTACGAAAAAAAAAAAAAAAAAAGAAGAAAATTTAAGAACACCTAGAACAGTCATCGTCGAAGAGCTGACCAAGCCCAGCTTCCGGTTTATTCCGTGAAGCGGCAGACCAACAGGAAACACGTCAAAATGGGTAAGTAGGGGAGGTCACTCTTAGGGGTATAATGAAAAGCAGGAACGTTTTATCTCCATTGTGTGTGTGTGTGTGTGTGTGTGTGTGTGTGTGTGTGTGTGTGTGTGTGTGTGTGTGTGTTCGCGCACAGTTTGTTTATTTGTTTTGTTGTTCTTGATTGTTTTTGTTACAGGTCAGGGATGGGGTTAGATCAGATTAGGGTTAGAGATAGGTAGGAAAGTTGGAGTCAGGGCTTGTTTAGCTTTGAGCAGATGCGCAGAAGACAAGAATTTCATTCAACGTTTGTTGATTAAATCCAGCAAACTGTTGACACTCAAAGATCCCAGAACGCTTCAAGCCAGGACTGAAGAAGGCAGAATCTTTGCCAAAGACGTGAAACTGTATCGGCAATGTGACGGATTGAAAACAACAAGCTGTCACATGAACTGTGACGGATTTAAAACAACAAGCTGTCACATGAACTGTGACGGATTTAAAACAAGCTGTCACATGAACTGTATCAGCAATGTGACGGATTTAAAACAAGCTGTCACATGAACTGTATCGGCAATGTGACTGGTTTAAAACAACAAGCTGTCACATGAACTGTATCAGCAATGTGACGGGTTTAAAACAAGCTGTCACATGAACTGTATCGGCAATGTGACGGATTTTAAAACAACAAGCTGTCACATTAACTGTGACGGATTTAAAACCGTCAGCTGACCCTCGGCGTACGCCAGATAGATCTATTGCCCCACCACGACGACGACGTTATCATCAGCAGACCCTGACGTCAAGACCGGTGGGCGAACACTGGTCCTGCTCCTCAACCTCCACGTCAGAGAGACACCAATATGCCGCCGAGGGGTGCAGTGAATATGTAACTCTGGATGTCTTTTCCTGGCTAACGTCCCAATCGCACGATAACTGAAGCAGGCGGCTGCTTTGTTCCGAACATTTTTAAGACACGAAAGAAAGCAAAACAAATTACGACTGAATCTAGCCAGTCAGCTACAACATACGATGGTCGGAAATGTGCAAGGGAGGTAATCTGTATCAGAGTTTACGTTCAGCGAGTGACCCCGCCGTTTTTTAGGGACAAATGGCATCTGTGAGTATGCTCAAAGCAATGTAGCCACCATCGGTCAGCTTCACAGTTCAGTCAGAGAGGAATGGCCAGAACAGGGGAGACAAACGACGCGGCTGCGATGCAGACAATGCAGATCCCGATCGTTGTCCTGACGTGTGCTTCAAGTCAACTGTTTGACGTGAACTGCACCGGCAATGCCAACTCTCCAGATCTATCCACATGGTCCATAGACTGAGAAAAGGCGGCTCTGTCTGCAACGGAAAGACAAGCGTCATTTTCCTGATGTGTTCTCCGGAACAGGTGTGTTTTGCTCCATCAATAGTATAGCAACAGCAGCAACAGTATAAGTGGTAGTGCTCGTTGTGGTGGTGGTGGTGGTGGTGGTGGTGGGTGGTGGTAGAAAATACAAGTAGTAGTAGCAGTAGTAGTAGCAGCAGTAGTAGAAGCAGTACACCATCGTTAATATCAGTATCATGTAATATTTATGCGTTCATACATACATGCTATTAGTTTATGTTTTGTAATCTCATGAATACGGTCATTAACCTTTTTCGATGTTTTTTAATCAATGCAAATACCATGTTCACTTGCCGACAGCTTACAGAAAGTTTCATATCATTAGTTCTGTTTCACTGCACAGAATTCCTCCGCACGTTGGTAGACATTCTGGCAAAGATTATCATTTACTTGGTTATGTTTATGATCACTGCGGTTCAGTTCTTCTTTATTGTCGCTGACGCTTCTGGTCAGTGTCATCTATTGCCATGCATTTGTTGGGGGGGGGGTGACAGGTTGTTGGGGGGGGGGTTGGTTGTTGGGGGGGAGGGTGGTAGGTTGCTGGGGGGGGGTGGCAGGTTGTTGTTGGGGGTGGTAGGTTGTTGGGGGGTGGCAGGTTGTTGGGGGGGTGGCAGGTTGTGAAGAAAGCTTTCCAGTGAAGAATGTGTTCAACTTGACCTTCAAATATCCTGAAAATCTTATGAACCCCAAAACGTTCTTGGTTCTTTCTCACTGTCAATAATAAGCTGTTCAAATCTTCGCATTCCGGAACTGCCAAGGGCTTCAAGATTTCGGAAGAGACAGAATCCTCTCAAAGAGATGGGTGCTTTCAATGTTGAGGACAAAAATATTTCCAATTTATCGCTTATGGGTCTCCTAATCTGAGAAAACAAATAGACATTAGCAGAATGGGACTTTAATATTTCATTGCGTCATACCAGTCAAGCTCATGAGGTGGAGTAATACATTCAAAACATTTTTATTTCAAAATGGACAGTCCGACGTTTTTTGTCAGACTTCCTTATATGTAATGATGAAGATTATGATATACTTAAAGGTATAGACCATACCACTCCATTGCTGCCCTTGAACTGAGGTATATGTGATGATGAAGATTATGATATACTTTCAGGGTGTAGACCATACCACTCCATTGCTGCCCTTGAACTGAGGTATATGTAATGATGAAGATTATGATATACCTTCAGGATATGCTGCTGCCCTTGAACTGAGGTATATGTGATGATGAAGATTATGATATACTTTCAGGGTGTAGACCATACCACTCCATTGCTGCCCTTGAACTGAGGTATATGTAATGATGAAGATTATGATGATATACCTTCAGGATATTGCTGCCCTTGAACTGAGGTATATGTGATGATGAAGATTATGATATACTTCAGGGTGTAGACCATACCCACTCACTGCTGCCCTTGAACTGATGTATAGAAAATATACTGAACAACAACAACAAATGTTTTAAAATTCATTTCTCAGTACTTAACGATAAACAATATGTAGATGAAATAAATGCAGAAACACAGAACAATCTACTTAACGATAAACAATATGTAGATGAAATAAATGCAGAAACACAGAACAATCTGGAAGGAATCTGCCCTCCTGGAAATATACTTCATTAGAAATACCACAAACACCGAAACCTCAAATCAAGCCGAAATGCTCGGATCAGCTTTTTGTAGAATTTATTCTTATGAAGATGAGGTTCAAGACTAAAGCTAATGCCATCATGAAGAATAAAAAAAAATTTACAAGAAAAGCAGAGAAGTCTGCAACAAAAGATAGGAGAAAAAAAAAATGAATGAATAATGGAAAAAGCTATATGAACAAAAACAAGTTGGTTAGCAGATGGAGAAAAATAACTCTCCCTTTCCGGAAAAAGCTTTTACCCGAAAAACAAATGAACAAACTGACACTTCTGTTTTTAAAAAAACAAATCACCGACGACTCATGGGAAATCAAAGGAGAAGTAAAGAATGATTATCAAGATGGATATACAAAAAGAGAGGCGTTGAAAACTGTGACATTTAATACGTATTACAGAAATACCCAAACTACGTGAGGAGAGCAGAAATCCCCAGAGGGAGAAATAAAGTTGGAGGAGGGTGATTAGTGATACAGGTACCGATGGATCTGAGGTTGTGTTTTTGCACGCCTTCGGAGACAAACGTGGAATTTTGTTTGAGGGAGCTCTAAATGAGAGATTTGGGAAGAGAGACCATTGTCAACACAAAAAAAGAGAGCATACTCATTTGTGTTGGGGAAAAAAAAAAAAAAAAAGGAAAAAAGACCTAAATACTGGCTCTTGTTATATTGCTAACAGAATAAAACAAACGTCAACTTCAATAATAAACACTGAAGGAAACATTTTATCTTCTGTGTTTTGCCTTCGGTAACAGAACAGAACAAATGTGACATTGCCGGTTTTGTGAACTGAAGACTAAAAAATCCCTTTTGGCAAGATGTCTGTAAAACCTGTGGTTAAAATGTAGGAACAGGGAACTGAAAACTTCAAGCCATTTATTGGCTGAATTGATATTGTACAATTATGAATTTTTAAAAAGCTGATAATTAATTAGTTACAAAGAATAGTTACTGTTGGGTATTCAGACACTTGTAGACCCCTTTAAAAAAATGACACTAAATTAATACACCAAGAACTAAAAGCATAATGTACAGTACTTACAAATTTGAAACATATTCATGATGTGTAGCATCTGTGAAAATACCTGATGAAACTTAATTTTCAGCTCTGTGAAAAGCAGAAAAGCCTTTGTGTGTCATATGAATGTGTGTGTGTGTGTGTGTGTGTGTGTGTGTGTGTGTGTCTGTGTGTCTGTGTGTCTGTGTGTGCGCGCGCGCGCGCGAGAGTTTGTGTGTATGCATCTGTGTGTATATGTGTGTGTTTCCATGTGTGCGTATGTGTGCGTGCATGCGCGCGCGCGCGTGCGTGCGTGCTAGCACGCGTGCGTGTGTGAAAGGGCCATATTGTATCGCTTAACAGAGGAGTTTAAAAAAACGTGCAAGAAAGGTTGATAATCAGCGTTCCGATCGTCCTACAGTTAGATCACTCCGATTTTACTCTATTTTCATGCTTTTTTTCGTTTTGCTTCTTTTCCATTGAATGCATAGTGTGCAGGTGTGTCTGTATGTTAAAAAAAGATGTCTACAAAAATGCTCTGCTGCATGCAGACTGGATGCTGCATTGTAATACGAGGCACTGGATCGTGACCCCTTGCCTTTGAGGGGGAAAAGGTCATTTTAGGGGATGGGGGGTGGGGGTCAAGAATGACATAAAGATGCAGAGTGGCACTCTCCTGACGTTTCGCACCTAACCCTGATCTGATTAACGCTGATCGACTGCAGAAGGCCACAAAATGAACGGAAGTTTCCACCCATCTGTCACCGGACTCCATGCAGCTTTTACTGCCCTGCTCCCACGCCTTGCAGAATCCTAACGAGCCTTTCAGCCAGCGTGTGCGAGGAGCTCTTCAGTCATGAAAGAAACAAAAGGACAACGCCACGTCATCACGCCCTTGGAAATGACGTCACACACACTGCTGCCGGCAGTACATTTCTCCTTACCGTGTGCACTGAACGCAGAAAGAATACACACACACAAAAATGGTGAGAACAAGAATGAATAAAAGAGCGAAAGAAAAGAAAAGAAAAGGAAACAAAAATAAAAGAAAAAAAATCAGTGCAAAAGGGAAAACAACAAAACAGAATTCAAAAAGATTTCCTTTCACATTTGTAGCCTCAAAGACAATACTGAATTTTTTGTTCACATACTACTACTACTAACTGTACTTCCACTCTTACTAAAGACAATAAACAACAATCGTGATAATAAGGATAATATTCTGTAACATAGTAGGGCATTTAGAACACTCTCCCTTGAATAAGCCACGAGCGCTCGAGAGAGAGAGAGAGAGAGAGAGAGAGAGAGAGAGAGAGAGAGAGAGAGAGAGAGAGAGAGAGAGAGAGAGAGAGAGAGAGAGACTGCAAAATGCTCTATGGGTAGTATCCTCACTAACGCAAACATTCACACAGTCACACACCACCCACGAGCGCACACAAGCGTGCACACGCCCAGCTCAAACATGAAAAACACACCCGTCTGGAATCACTTTAAGTGGGAAGACGTTAAACTGGAGAACAACAACAACAACAACAACAAAAAAAACAGATGAAAAAGCCCCTCAGCGTAATGGCAGAGGGCTGTAAAAGTGGTGAAGAGATTCAGGGCAGGCATTAGGGAAGGCAGACACAGTCTATCACTCTCCTCCCTGGATGAATCAGGCATCCATTTACCGCGGGATGGATTGAGGAGGGTTTTAAGCCGTAAAACTCCAACTCCACAAATGGGTCGAGTTTACCACCGTCAGCTTGCGATGACGTGGACTAGATGTGGAATGGATCAGACGCTCTCTCTCTCTCTCTCTCTCTCTCTCTCTCTCTCTCTCTCTCTCTCTCCTCTCTCTCTCTCTCTCTCAGTAAAAAAAACACAAATAATTATTATGTATTTTTCAGGCACAGCCATTAGCCCAGTTCTGTCAAATCTCTCGCGTTCAGTCAACACTTGGTTCAAGGTCCCTCGTTCCTTAGTGCTGAATCCTTTACACGTTTCTTTTCTGTGGCCTAAATGCCGAAATCTTTACACCTTTCTTTTCCTTCTGAGTCTGAAATGCTGCGATCTTGACCAGTTTCTTTCCATAGTTAATGTCCGGGGATCTCTACACGTCTCTTTCCATCTTTAACATGCTGAGATCTTTACACGCCTCTGTCCGTGTTTAAGACGCCGAGACCTTTTTACACGTCTCTTTTTGAGTTTAAGAAACTGACATCTTTGCACGTCTTTTTTTGTGTGTTAAAGATGCTGAGATCTTTACACATCTCTTTCTGTGTTTAAGATGCTTAAATCATCACACACCTCCTTCCTTGTATCAGTCACCGAGTGTCTGTTACAGGTAGATTTTTTTTTTCAGAGAAGCCTGTCAGAGGGGAAGAAGTGTTTGAGTTACTAAGAACATGGCATTTTTGGGGGTTGACGAAATGTATACAAAACATTATATTTCTTTATGATCTCCTAATCCTCCTTGCCAAGCAACACATTTACCACATTAAAAAGGGGGAAAATCTGACATCTTTGATACCTTTTCAAACTATTTTGAGATAAAATTATAAAACTGAAGAATTCAGTGCCACGAAAACCGTAATGAGACACAAATATCAAATAAAGTGATTTCATTCTGCATTAATCATATCTGAGTAGAACTAAACACCAAATTTTTTTCTTTGATATTTTTTCTTGTTTGATCATCTCCTCTTCTCTGCTGGGAAGATTCTGTGCGACCCTGAAAAGTGAAATGATTGGTATTTCAGCTGTCGCCATACCCACACGATTTACTTAATGTAAATGTTGATCATTTCTTTAAAACTGTATTTCTACCGAGGTGGCCTCGTTCAGCCCCATGTGCGCGCCCCCTTACCCTCGCCTCATCTTTTCTCCCCTTCCCCTTCCCCGAGTATCTGTCTCCACCGTTTTCGTTGTTCATTCATTCCTCTCTCTCTCTCTCTCTCTCTCTCTCTCTCTCTCTCTCTCTCTCTCTCTCTCTCTCTCATCCTTTTTTTTTTCCAAAGGACCGTTTTCCCCCTCACTCCTTAGCCAGTCACTTTCTCAGTTTCTGCCACTCCTTTTCTTGCTGTGTGTGTGTGTGTGTGTGTGCGTGTGTGTGCGCGGTGTGTGTGTGTGTGTGTGTGTGTGTGTGTGTGTGTGTGTCTGCGCGCTGTGCGTGTGTCTGTGTGTGCGAGTGTATGCATGTGCATGCATGCCTGCGTGCTTATTTGAAAAGGTCAAAGTCTATAGTTTGACAGAGGAGTTTAAAAAAAAGCATGCAAGAAAGTTTGATAACTAGTGTTATTTCCGACTCATTTCTACATTCAAACAACTCCTATTTTAAGCTTTTCTGTTCGTTTGTTTGCATGTTTGTTTTCCAGTAAATGTCTAGTGTGCAGGTGCGTCTGTATACCGTGATGTATAAAATGAAAAAAAAAAAAAACCGCTCTGTGCAGGCAAATTGGACGTTGCATTGTGATACACTGATTGGAATGTGACCTCTTGTCCTTGAAAGAAAAGAAGGCTTAAAGGGACAAAATCACACAGAAGCGCAGAGTGACAATCACCTCACGTTTCGCCCATTCCTTGATCTGGATAACAGATTTTTTTCATGTTTTTAATAACGCCTCCTTCCCCCCCCCCCCCCCCCCCACCCCCCCCCCCCCCCCAAAAAAAAAAAAATCAATACAATACAATGCCTCACAGTGCCATGCAAAGCATTCCAAAACAAGCATTACAAACAGAACAAAATACACAAAATAAATGCAATACAAAATATAACACACATCTAGTGCATAAGGCAGCA
>JADBJO010001416.1:0-2500 GCA_016801955.1 Conus betulinus
AGATGTATTTCACAGGAGACTGACAAATTTATTGTTCGTTGGGCTGCCCGCAGCAAACGGCAACAGCATGAGAGAAATCCTTCACAGCAAGATTGACAGAAATTATATCAAAGAGGTTATCACTCTGTTAGGAAACTGTTTACAACGTCATCTATCAAGGCGACGTATTTTCCCACATAGCGACACAATGTGACTTCACGATGGCAAAGATGCTCTCCCGTTTTGGTATGCGATCCCCAACGACATGAAAGTGATTATTGATGGAGACTAGTCGTGGAAGAGTTTGCCAAATTAAAAATCGGGTCGTCCAACATATGTGTTAGCACTATGTGTAAAAAAAAGAGGCAGAGGGAAATAAAAACGAAAGAAAGTTTTTAAAATATAATCTTTTATTCAGCACCACTCTATTCGTCTTCCACTGAATTTTCAACACAACGTTTCATGTATTAAAACGTTGTCTTCAAAAGTGAAGGGTCGAAAACGGAAATCTTCTCTAATTGTGTATCACCGTTTTTCATGTACTTCATACTCGTTAGATATCAATAGCAACTGATAGCAATTCTGCACGTAGATCATACTCCTCCCACACCACACCACCCCACCCACCCGCCCCCAACATGGTGAGAAATAGACGTTTTACCAAACTACATGAAAAAGCAAAGGCTGGCAATTTTAAACTCTCGTCTGAGTATGCCCATTCAAAGGTATCACACAGTGGTGTTGTTCATGTCCTTGCAGTGCACCCTAAGCGTAACCATCAAACAGTATTGAGTCACTATAAAGCTCTGTTGACCACCGTGAGAAAAAAAAGCCTCCAGAATTAAGACAGACATGGGGGCAGCATCCGATGGGCATGCCAAGACCATTCTCGAAGGCCAATGCAGGGAAAAAAGAGACCAGGCAGGCAGGAACAGAGATGGACTCACAACAGTACTGAGTGAACTGCACAGAGCTGCTGTTGCCACACAACCGGGGCATTCGGCCACGACTGCTACACAGGTGGAGAGAACTGGTGCAGTGGCGATCATTGTGGTGCCCCTTGTGGCTGGGTTGGACCGGTGACAGTGGCATGGGGGTAAATACAGCCCTTTTACAGCATTTTTATGGAGTTGAAAGAGAGAGAGAGAGAGAGAGGAGAGAGAGAGAGAGAGAGAGAGAGAGAGAGAGAGAGGAGAGAGAGAGAGAGAGAGAGAGAGATAGAAACAGATACAGAAACACAAACAGAAACAGAAATAGAAAACAGATCAAGTCTGGTAGGGCAAGAGAGAGTGAGGGATAGACGTAAGCAAGAACTCGAGTAGGACGGGAGAGAGTTGAGGTGATGGAAAGAAAGAAAAAGACAGAAAAAATAAAGATAGAGAGAAGGAAAGAAATGATCTTTAAAGAAAGAGACGAGGGGGGGAGGGAGGGAGAAAGAGAGAGAGAGAGAGAGAGAGACCCCGAGAGAGACTGAAACACCACACTTACATACACACACACGCTCTCGCTCGCCGCGTCAGCGCGCGCGCGTATACACACCACACACACACCACACACACACCACACACACACACCAAGCATTCGTCTAACATCACGAATAGTGGATAGACGTTAAATGAACACACACACACCACACACACACACACACACACACACCACACACACACACACACCACAGTTAAACCATATATGCATACAATAATTAAACAAATTTTTGAACTGAACTCACACAACAGACGAGATATACAGATGGACATACAAATTAAAGACACTGCACATCCTCTCTCTCTCTTTCTCTTTCTCTCTCTCTCTTTCTCTCTCTCTCCTCCCTTCTCTCTCTCTTTCTCTCTCTGTCTCCCTCTCTCTGTCTCTCTCTGTCTTCTGTTCTCTCTCCTCTCTCTCTCTCTCTCTCCTCGTCCTCTCTCTCTGCTCTGTGTTGTGTGTGTGTGTGTTGTGTGTGTGGTGTGTGTGTGTGTTTGTGTGTGTTGTGTGTGAACCTATCAATTGTGGGTAGAATTCGCTAAGACTGGGAAAAAGGTGCAACATCACACCGGGGCCCCCAACTCGTCCAGTGCCACGGATGGGCCTCATTTCACAGGAGATTGGCAAATGGATTTTTCCATTGGGCCGCGTGAAGCAAACGGCGTTAGCATCTGCAAACATCTCCACAGCAAGATTGACACGAATCACATCAGGGGAAGGGGGAGGGGGTGGGGGAGGCCAGCTCCTCTGTGGGAAACTGTTCACAACGTCATCTATCAAAGTGGCGTGTTTTCCGGCAGATGATAGAATCTGACGTCACGCTGGCAAAACATGGTCTCCCCTTTTCGCATGCAAGCTTTGCAGTTGAACGGGATTTTGATGAAGGCCAGTCGTGAGAGAATCGACACAATTCGGCTCATTGTGAAGTCTGATATATATGGTAATATCATACAGAATTTTTTTTTTAAAAGACAGAATCGAACAATAAAAGTAAGGTTTCAACAATATTGTATCCTTTTCAACATCTCTCTGTTGATAA
>JADBJO010001416.1:10000-12500 GCA_016801955.1 Conus betulinus
TGACAGATAGAGCACGAGGAGGGAAAAAGTTCAGAGACGAGTTTTTACGGACAAAACAGATTGGACAGTGCAGAGAGATACAGAGAGAGGAGGAAATGAAACTTCATCAATAGCCAAGCCAGAACCAGCAACACTCTCTCTCTCTCTCTCTCTCTCCTCTCTCCTCTCTCTATCACTATCTCTGCTCTCTACTCGAAACCAATCAATTATAACAGGGCTGCGCAATTCAGATTAGACCATGGAAAGGTTTTATGACACCCGACTTCTGTGGGATTCCATCCCAGTCTACGCTTCGTTGTGCTCATTTCACAAGAGGACTGGACCAGCATGGATTCATCCGTCCAGCTGGTGTGCAGGAAACGGGCGACGGCATCGGAGGAAAACCTTCCATGCAAAGACTGCCATGGCAATCACTTTGCCCGAATGGGCAGAGCAACAAGGAGCCCGGAACTGACGCTACGCTGCCTCATCCCCTCCTTGGTGTACGAATACCGTTCACCAACGCTATCTATCAACACGATGTCGTTTCACAACAGGACACAACTTCTTGACGTCACGCTGTGTCAGACAGACTCTGCATTTTTGAGCTCGTGAACCCCGACATGAGAAAGCGAACTATCGATTGAGGCGACTGCAGAACGAAGAGAGCTATACACAGTTCAGCGACATGAGAAGTCGGATGCAGATAGATGTTAAGGTAGTATATGTAGATTAAGAAGAGCAAACTAGGAAGTCAGCTTGGGAAATTCGAAAAAGAAAAAATATTCCGTACTGAACCTCAATCTTAACACAAAATTGAATATAGACAATGTGCTGCGTGGGCTTAGGATACTGCGAAGATAGTAAGCAAGGTGATGGTTAAAGTCCTCGCATTGAATAGACTATTTGACTTGGCGCCCAGTGTAGTCAGTTTGATACTCCTCCCTACTTGGCCTAGGCTGAACGATGGAAGCATACACAAAGAACACACAAACACAACACACACACCACACACACACACACACACACACTACACACACACACACACACACACACACGCCACGACCACGCACGCACCAAGCCCACACACACACACACACACTCACACAAACCCATCACAGACACCACACACACACGGACACACACACGCACGCACAGCAGAAGACTGAAGATGATGAAGAGAGAATGCCGTTGCGCTGAGCGGCAAAAGTACAGAGCAGCTGAGAGACGAGGAGGAGGGGAGAGGGATGAGGACGTGTAGAGAGGGAATGATGACGATTAAGAAGCGGAAGAAGTACCCAACGAAGCGAGCTGCCACAAGTGCCCAGCGTTCTAGAGAGACAGTGCCCCCAGAACACCCCTGTTGACTGTGCCGTACTGTGTGAAGGTTCTGCTATCAAGATTGCTATACTGCAGACGGAGAGATTGCATGAGAGTCGGAGAGAGCAGCGAGCAGATGACGAGCAGAGGAGCAGATGAGAGTTTGAGCGTTGAATGAGAGAGGGAGCATGATTACTTATAACACAAGAGAAACGATAGAAATTAAAGACCGAAACGAATAATGATTGGACAAATCATGGTCCAATCCACAACGGCACAGCCATGAGCGATTCCCCCCTTCCCCCTCTCCCCATTCTATATGCTCGACACACGACAACAGCCCATCTCAAAAAACAAACAAAACACCTTTTATATCATAAAACTATCAATCATATTTCATGCCGCTCTAGTCTGTAACATAACAGAAGTGTCACTCTTCCCAAAGGGAATCTAAGGATCGTAACCAAAAAACTCTCGTTTTCGCTCGGTCGTCGCCCGCCGCCTAGCGTGACACTGAAATGAACTCACCATCGATTAGTTGGTTTAATGAATAATTTAAACTCATTGTGCTTTCAGACCTTCGATGGTGGGGTCTCGGGGTTTTCGCTCGTTTAAAAAAATATTCTTTGAAATAGTTTACTTTTCACAGCCTGACAGATCTAAGGTTTCTTTTCCCTCTCAACCCAACAAAAAAACCGGAAACGAGCCCGGTCGACTCATCCAGCCCCAGCAGCCCTCTCACCATCATAAGCCTCTCTATGGTGTTTTTTTTGTCGTTCAAACTCTTGGCGAGCCAATGGAGATCTCATTCAGATACGACTTGTTGTGTGTGTGTGTACTTGGGAAGATTGCTCGGAAACTTAATAGAAATGAGCGTAAAAGAGTAGGATGGTCCTACATTTTCAATGTGTAATATGCCGTCGGATGCACGGCAAACGGCGACGTCGCTACAAGGCACTAACTATCATGTGCTTTTTTATATGATGAAGGACGAGATGAGAAGAGAGACAGACATAGAGAGAGAGAGAGAAGAGAGAGAGAGAGAGGAGAGAGAGAGATGTAGAGAGTCTTTCCTCCATAGTGCCCAGCAATGAACATTCGTCTACTAAACGCGCTCGAAGCTGGTGAGAACATAAAGTGCCTTCCCCACAAACCCCGCCCCCCCCATAGAAAGAATCCCCCTGCTTTTTTTTGCCATGTA
>JADBJO010001416.1:17500-27500 GCA_016801955.1 Conus betulinus
TTTGGAATTCATTGCTAGCGTGTACATTGTCTGAGAATTGCCTTTGCTGTCCGAGGAGTAAGGTAGCGAGAGAATGGGGGGACAATGAATAGATAAATAAAAAGGGGCTGCCGACCCGCCGTGCTCCATCCCAAACTTTCGACTTCACCTCTGATATTGACCAAAGAAATACTGGCCTGTCTGACTGAGAGAGAGAGAGAGAGAGAGAGAGAGAGAGAGAGAGAGAGAGAGAGAGAGAGAGAGACAGACAGACAGACAGACAGACAGACAGAGAGAGACAGAGAGACAGAGACAGACAGAGAAAAAGAGAGTCACAGGAAGAAGAAAGGACAGACAGGTAGACAGACTGAGAGAGAGAGAGAGAGAGAGAGAGAGAGAGAGAGAGAGAGAGAGAGAGAGAGAGAAGAAGAGAGAGAGAGAGATCATTCTAACACCAACGTTCGCGACATTGAAAGCAAAAGAAAAATAATGCTATGACAGAAGATAATACAAAATATAATGGAATAAAAACATTAACTCCAACTGATAACTCATAACAGAGGTGCAACAAGGACTGCGAGCTGAACGAAGTCTGTTCTACCCATCTTCATAATTAAAAAGTCCCGACTTCATTCTAGGATGAAATGTATGAGATGATGTAACAACTATACGTGATATAATGGGCTACTCAGAGAGAAAAAAAAAATCTCTTTGGCCCACTTGTATCACTCGACTGTACGAAGACTTCCACATCAATAAAGACATGATGTAAGAAGGCCTTTGGATCTGGGAAAGATCCTGCAGCAAGGTTAATGCATTTTGTATTGAAGAAAAAAATCTGTCCTAGTAGGAAGGAACTCTAGGAACAACTTGCGTAACAACCTAAAAATGTGACAAAGATAGGCGAATCTCAAGGAACGATGCAACAATGTAGTATTCTGAACGAAAATGAAAGTAAAAGTGGCTGATTTTTTTTTTGTGTGTGCATGACACACGAAAATTGTGACAATTGTGGGCATTTCCTGTCGCAATGTACAATTGCTACATTTTTAGCGAGTTTCCTTTTTTTTTACTCTCCTTTCTTTTTTTTTTTTTTTTTTTTTTTTTAGATTAATAACTGCTTAACTCATGGAATGTTGAGACTTACAGCGACATGGTCATCATGGAAGTGGACTAGTCGACACACGCTACACTCCAGCTGTTAAAACTGTGCGCTAGTGTTACGGGTAGCTAAGTAAACAAATAAACAAAGTTTTTTTTAAAAAAAAAAATAAGAATTTTGAAGAGCGAGAAGGATTTTAGGTTTCATTGTGATCGCGTAGTATATAAAGTACATATATTTAACAGAAAATGTTGTCTATGTTAAAAGATTTATAAATGTAAATAATAATACGAATTAGGGAAAGACGGGGAAATGAAGCTAACAATGAAGAGCAGCGGTCGATGGTAGTGTTACGACACGTGAAGAAGATAAAGGCAATATGTCCTCATGAAAGCATGAAATTCTGAACACTGTATTCAGAACAATACTAAGTATCTAGTGTGTATGCTACATATCTGACGTAGTAATCAGAAGAGGAAACAAATCTGCTGATTTCCCAAATCGGGTTCGTAGGGAGATAATTCAATGTCATTATATATGTATTTGTTTGTGTTGATTATCTGTGCTGTTTATTTGCGTCTTGAACCTAGTGTCCCGTGAACTCTTCTACTTACTTTGATGGCGTCCTGTTGATGCTATTGTCTGTTTTCAGTATCAAAAAATAAGAAAGAAACAAACCTAATAAACACACACCAAAAAAAAAATCGAAAAAATCAGACCACACCGCCCACTAAGTCAGGTTGTGGCTTCCCTGCAAACTGGAACAAAAACAACGGTTTTAATCTATTGCCAGCCAGCAAAGCCGACAGACAAGTCCCCAACTCTTTGGCAACAGGAAACAAATGTTGTGTTAAGTGCGCTGGGAATTACTGCCCCTGGAAAATGAAAGACAGCAGTGGTCGATAACCCCCTATGACTACTGGTAGGAGTAGTTCTCTCTCTCTCTCTCTCTCTCTCTCTCTCTCTCTCTCTCTCTCTCTCTCTCTCTGTGTCTCCTCCTCCTTCTTCTCCTCCCAATCTTCTTCAAACTGTCTTCTGCTCTTTGGCTACTCCGCTGGATCGATAAAGTCCGTAATAGCTTAGTTACTGGCCCTTGGATACGTCACTGGTCGCAGCTGCTTGGGTTATTTAGTAGAACGGGAGGAGGTGAGATCCGCGGCGTGGCTGCTGGTGGTGGGGGGGGGGGGGGTGGGGGGGGGGGGGGAGATGGGGGGGGGGGGGGAGGCGAGGTGGAAAGAGAGAAAAAGGAGGTCTGGTGGGAGAGAATTGGCAAATAGATCAAACCGTATACAGTTTCGGCGTGGTTTTTAATTATTTTGAGGTACATATATGGTGGTGACTAAAAAAATCTCTAAAAGAACAAAATCATCAAAACATGGAGAGAAAAAAAAAACATGCACTCACACAGACACATGCACATCTCTCTCTCTCTCTCTCTCTCTCTCTCTCTCTCTCTCTCTCTCTCTCTCTCTCTCTCTCTCTCTCTCTCTCTCTCTCTCTCACACACACACACACACACACACACACACACACACACACACACACACACACATACATCTTTCTGGATCGGTGAAGAAATGCAACGTCTCTTGGAACAAACTGGAGTGGGGCGAAGAAAAAAAGCCGGAATCACGCCAACAGGAAGAAGAGTAGGATTTCTGTCGTGCACCCCGACCCTAGTCTTACGACAATACAGATGTGGACACTGGTAAAACCACGGTACCACAGACGACTCTACACAACAAAAAAATAAACTAAGAAGCACCACTACAACAACAGCAACGGTTATACTATTTCCTCAGTTGTGACGTAGATAATACCACTCGTAACAGTGACTTGTGTTTGTGATCATGGGCACTGCATTAAAGATGAGACAGGCATGTTTCCAACAGTGGCGTGGAACATTCAAGATCTAGAGAGCAAATTAAGAGTATTTCCTTAAAAATTGTGAATAGTTTCAGATTTGGGCATTCATTCTGAAAGATGGTTTTGCGAGCTAGAGGATTTAAGGTGCTTTTCTAGACTTCGGGAGTTTTTTTGTGGTTTTTTTTTCCTCGTTCTCATCTTTTGAAAGGTGCTCTCTCTCTCTCTCTCTCTCTCTCTCTCTCTCTCTCTCTCTCTCTCTCTCTCTCTCTCCGAGTGTGTGTGTGTGTGTGTGTGTGTGTGTGTGTGTTCCGGACTATGTTTGTCCGGAATGCGGCACGGCTGAGTCCAAAGTCCCATTCTATTTTTTTATGTTCTAATCTAAAATACACGCAGGGTTAATCAGTCGTGGCCCACAAGATGTTAGGTTTCTTTTTTAATTCATTGGCTGTCTTCCTTTGGATATCATCTTGATAACATTGCTGTTGTCGTTGACCCTGTATCCAGTCTTTAAAAAAATCAACCGCTGGAAACACACTGCAAAAGATGGGGATTGAGTGTTAAATGTGGGTAGGACAAAAGCTTTTAAATGTTTTAAGACCATTTTTTTTTAAGAAATTGTAAAAGACTAAAACGGAAATTTCAATGGTAGAAGTCGAACCATGTTACATTGATCACTCAAATGGACCAAGTTGTAAACTATTTTTGTAACGCGCTGAGAGCTGTTGCAAGAATTAAAATGTTATAAGACAGAATGATTCCAATCGATAGTGCTTTCGACATTATTTTACCCGAAATGGAATCAGTTCTTTTGTATAGTTCTCAAACCTGAGGATTAGAGTAAAAAATACGATGCCACTGAAAATGTCAGAGGTACAACATGTAAGATAGTATTGGGTGTCGGAAGAGACATGAAAAATAGCGTAGCTCTCGGACAGTGTGACAGGCTTCTAGCTGCCGTCAACTCACCACACACACATACGATGATAACAACGGCACAGCCAATGTTAGATAGGTACCCAAGGTCTGACCAACGCGTTTGGTTAATGCGTAGGTCAGGCATCTGCTAAGTCCTAGCCCTGAGACCCTCTTCTTAAATTCTCTCACCTTCGTCATTAAGCCATTTATCCACTAGCTTTAAATCATGCGCAGTGTGGTCTCAAAACTTAGCGGATGTGGTGTAGCGTATATGGACTGGTCCGCAAGTAGTAACACCTCCTTGATGAAACTGAAACGTTCACACACACACACACACACACACACACACACACACACACACACACACACACACACTTGCGCGCGCGCACGTTTGCACGCACGCACGCACGCACGCACGCACGCACACACACACACACACACACACACACACACACACACACACACACACACACACACACACACACACACACACACACACACACACACACACACCGCACGCACACGCGAAAATACATACACTCACAACAGAGAGCTCTGGTTAACAACACAGAGAATAATTTTGATCACTGGAAAGCTGAAAAGGCTGAAGCAGATAACGACTTTTCATCCGTACTTCATTCTACTAAAATTGCCGATCAAAGCATTTTTCTTTGAAATCCAAGTTGTTTCTTTTCCAAAAAATACCGTGATTTGATTACTGCGATTCAGGTATTGTGTCAATTTACTGTACCTTTCTTTGTAGATTCATTTGTCGCTTTTTTGTTTCTAGCAATCCAGTATAAATTTGAAATGGAATACTTTCCCTGAAACTGTCATGCTACACACATTCTGCCTTCACACTTGGACGTCCAGACGTTTCCGTGCACGCTTTCGTATACAGCTATACATAAAAGTACACATCCGTGCGTGCGCACGCTTGTACTTGTACACACACACACACACACACACACACACACACACACACACACACACACACACACACACACACACACACTCACTTACTCACTCACTCACTCATGTACACACACACACACACACACACACACACACACACACACACACATACATACATACATAGACACTAACTCGTTCACTCATGCACACACACACACACACACACACACACACACACACACACACACACACACACACACACACACACACACACACACACACATACATACATACATACATACATACATACATACATACATACATACATACATACACATGCATACACATTCACTCATTCACCCATGCACACACACACACACACACACACACACACACACACACACACACACACACACACACACCACACACACACACACACAACGAATTACTAATTCAGACCACAAAAGCTAGCTCTCTCGCACCCCCATCAGCCCGTTGGGTTCATGGTCTGACATAGCCTCCGACTCATCCTTGAAAGCCGTCTCCCCAAATCTCTTCTTGCCTAGCTATCGGCTACCTGTAACCACTGCACACAGCAATCTCCTGGCGCAGCAGTTGTAACCATTGCACACAGCAATTTCCTAGCTTAGCAGTTGGGGTGAAGCACATATGGACTGGTCCGCACGCAGTGACACTTCCATGATAAAACGGAAATTGAAACTGTCACACAGCAGATGTCTCTGGGTAAAAACCTGGAACACACTGCACAGGGGGGGTAGGAGAGGGGTGGGGGTGGGGGTGTATATATGGGATGGGGGGGGGGGGGGGAGGGGAGGCCAAAACACATTGACAAAATTCGGCGCGCTGTTCATATTTCTGTCAGCGTACTTGTTGTTGTTATTGTTGTTGTTGTTGTTGTTTTGGGCTGACTGTGGGAAGAGGGAGGGAGAGAGGGGAGACGGGGGGGGGGGGGGGGGGGGTGCAAGGAGGAGGGTCTGACTTTGGAGAGGGTTAGGTGGATTTAGTTGCATTCACGTTTATTGTCATATCCGCATCCGCTAAACACGGTAGGGAGACGGTGATACTGATTTGTGGAAAACGAAGAAGGGAGCTGAGGACTTATCTGACACCACCAAACACTGACACCACCAGAACGACACCGCAAAAAGGTATGCTCAGAACATGCCACGGTTAATTTTCAGGCACCAGCGGGGATTCGAACCTTCAATATGTGACTGAGAACTGGTTGCCTTCAGACGAAGGCCTGATTCGTCCTTTTCCTTTACTTGACCCCTCTCAGCCGAACTGGAGCAAACCATAATACGGTACAATTTCACTCCGCCAGCCGGCGTTAATTCGCGCTTCTTAGAACTGCTTGAATAGAGTAAAAAAATAAGCCATGTTTTGGTGAGTTATTTTCACTAAGACCGGGGAGGGGGGGGGGGGGGGGGGGGCTGGGGGGAGGCGGGGGAACATTCCAAGCTTGCTTAATTGCCAATAAATCTAGACCACACGCTGCTTTTATCGTTCAACACGAGTGTGTGTGTGTGTGTGTGTGTGTGTGTGTGTGTGTGTGTGTGTGTGTGTGTGTAGGTGTATGAGAGAGAGAGAGGCAGACAGACAGACAGACAGACAGACAGACATGCATGTGAGTCTGTGTATGTGCACACGTTTTTGCGTGTACCTTTTGTGTTACGAGTGTTATACAATTACATAAAATTTCATACTCTTGATGGATACGTCTCTGACATTGCTGGTCGCGTTTTCAGACCAATACTGCAGATTTCTGTATCTCTCGGGCCTGGTTGACGCCGCAATAGGTTATAAAAGAAAGCCCCATCATGTAGTCTCGGATTAGGATGAAAGTCCAGGGTAACATCGTAGTCAGACACATCCTTATTAATCATTCACAAATAGTCTCAAAGTCTGAGTCCCTTTAAGCCCCGCTCTCCTGGTGATCTCAGATTCGATTTCCTATCCAAGTCTATCCTCGCTGTGTGTTTGTGTGGAGCTGCTCGTAGTCGGCAAGTTCACGGGGACTGTTGTTGGAGGGGTGTGGTGGCGCCCTCCGCTGAAGCACCTGCAGGGTGAAATCTCACGGTGCGAAATGACACTAGGGCAAATAAGACAGGTTTGAATGAAATAAGGCGAATAGGGATCACCCTGCTCTACCACCAGAACAACCCAGCTCACGAATGGTGGGAGCTATCCCTAGGCTTTCAATCAAACCGTTTCTGTCTAACAACAGGTCAACACCAACACCCTCCTTCTATCTATCGCGAGCAATTTTTTACAAATCACGCCTTCGACATATCTATTCATGTTTACAAATAACAGAGACAGAGAAGAAAACACAGACGACGTTTAGATGATCTTGTTTTTGATTTCTAGTTCAGCTTCTTTCTGTTGACTATCCACTTGGTCTTCGAAAGAAGCCAGACAACTGTTGTGTTACAAGAGACCTAGAGCTCAAAAAGTATTATTTTCTCGATTCATGGTCAGCCATTGTTTTTGCCCCAACCTCATACCCCCTTCCCACCCCACTCCCGCTAGAAAAATAGAAAAGGCCTCTGATTAGGAAGAAGGGACAGCCATTAGTGTTTATTCGGGAATGATGCAATATCCAAACCAACAATCCAGAATCTTACTCCATAGTCGTGCAATATCCAAACAAAAAGCCAGAATTCTACAGTGTAGTGGTGCAAATCCAAGCAAAAAAATCCAGAATCTTACTCCATAGCGCTGCACTATCCAAGCCAAAAATGCTCCATAGCGCTGCACCATCCAAGCCAAAAATCCAGAATCTTACTCCATAGCGCTGCACCATCCAAGCCAAAAATCCAGAATCTTACTCCATAGCGCTGCACTATCCAAGCCAAAAATCCAGAATCTTACTCTATAGCGGTGCACTATCCAAGCCAAAAATCCAGAATCTTACTCCATAGCGCTGCACTATCCAAGCCAAAAATCCAGAATCTTACTCTATAGCGGTGTGCACTATCCAAGCCAAAAATCCAGAATCTTACTCCATAGCGGTGCACTATCCAAGCCAAAAATCCTTACTCCATAGCGGTGCACTATCCAAGCCAAAAATCCAGAATCTTACTCCATAGCGGTGCAATATCCAAGCCAAAAATCCAGAATCTTACTCCATAGCGGTGCAGTATTCAAGCCAACAATCCAGGATCTTACTCCATGGTGGTGAACTATCCAAGCCAAAAATCCAGAATTGTACTCCATAGTGGTGCAGTATCCAAGCAAAAAATCCAGAATCGTACTCCATAGTGGTACAATATTCAAACAAAAAGCCAGAATTCCACAATGTAGTTGTGCAGTATGCAAGCAGAAAATCCAGAATTTTACTCTGTAATGATGCAATATCCAAACACAAAGCTAGAATTCTACAGTGTAGGGGTGCAATATCCAAGCCAAAAATCCAGAATTTTACTCCATAGTGGTGCAACATCCAAACAAAAAGCCAGAATTCTACAGTGTAGTGTGCAATATCCAAACAGAAAATCTAGAGCTATACTTTGTAATTGTGCCATATCCATTCAAAACATTCAGAATTTTCATCCCTAAAGATGCAATGTGCGAAACAAAAATTTAGAATTATATTCTGTAGGGGTGCAACATCCAGACAAAAAAAAAATTCCTAGTTTTACTCTGTGACGGTGCAATATTCAAAACAAAAAAAAATCCTAAATTTTACTCCGTGAGGGTGCAATATTCAAACAAAAAAAAAATCCTAATTTTACTCTGTGACGGTGCAATATTCAAACAAAAAGTCCAGAATTTTACTCTGAATCCAGAATGCTGCTCTGTAATGGCGCAATATCTAAACAAAAAGCTAGAATTTTTCTCTGTAGTAGCGCAGTATCCCAATACAGATCCAGAATTTCACTCTGTAGTGCTATGATATCCAAACAAAAAATCCACAATTCTACTCTGTAATGGTGCAATATCTGGACGATAAATGAAATTTTTTTATTCTGGTCTGTAATGGTGCAATATCTAAACAAAAAGCTAGAATTTTTCTCTGTAGTAGCGCAGTATCCCAATACAGATCCAGAATTTCACTCTGTAGTGCTGTAATATCCAAACAAAAAATCCACAATTCTACTCTGTAATGGTGCAATATCCGGACGATAACTGAAAATCTTTTATTCTGGTCTGTAATGGTGCAATATCTAAACAAAAAAACTAAAATTTTTCTCTGTAGTAGCGCAGTATCCCAATACAGATCCAGAATTTCACTCTGTAGTGCTATGATATCCAAACAAAAAATCCACGATTCTACTCTGTAATGGTGCAATATCCGAACGACAAACACAGAATTTTACTCTCTAATGGTGACAAACCCCCCAGAATATTTGTTTATCTGTGTGTGTGTGTGTGTGTGTGTGTGTGTGTGTGTGTGTGTGTGTGTGTGTGTGTGTGTGTGTGTGTGTGTTTTGTCTGTATTTGTGTGGTAGAACAGAAGAGCTAACAGTGCCTTAGTTGTAATTGGAACAAAACAAAACAAAACAAACAACAACAACAACAACAACAACAAAAAAATATATATATATATATATATAGAGAGAGAGAGAGAGAGAGAGAGAGAGAGAGAGAGAGAGAGAGAGAGAGAGAGAGGGAGAGAGGAGAGCTAGGAGGAAGGAGAAGAAGGGCTGGGGGAATGGAGGGAGAGAGGGGGTGAGTGGGAGAAGAAAGACATACAGACAGGATACAGAGACAGAGATGGGTCGTCTGAGAGAGACAGAGATACACAAAGAGTCAGAAAGAGGCGTATCATTTCTGCGTGCCACCTGTGATGTTTGAAGCGGCAGAAAAAAAAAAAAAGAAACCACCCGATGATCACAAGCAGAAAAGACAACGCTTCCTGAACGAGGGTTCCTAAAAAGTTGGGCGAACTTTCAGAACACTGTCACAGAAGCTCTGACCAAATCTTGGGGGGGGGATGGGGGGGGGGGGGGGGGGGGGGGGGGGGGGGGGGGGGGAGGGGCACACAGTTTGTGTAAGATATGACGACAATGACGATTTTTTCGTTGTTGTTGTTTTGGTTTTGGTTTTGGTTTTGTTTTTTCTTTTTGTTTGTTTGAATAGTGGTAATAGCATTAGTAGTAGAAACCGTGATTAATACAATCTTTACCTCCTCTTCCTCGTTTTTCCCTCTCTCTTCTCTCTCCTCCTCCTCCTCCTCCTCCTCTTTCTCTTCTCCTT
>JADBJO010001416.1:65000-70000 GCA_016801955.1 Conus betulinus
CAATGTAGATCTTTCATGTGCATATGTGTGTGTGTGCATGCGCACGTGCACGCGTGGGCACGTGTGTTTGTGTTTGTGTGTGTATGTGTGTGTATGTGTGTGTGTACGTGTGTGTGTGTGTGTGTGTGTGTGTGTGTGTGTGTGTGTGTGTGTGTGTGTGTGTGTGGAGGAGGAGGGGGGGGGGGTGTGTGTGTTGCTTGGCTACGTGTGTGATTTCCGTGTGTTTGTTGCATGAGTCTGTGTATGTCTGTGTTACAGATAGATAGATAGATAAAGATATACATGTACACACACAGACGCACGCACGCACGCAGGTGTACACACACACACACACACACACACACACACACACACACACACACACACAGAGAGAGAGAGAGAGAGAGAGAGAGAGAGAGAGAGAGAGAGAGGCAGACAGACAGACAGACAGATATACAGACTCAAGACTAAAGGCTCAAGACTCAAGATAATTAATTCATAGTTTGGATATTGTCCCTCACGAAAGGGGTAACAAGTTAATTACACAATCATCTTTTCATCCATGCAACTCTTCGCATACATAAATAACATTGATAGGGTATTCTATGATAGAAGAAATGATCGTAATTTGAATGCTTTAAATCACTAATGAATGAATAATTGCAAAAAGATGGACAAATTTCTATACATATATTCGTATATATTAAGCTTTTTTTTTCTTGTGCAAAACAGGGCAGCGCAACACAAAATGCACTTCATTTTCTGTATCCTTTCTGCAAAGTCGGTATAGCAAATCGGTTTCGCTATGACATCGATGCTCGGCAATTTCTGAGATACCCAGCCTGAATCTCGTCGTTATATACTCTAAGTGCTTATCCAAATATAGTAGTAGGCAGCACATAAATTTTGATGCCAGACACAGAGACCAAAAGGATTGTCACAAATGAATCTTTAGCTGTCATTCGTATGAAAAGTTCATTCCTGCCAACTGCGTGAAAGCAGTCTGTCTTTAAAGATTCTGAGAAAACCATCAGTCGCACTAATGCCTTGGCTTAGCCAGAGGTGATCAGATCCGTACATATACAATTTACAACGAACACTTGATACGTAGTTTCTTTTGTCACGTTCCTCTAAAGCAAACAACATAGGTTACGTCTTATATGGTTGTCTACTCTCGTGCATTCCTGCTAATTTTTTAACCCAAATTTAACACATTTTACGACCAAATTCATGTAAATAGGGTAGCTGTTCGTTTCTTTACTATACACGGTCATTGGGTGTTCGTAATGCAACTCCCAATAATCTTTTGAACCCAAAGACGTGGACCTTTTCGCATTGCAACGCTGCATTATCGACCCCCCCCCCCCCCCCCCCCATAACTCGGCATCATACTGTATAATTGGCTGAATCTGTGAGTCAAACAATTTCAGAACGAATGCGGAGAATCAGGTTTAACTTACACAGTTTTGGCAAAACATAGAGCAATGCAGTTTTGGCTCTACTCGAAAGTTTATTGCAAGCTGCTACGAAACTGAGTCTTGTAAAAAAAAAAAAAGTAGATTCCTGAATACTTGTATGCATTAACAGGCATTTCTATACCGTTGTAAGTCCATTTTTCTTTCTTTTTTTTCCCGCAGAAAATTCTACCTATCCCTTCCTAGTTAGAACGACGTTACTTTTATCTATGTTCACTTTCAAATGTAAGCCTGATGCAGTGCAATACAAACTATTTATCTGTGCTTGTAGGCCAACAACTGTTTCAGTCAATAGCGCCACTTGAGTTAGCAACAATATAAAGAGCCCAAAGTAGTCATGTGTAAACGTAGCCCTACGTCTTCGTCCTCTAATCACTTCAAGTGCTAGTTCATTGATGAATAAAGAAAGCACAACAGGACTGCGCACATCACCTTGTTTCACTCCACGAGTACAGTAAATGTACTCGGTCAATTTAGCACCACATCTTACCCTAGCCTTTACATTGATGTACATGCTACGAATACATCAATGCAGTTTGCATTTGATTCCACTTTTTCAGAAGGATCGGCCACAACAAGTCGCTTCCCGTTGAATCAAAAGCCTTTTCAAAATCAGTGAGGACATCATATAACTTACGATTGAAACAAAGCTGTTTTTGAATCAGCGCTAACAAAATAAACATATAGTCAGCAGTAGAATATCCTTTTTTGAACCAAACTTAGTCTCCAACAGTCAAATTATATTTCTCTGCCCATTTTTGAAGTCTGATATTTATGACTGCACTATATGTCTCACTGTTGATATAACACGAAGATATGCCTCTGTAATTGCTAAGATTATTATCATCATTTTTTTTTTAATAAAGGATGCTTTATAAAATCAGTCCAGGTAAAATACCTTTGTCAAACAATGCATTAAAAATTTTACAGGAAAAAAGTCAACAACCTGACATTCTGCACACTTTAGCATTTCACCAGGAATTCCGACCGGACCTGCAGCTTTTCCATTCAACTTTCTCATTGCAACCAGTACCTCTTCTCTTGAAATAGGACGGTTCAGAAGTATTACTTCATCTCTGTCTTCTTCAGAATTGTCTTGATCATTATCCGCAAAACCTGCCTTCCTGTTTCCTCTCGTTCTGGTAGACCCATACAATGTTTAAACCCGTCTTCAACTGTTGAATCGTTTTGAACGTGTTTACATTTAAAAGGATATTCTATGTATAGTTCCCCCAAACTATCTTCAACTGTCAAATCATTTTGAACGTGTTTACGTTGAAAGGATATTCTATGTACAGTTTCCCCAAACTAGCTTCAACTGTTAAATCAGTTTGAACGTGTTTACGTTTAAAGGATATTCTATGTACAGTTTCCCCAAACTATCTTCAACTGTCAAATCATTTTCAACGTGTTTACGTTTACAGGATACTCTATGTACAGTTTCTCGAAACTAGCTTCGACTGTTAAATCAGTTTGAACGTGTTTACGTTTAAGGAAATTCTATGTGCAGTTTCCCCATCTTCAACCGTCAAATCATTTTCAACGTGTTTTACGTTTAAAGGATATTCTATGCACAGTTTCCCCAAACTAGCTTCGACTGTTAAATCAGTTTGAACGTGTTTACATTTAAAGGATATTCTATGTACAGTTTTCCCCACACTATCTCCGACTGTTACGGTGGAGACATTTCTTTTTTTCCAACCTGTCATTGTTATGTGTTTCTTTTCTTTTTCACAGGTTTTTATCTTCTCTTCGAGTAACACAACAGGCATCACTGTCATTTTCACGCCTTGTTTTCCTGAAAACTGAGTGCAGATTTTTCGCTTTTGCTTTGTTCAATTTGCATTCTTGATCATTCTAATCACTTTTGGCACGCTTTGTCAAATTAGTGTTCTTATTCAAGCAGTCGGCCTGTTTTTCATTATAGTTCATTGAAAATGTCAAAAGCATCATTGCAGCTATAACCAATTAGATTAATTACACGATCAAGCAAAGATAATATTTCGTCAGACTACATCGCACAAACAAAAGCATTTTCAAAAATACAATTTCACAAAAGTTTCAATATATTGATGTTTTTCCACCGGTGTAGAAGCACGCATTACATTTCTTCTCAAGGAACATATGAAATGTAATCCGACGGGTAAGTTATCTGACACCAGTCTGTCTGCTACAATCAATTTACATGAAAGAAAAGGGTGGGTGAATAATCAAAAAGCTAAGTTTCCTTTACACACACACACACACACACACACACACACACACACACACACACACACACACACACACACACACACACACACACACACACACACACACACACACACACACACACACACACACACACACACACACACGCATACACACACACACACACACACACACACACACACACACACACATATACACATATATATATATATATATATATATATATACATATATATATAGATATATATTGTCAAATCATTTTGAACGTGTTTACGTATATATATATATATATATATATATATATATATATATATATATATATATATATATATATATATATATATATATACGTAAACACGTTCAAAATGGTTTGACAGAAAGGTCAACCGTCTAGTGGAACATAGATCTATACAAGCATAGATAACATCCGGTGTAAAGAGAGACAGACAGATACAGGCAGACAGACAGGTAAAGAAGTGGGCAGAAAAAATAAGAACGAGAAATAACAAAGTTCAGTGAGAAAGACAGACAGACAGACACAGACAGACAGAGACAGCCAGAGAGTAAAAAGATAGAACCAAAAAGCCAGACAGACAGACAGAGTAAAAATAAAGAACCAAAAAGGGCATATACATATATATATATATATATATATATATATATATATATATATATATATATATATATATATATATATATATATATATGTGTGTGTGTGTGTGTGTGTGTGTGTGTGTGTGTGTGTGTGTGTGTGTGTGTGTGTGTGTGTGTGTGTGTGTGTGTGTGTGTGTGTGTGTGTGTGTGTGTGTGTGTGTGTGTGTGTGTGTGTCGTGTGTGTGCGTGTGTGTGTGTGCGTGTGTGTGTGTGTGTGTGTGTGTGTGTGTGTGTGTGTGTGTGTGTGATTGCCATTGGCGTCACCATTGCAAATACCATGAAGAATACACCACTAAGCGCCGTACACCTACTGAACAGGCATTTACCATAATTGTTAAGTATATCATCAGCTGATTTTCTCACATAGCAATTCACATCACTTTCAAACTGATTCCAATGGACATTACTGTCATTAAACATATATGGGGGAGAATTGGAAGTTCTACCATTGAAGTCTCCAGAGACAACCGCAAGTGTATCATCAGACTGAATCATACAATCGAAAACACACTCTCCAAGCGCACTTATGTCATGATCGATATCAAAATGAGAATAACAAGATACCAAGCTTATAAACGTATACACCCAGTTTATCTTGAACACGCGTGAGATATTCCATAAAGAGGAAAATCGTTTTTGGACCGTTATAGCTGTTAGTAACGGCTATTCTGGTAAACATGT
>JADBJO010001416.1:80000-82500 GCA_016801955.1 Conus betulinus
TCAAAAGTTCGGACAGAAACCATTTTTCCGCACTGAAACGTTTTGTGGCAAGTCGCCAAAATATTCGATTCACGGAAAGACAAGCATGTAACCTCTTCATACGTACACTTATAGTTCTAGTAATTCTGGACAAAGCTTATTTGTGCTGATGACGACCGTCATAAGAAGAGGTTATGTCTTTGCAAAATCCAGAAATATGTCACGGGGGGTAGAGTGGAGGGGAGGGGGATAGTCGTGTTCAAATGGGAGCAGGGAGGGGAGGGAACTGTCGTATTCAAAATGTATTATTACACGTACTTGAATCCTTCGGGGAGCACAAATTGTTGAGAATGTAAAGTTGTGTCTTGCAGAATTTGGCCAAAGAGCTCTAGATCGTTCTAGGAACAGCACAGGAATTTTAAGGATTGTTTCAAGATTGTTCTACTTTCGTCAAATAATTTCTTCTTTTTTTTTCGACGACAGAATTTCTTTGTAGAAAAAGAACCGGAAAGTCAACTATAAACTGTAAATATGAAAAGTGTTTACCATCAGTTCAAATCTTTTTTGTATTTTTGAAAGCCAGATATGAAACAGAAAAGTATGCTGCTCTTTTTAACATGTCCCATGGAAATTTCGTGGCACAATGGATTCCATACTTGACGTTATTGGAGTAGAACGCAAATTATCCATTGTATACAAAGGCTATGACAGCGACCAACTGTGGCGTTTTTTTTTTTTTTTTTTTTTGTTTGTTTTTTGTTTTGTTTTGTTTTGTTTCGTTCGTTTGTGTGTTTGTTTGATTGTTTTGTTTTCTGTTGCTTATGCTTTTCTGATTTCTCTCCCTAAGGCTTGTTGTGATTTGAAATAATTCTTGATGTGATTTGATGTGCAAACAACAATAATCTGTTTATTAATTACGTCCAATCACTTCGTTGTAATTAATCGGATATGAATACGATTTTGTTAGTCACTATCTCGTTTATAAACGTCTGTGATTTGAGGTGTAAACAACTGTCAATACTTGGTTATGAGTTATGTCTAATCATTGCGTTGTACTTAATCGAATATGTTCCTGTATTTTGTGTTCATGGTGTCTGGTTTGTGCTCTTTGAATTTCGAAATAAAACCTTTTCAACAACAAAAAGCGATAAACTGTACTTTTTTGCAATGTAGACCATGATTTTATATCTAACTGACAGTATGTGCTTGAGTGGGTGAATGGGGAATAAATAAATGCTTCTCAAAATGAATCTTCAGCAAGCTTATAGTCTCCAAAAGTGGGAGACCATCTCCAATGGGGAGAAAGCTCACCAACATACAACTCCTGGTCAGATACCGGTATTTCGAAACCTGTTAGTGAGCTTTCTCCCCATTGGAGATGGTCTCCCACTTTGGAGACTAATAGCTTGCTGAAGGTTCATTTTGAGAAGCATTTATTATTCCCCATTCACCCACTCAAGCACATACTGTCAGTTAGGCAGAATCATCTACCACTGCAGATATGAAGGCTTACCTCACCCCCCTATTTCTATAATCGAAGACATAAGAGCAAGCTTTGTTTATAATTCAATATTTCTTGCAGTCATTGCAACACCTAGCTGCTCTGTAAGTTTGCTGGAATGGTGCTCGGTACTTATCCTTCATGACAAATTATACACTCACATTTTCCAATTTTGAGAGACAGACAGACAGACAGAAAGAGACAGAGATACAGAAAAATGGGAGAAAAGAAAGACTTGAATGGAGGCATGAACAAAGGACTATTAAGAAACTAGAAGGACACATTTGGATGAATCTGTGTAGAAAGAAAAGAAAGAAAGAAATGAATGAAGACCAAAAGAAAGAAGGAAAGAAAGGACAGGAAGAAGGAAGGAAGGAAGGACGAAATAAAGGAAAGAAGAAGAAAGAAGAAAGGAAGGAAGGAAGGAAGGAAGGAGGAGGGTGAGGGAGGGAAGAAAGAAAGGAACAAAGAAAGAAAGAAAAGAACAAAGAAAGAAAGGAAGTAAGAAAAAAAAGAAAGGAACAAAGAAAGAAAGGAAAGGAAGGAAGGGTGAAAGGAAGAAAGAAAGAAAGAAAGAAAGGAAGAAAGATGGGAGGTAGAAAGATAGAAAGGAGGAAGAAACAAAGGAAGGAAGGTGGAAGGAAGGAAGAAAGAAATAAAGGAAGACAGAAAAAAAAGTAAAGTACATAGAGAGACAGACAGACTGACTGACATACACACACACACACACACACACACACACACACACACACACACACACACACACACACACACGGACGAACGGACGGACTGACAGACAGACAGGCAGGCCGACAGACACACAGACAAACAGCAACATAGAGAGAAGACAGACAGACAGACAGAGAGACAGAGGCAGACTGACAGGTCAGGCTCAACAGCAAAGGGAGTTAACCATGTTTGTGTCCGCCAGAAATGGATATTAATGGTGGAAAAAGATGGCTTCAATTCCAAAGTTCAGGCCGCTGACTTTAGGAGTAAAGGGATCTGTTGATGTGCTCA
>JADBJO010001416.1:87500-90000 GCA_016801955.1 Conus betulinus
CTCCAGGCCCTACAAAAACAAAAAGAGGCATTTCGTTTTGTGATGCTTCTAGTCAGTAGTATAGCACTATCATTTGCTGCAAATCACAAACATGGGTCGAAGAAATTATTTTCCCGGAGTCCCCCCCGCTGAATCCAAACTGTAACTGCGCTACTGTTGACCATATATTTACTCTCATGGCTTGTAGTCCAAAATAGTTGTCTTTCAATCGTAAACTCTGTGTTGCTCTCATTGATTTAAAAAGAAAACTCCCGATTTTATTTGCAGAACCATTTTATGGCCTGTCCTGCTGAAAAAAAAACTATGATAGTTCTGGTAATTTATTTAAATGTGTAATAAGTATGAAATCTAGCGTGAGGTGTGGAACTCCGCCCACCCCCCCCTCCATAGAAAGAAACCGTCAAATTCTAGATTTGTGCACACTGAAACAGCATTTTTTGAAAACAAAAGAAAAAGGTTTCTGTTCGCGTGTACAAAATGCATAGCTGTGAAAATCATGCATCAAAATTCAGATAAACAGTGTTTGGTTACCTGTGCTGCTGTGTGAGATTGCTTTTCCAGGTAAGGAGCTGGGCACGTGTGTGTATTGTGCTTCTAAGATGTTTCTTTAAAAAAAAAAGTGAGTTGATTGCAGGCGGAAACTGAAACAAATTTAACGAATGATTCTTAGTGAGTCCGCCCAAAACAACAACAACAACAACAACAAAGTAAGTGTTTTGTCTTGTATGTTGATTGTCCTTGTTTGGGGCGGATTGACTAAGAATTATTCTTTTTAAAAAAGTCAGAATTCCTATAGCCTGTCGATGGTAGGAGCAGTCAACGGACAGAGATTCGCTGTGTCTAGGGCATGGCGTGATAGAAACCGGAGCCTGTCTTTTTCTTTCCACCGCCTTTAAACTTCCCTGACCTGACTCAAGTACCTGTTTACTTCTGAGTAGACGGAGAGGGTTTTTACGCTAAAAAAAAGGAAATTCACCTCACGTGTGATTCGAACTCATACCCGTCAGCTCCACAGAAAAACGCTAGAATCGTTTGACCATGGGCCCCTGCTTTGACGAAGAGACATGTACATTCAAGTCATCCACAGCGTAAATTTGGGTCACAAATCCGTCACAGTGTCTCAACCGCAGGCAGAAAGTTAGTCATGTTTATTTTGCTTGTTTGTGGATCGGTGTGAAACATTTCCCCTTCAGTTTCACTGATTCAGTTAATTTCAGATCGATTCAAAGGTGTGTCTCATGTGAACAGACCATGACCTTATCGCAACATTCCCCAGTTCCTGAGTTCTGTCGCTCTACCTCTCTCCCCCACTGTGCCTCTCGCTCTCTCCACGTCTTTCTGGGACTGAAAGTGGATGAGAAACTCAAGTGGCAGTCTGGAATCGATTCGCTTGTTAACAAGCAAGCTTGCAGTATGTTCCTGTTCAAACAACGTAAGTCGCACATAGATACAGACACGCGAACAAGAAAAAACAAATCAGGCTCATTATCTCCCTTACATCAACTATGCAGGTGGGCTGTGCTACAAAAGAAGAAATTATCATAGAAAACTTCATTCTATCCACAGCAAGGCAGCTGAGACAATTGTACCCGATTAAGTCCCATCATCATCAGAAAAGCAGGCTGAGGAAAACATACAGCCATTGCGTGTTTGCCAGACTGCAACAAAAGTGGGCTTAGGTACGAGATAGGCCTATTCGTTGATGTGGTCTACCAAAACCTAAAAAATGTAAATACCAGTGCCGTACTAAAATAGATTTAAATTTGTAAAAGTAGAAATATTTTGTTAAATCTTTTGAAATCAGTTTTGTGTTTTCTGGAACGCTCATGTTTTCAACACGGCCTCGCAAAACAAATGAATAAATAAATAAATGAATTAGTAAATAAATAAATAGACAAATACAGAAATAGCTAAATGTTTAGTTGAATAAATAAATATGTAGATAAACAAAAGAAGAAAGAAAGAAAGAAAAAAAATCTATAGATAAAAAAGAAACATGCTCAGCGTGGGGGTGGTTTCAGTGTGGGGTGAAGGAGGCTGTACATATTGCCGCCAACAACCCCACACTCAACCGGGACCGGGGCAGACACACCTTGCCATCGGTGTACAACACCCTCATTGTTCAGTGACATGACCAGGTTTCGACCTGTGGTCGTGTGCACTGAACTCCAGTTCACCCAGTAGCAACACCACCGCTGAAGAAGATGGACGGAGGTCTGTTGAAAGCTCCAAGTAAGTGCTATTCCCGGCTGAGTGACCTGTCTAAATCTGGTAGTCGTTATGCTCAAAACTGTTACCAGCAGATTTTTGCAGCTTTGGGCTTGGGTACCGAGGTCTTGGCACACGAAACACACACACACACACACACACACACACACACACACACACACACACACACACACACACACACACACACGCACACACACACACACACACACACGCGCGCGCGCGCGCGCGTGCGTGCGTGCGTGAGACTCAGTGGAAGGAACCTGGTGAATCA
>JADBJO010001416.1:92500-97500 GCA_016801955.1 Conus betulinus
CCTTTTCAGTTTGTAATAATGTTAAGCTTATAATTCTTTAGTAATTCAATGACGTAACCGCAGTTGTATACCCTGTGGTGGGCATGGCGTAACAGACGGAACATCCCCACTCTCTCTTTGTAATGCCTTGATTTTTTTTTCTGTCCCATCTTTTGCTACACCTCAGTGGCATTGCACCCACGCCACTCATTCCAAGCCCCCATCTATAGTCATAGACCGGTCCAGCCCGCCGCAGCCCCGGCACCGGCAATCCACAGGGAGCAGACAATGTCAAGTCGTCAAAATGCAACCCACCGGAGGAGACACTGCACTGCTGCTGAGTCACTTCGATGGTGTCAGTAGTGCCTGTTGTGATCTAACACATGCAGGACACCGCCTACTAGGCCTTCTACTGACGACAGTAATGGCTTAGTCGCGAAGCCGGCGTGAGTGAGCTGTCCCTCCGGAGGGCGCCACCACATCTGGTCCGTCCAACACCAGTCCCCATGAATTTGCCAATACTGGTGACCCTGACGGAATCAAACCAAGGCCATAGGCGTGGAGAGGACGTGGAACCTGAAGTCACCATGAGAGCAGGGCATTGGTGCTTGGTACTTGGGGGCTGGAATAGCTCAGTGGTAGAGCGCCGTACTCGCAACCGTGGGGTTGCGGGTTCGAATCTCCGCAGGGGCCGTTTCGGTACAGGGGGATTTTTCCCTCGGAGTTAACATTGGTTCTGACTCCATTTCCCATACAGTCCTTCGAATGAGACTAGAAACCGAGGTTCCGTGTGTGAACGCACACATAACGTCTTGCACACACGTAAAATCCCATCACCAACTTTCGGAAGAAAAGACCAGTTTGGCCGTTGGTATGGATGACACGTTACACATAGCATGCACCCTGCGTGAGAAATGGAACGAATGAATAAAGGAAAGAAAAATTTGGTGAACGATATTGAACAATGTTGACTGGATGACACGGGAAACGACCAAACGAAGCGCCAGCTGGCAGCTCTTCAGTCGGGCACTGCCCAGGTAGGCAGCCCGTAGTGTGTAAACGATTGTGGATTGTAAAGCGCTTAGAGCTTGGTCTCTAGGATAAGCGCTATATAATAATAATAATAATGATAATAATAACAATAGTAATAATAATGATGATGATGATGATGATAACACAATGTCACAAGTGCCTTAATCTCGTTATCAAATTAACAATGACATTTTTTTAACTTTCGACACGCCGACTGATGTTTTAGTGGCGTCAAAATCAGGGATAAATTATCAGTTTCAATTATTATGTTGTTGTGCTCGAAGAAGACCTCAATCATTGAAACGCATCGCTTTTGCTTTGTCGTTTGTTTGTTCTATTCATAACTGTGGGTCATAACTACCACTTTCAACACACATCAATAAACAATTTGTATGTCAAACATTAACAGTTACTGTTTTGGTCATTAAAACACAATTTCCAAGAAGAAAACGGTTACCATGATCTTTTGAATCTGATGAGCTTTCATAGGCATCGTGGTTCTGGACTTCATTTCAGACACACAACGAGTCATCGTTTGATAACTGGGTTCATATACATCTACAAACTATAGTCAAGACCAATTTCGTTGTGATGTTAGATCGGTGTATATTCATGAACTATAGCCAAGAACAATTAGGTTGTGAAGCTAAGTTGATAAATCATAGTTCGGAACAATTCGCTAGTCATGTAAATTCATAAATCATAGTCCGAAACATTCGCTTGTCGTGTAAATTCATAAATTTTAGTCCGGAACAAATCGTATGTGACACGAGGTTCATGTGAACCCAAATTGTCAGGGAAAAATTCAGTTGTGAGGCTAGGTTCACGTCTCTCTGTGAACAACATAGCCGCTAGGCTATGTTTATCGCATAACAAAACCTATTTGAACCTGGTTCCGATAAATTCAGCGGAAGGACTTGCGGTCTCAGCACAGCCTGTCAGGAATGGCAATACTTCACCTTGTATAGTATGTGGTAAACATTTTGAAAATAAATCTGTTTGTGTGTGTGTGTGTGGGGGGGGGGGGGGGGATTAGTGGGTAGGTGGGTGGGTTGGTGGGTGGTGTGTCGGTGTGTGTCGGTGTCTATGTTTGCATGTCTGTGTGTGTGTGTGTGTGTCTGTGCTTGCGTGAGTGTGCGTGAGTGCGTCCGTGCGTGCGTGCGTGCGCGCGCGCGCGCGCGCGCGCGCGCGTGTGTGTGTGTGTGTGTGTGTGTGTGTGTGTGTGTGTGTGTGTGTGTGTGTGTGTGTTGTTTTTGTTTAAGATGGACATTTTCTGAGGGCGGGACGTTTTGTTTTTGTTTTGTTTTTTTTTAGTTGGTTTTTTGTTTTTGTTTTTTTTTGTATGCGATGACAGTTTTGTGAAATCTGCTGTCCTCTGGTGCCACTCAAACTGAAACTGAAACCTACATGTATAGTCACGAACAATCACCAAGAACAACCCACTTTGTGGTCCCAGGTTATGTATACTTGTTAATAAAAAAGAAAAAGATAGAAACAGAAACAGAAGTGTTGTTTTCGTTCGAATGGTGCTCATGTTTCTTATTTTCAGGAAAAGTCATAGAACTTATTTGTAATACAGATAATTGGAATTCCTTTGCTGGCTGCATATTTTGGACTTCGATAGTGTATCTGTGCACATAAATGTTAAAAATGTTCTGTAGTTTTCCTCTAAGCCTGAGCGGGTCAGTAGGTGGATATCAATTCAAACTTCTTGCATTTTTTTTTTTTCACGAACAAGATATATCTAGACACTGGGAACCAGAGTTTAAAGAAAAAAACCTTCGGCTGAAATGCTGAAGGAGATGACGGTTATCAATATGTAGTTAAAGGAGGAGTGAGGAGATCCTACAGAAGGCGAGGATCCGGGGGAGGGGGTGGGGGGGCGGGGGGGGGAGGCTGGGGACACGATAAAAAAGATGAAGGTTTGCCTCTTCGACTTTCTGTCGCCAGGGTTGTCTCCTCTTGTCCTCTCCTCTCCGTTTTTTTTGAGTCCAGGACAGGCACTGCAACACTGAAAAAGGAAAATGGCCGCCAAGGGATCAATGCAGGAAGATGTACAGCCAGATGACCACGCGGGTCCTGAATCTGGAGTGTACAGTCAGTCTGACAGCACGGACTGCCAGATTCATGCCACAATCTGGAGTGTACAGTCAGTCTGTCAGCACGGACTGCCAGATTCACGCCACAATCTGGAGTGTACAGTCAGTCTGTCAGCACGGACTGCCAGATTTATGCCACAATCTGGAGTGTACAGTCAGTCTGTCAGCACGGACTGCCAGATTCATGCCACGTCAAGAACATCGCCATGCAAATCGGAAATGAGTATTTCCTCTTAGAGAGAGATAATGATGAGACAGACAGACAGAGAAAAAAAAATCACGCAAGAGAAGGGGTGGCGGGCAGAATTAAAGAGAGGGAGAGAGGGGACACACACACACACACACACACACACACACACACACACACACACACACACACACACACACACACACACACACACACACACACACACACACACACAACACACACACACACACACACACACACACACACACACACACACACACGCGCGCGCGCGCGCGCGCAGTGGACAGACAGACAGACAGACAGACAGACAGACAGACGAAGACACAGAGACCAACAGAGTGAAAAGCGCGAGAGAGAGAGAGAGAGAGAGAGAGAGAGAGAGAGAGAGAGAGAGAGAGAGAGAGAGAGAGAGAGAAACAGACAGACGGAAAGACAGGCAGGCACGGAGAGACGGAGATAGAAAGAAGGGAGAGAGGCATAAAGAGTGTGGCAGGGGGAGAGAGGGGGGACAGAAAGAAAGAAAGAAAGAAAGAAAAAAGAAAGAAAGAAAGAAAGAAAGAAGAAAAGAAGGAAGGAAGGAAAGAAAGAAAGAAAGTAAATAAAGAAGAAAGAAAGAAAAGAAGAAAAACACCTTATTGTCGAATTCACCAATTTTGTGAAGCGTATCAAAGTGTGTGGTAATCTCAGCTTTTTTTTTTAAAGGGGGGGGTGAGGGATCTTTTTTTTTATTTTACTTACAACCTAATCAATACTTCTGCCTTATCTTTTCATTGTTTGAGTTCTCTTGTGGCTTATTGCACGGAATGCTATTACTGAACACAACAAAAACGATGGCTGTGATCACGTCGACGTAACCCAAGCCATCAACGAGCGTATCAAAGTGTTGGTAATTCAAAAGGGGGGGGGGGGAGGGATCTTTTTTTTTTTTTTACTTACAGATCAAAGATCTTTTCATTGTTTGAGTTTCTCTTGTGGCTTATTGCACGGATATTACTGAACACAACAAAACGATGGCTGTGTAACCCCAAGCAAATCAACGATGTTGGTTACACAGAAAAGACAGTGATAAGCCAAAGAATCCGAAAACCAGTGCTTTTATGATATTGACTGACACCATAAAGAAGCGGAAATGTCAGTCTGGGCGACGTATCCCATAAGTATTCGAGAATCTCTCGTCCCCGCGAGCTGCTGCTTGCTACAGATCGTTAGCTGCATTCAGGTTTTACGTCGACAGCCATTTCTGGTGATCTGGCGATGGGATGTGGGGGAGGGGGGGGGTAACATCCCAGGAGAGTGAGGGAGGTAAGGGTGCTTAGCTTACACTACGCCACACCACCAGAATGACAACACCTTAAGACGGGTATTCCCCAATGGCAGTCACTGAACTGTTTGCCTGTGTGGTTCGATGTGTCAACATGGTGGTCTCTGCTCTAACCAGCTTGGCTAACCCGCAGGGTGACATAATGTTATGAAGCCTCCACCAACACACCTACTCCTCTGTTCGTTCTCTCACGTTCCCTTCCCTCTTCCCCCTCCCCCGCACCATGTCTTCCCCTCCCCCTTCTCCTCCCTCGATCTCTTCTTCGTGAAATGGAATATGTGCGTGTGCAGGTGATATTTGTGCGCACTCTTAAAAGCGTACGCGCACGCGCCCCCGCCCCGCTCCCCGCTCTCTCTCTCTC
>JADBJO010001416.1:100000-102500 GCA_016801955.1 Conus betulinus
CGCGCGCGCGCGCGCGCGCGCGCTTTCAGGATAGTGGAGCACTGACGTTAATACTGTTGAATCATCTGCCAAAAATGCTTTTGACATATTTGTTTTTAAAACTGAATGAAATAAGGAGAAAATTTCAAAAAAAAAAAAAAAAAAAAAGAAAAACAGTAACCGTAACAACATCAGAGAGCAACCAGGCCCTTTATATTTTCACTGGCTAGTTTAGAAAATATCCCGTTTACACTTCTTTGGTCGCGGACACCATTTCTTCCCTCCATAAGATGCCAGGGCCAAGAACATGAAATGAATATACACCAAGGAAAAAGAATCAGTTTTAGTGTCAAATGATGAAGGAGAAGAAAACATGCAAGTACATGCGACGCATCCTTACAGTCTTGAGCATCAAAAAAACCCCGGACAACTGTGAGAGAACGCCAGTCACCCCACCCCCCCAACCCCACCCCCACCCCACCCCCCACCCTCACCCCCGACCCCCTCTCAACGGACACAAGAGCTTGTAAGATTCCAGGCAACTGTTCTCCTTTGCCAAGCAGAGCAAGCAAAACACATTTTTCATCACTGACAGCTGATGCAGTCATAGACACCAGAGCACCAATAATCCTGGAAACGTGTCACCGTTTGTACAAGTCATTCTCTTATGAAAAAAGAAGCATAGCGAATCGTTAGCTTTTGTATTAAACCGAACAAAAAAAAAAACGGGAAAAAAAAAAAAGAGGATGGAGGTTCCACAAAAAAAGTAAAAAAAAAAAAAAAAAAGGGGGGGGGGGGGGGAGACAGGAAGGCAGGACACAAACGAAAGCAATCACGATGAAAGGAAAACAGAACATAACGAAGAAACAAAAAGAAAAAGAAAATTCAAAAGAGGACAAAGAAATAAATGAAGAAGACACTTAAAAAAAGAAGGACAGCAGAAACTGAGAAACGAAGTTAATTGTTCGGAAAGAAGACAAAGAGAAAGAAACAGTGAAAGAAAGAAAAGACAGAAAGAACTGAAAGAAAAAAGGCAGAAAGAAAGAAAGAAAGAAGAAAAAGAAAGTAAGAAAGAAACAAAGTAACGAACACACAGAGAAACAAAGACAGAAAAAAAAAAAAAAAAGAGAAAGAAAGAAGGAAAGAAAAAATAAAAAAGAGAAGAGAATATGAAAAAAGAATTCAAACAAAGAAGTAAAACAAATGAAATAAGCATGAGACAAAGAGTCCAGCTCGTGTTGTTGCTATTGTCGATGTTGTTGTTGTTCCTGCTCCAGTCCACCGCAGAGTCTATCTTTTGACTGAAGGAAGAAAGATAAAAAGAATATAAAAAAAAAAAGCGAAATAAGAAAAATATGAATGAAAGAATGATAAAGGGAAGAATTGCGTGCGCGCGCGCACGCATACACGCACACGCGCTCGTGCGCGCGCGCGCGCGCACACACACACACACGCGCACGCAGGCAAGCAGGCAGGCAGGCACGCACGCACGCAGGCACGCACGCACGCACGCGCACGCACGCACGCACGCACGCACGCACGCACGCACACACACACACCACACACACACACACACACACACACACACACATCCTGGGATAATGTTACTTAAAATGAAAAGACGCCGAAGAAAAACGATGGACATACAGAAAGGTTGTATGGATACGGCGACAGGGAGACTGACACAGACGTACAGAGAGAGAGAGAGAGAGAGAGAGAGAGAGAGAGAGAGAGAGAGAGAGAGAGAGAAACAGAGAGACAGAGAGAGACAGAGACAGACAGAAAGAACAACAGACAGAGAGAGAGAGAGAGAGAGAGAATAGAGAGAGAGAGAGAGAGAGAGAGAGAGAGAGAGAGAAGACACAGACAGAAAGAGAAGGGAGAAACAGGCAGACAGACAGACAGGTAGACAGACAGGCAAGCAGGCTGACAGACAGAAAAGGTAGCAAATGAGATAGAAAAAAGAGAGAAAAGAGATATACACGCATAGAGGAGACAGACAGACAGAGAGGGGGGGAGACAGAGTGGAGGCAGAGACAGAAGAAAGGAGAGAGAGAGAGAGAGAGAGAGAGAGAGAGAGAGAGAGAGAGAGAGAGAGAGAGAGAAATGGAGAGAGACGAACAAACAGACAGAAAGACTAAGATATATTGACAGACAGACAGACAATTAGGCAGCCAGTCAGAAAGAAAAAAAAAAAAAGAGACGGACAGACAAACAGAACAGAAGAGTGAGAAGGGTACGGACTCTATTCGTGCCATGATCGTAAAAATTGAAGTCTGTGTTCCGTGGAATATAGAAATAAGTACGTGAATGAATTGGTGAATAAATCTCTGAAAATCTCATTCAAAATCGATTATCCCTTCCTCAAAGAGAGGGCCATAGAAACGATTCAACATACCGCGAGCAGATTAAAGATCAATAGCTTTTATTGACATCATAAATTACTGTCACGTGAGAGATTATGCTCTTGAACTAAGCTGTTAAAAAAACAATAATCGATTCTGCTACGGTCTTAACGTCT
>JADBJO010001416.1:107500-117500 GCA_016801955.1 Conus betulinus
GGGGGGAGAGAGAGAGAGAGAGAGAGAGAGAGAGAGAGAGAGAGAGAGAGACTTTAGATCGTTTCTTGTTCAGACATTGTATCCATACAATCGAATCGAGGAGAGAGAGAGAGAGAGAGAGAGAGAGAGAGAGAGAGAGAGAGAGAGAAGTATAGGATGAAAGTATAGGATGAAAATTAATGGGAGGGGAGGGTACATTTGTATGATAATTTGCGTGAATAAGGAAATCCGTCCCTAAAAGCGCATTCATGAACAATTTGTATTGGCTGAAGCAGAGACAGAGAATGGGAGAGAGAGTGACAGACAGAGAGACAGACAGACACAGAGAGACAGATAGATAAAGAGAGACAGTACAGATAGACAGAAATGGAAATGGCAGGCAAACAGAGCAAATAGTGTTTTGCAGACACACACAGTGTGTGTGTGTGTGTGTGTGTGTGTGTGTGTGTGTGTGTGTGTGTGTGTGTGTGTGTGTGTGTGTGTGTGTGTGTATGTGTGTGTGTGTGTGTGTGTGTGCGCGCGTGTGTGTGAGACAGACAGACAGACAGACAGATTCTCCTTTTAAGACCTATTTGCAGAGCATTTCGCTTTTCTGTCTCTATATTGACAAGAGACGAGTTCTGTCGAACAAATAGACTACAAAGCCTTTGCGCACTGTATTGTTACATACAGCCTTACATGTCCTTCCTAAATCGGCGACCGCTTAACATATTATCCCCCGTCTTTACCACGCACCCACAGAGGCCCTAACTGCCTTAAGCACACTGCATTAGCTGCACACTCTCCATGAGCCTGGTCCCTGATCGGCTTTAACCACGGCTATTGTGGCCTCAGATCTCTCTGCCGTACCTGCTGCCAGTTTGGCTGCTTGGCCTTTAAATAGCTGTTCTCTCCCCTCTCAACAGCAGAATATGATGTAAGTTTGGATCTGTCTGGATTCCCCACTCCCAGTTGGTTGGCTGCGGCGATCCACGCCTTTAATAGTTTATAAGTCATCTCCGTGATGACGTGCTATGTGAATAACAGAAAATCAAAGATGAGAGAGGAAAAAAAAGCACGCAAAGTAAATGGAGCAGAGACCACCACCAAGTTATGTACTGAACACTAGAAAGTTTCGGATCAAGTCACCTTGGGCTGCTGTGTCACATGATTTTTAGCATGACACAAGTGGCACTGGTCTGTGGCAGGTCACTAACTACAGGGCGAAGTGCTAGAGATACGCATGAAACGTACTCATCAAAAGGGAGCACACTCTGTTCGTTGTTGCTTATTTTACGATAATAGATAATCAAATCACAGAAACAACAAGCGAAACCCCAAATTTAAAATCAGATTCCCCCCTCACTTAAACAAACAAATGACACCGATACAGAGTTTCAAAACAATAAAAGTCAAAATTTCTCTACACCTTTACCATCAATTCAATAATTACTCGTCACACACTTGCACCACAAACATCAGAATTACCAAATAGAAAACGTCCGTAAACTCTCATCTTTCCGAAACTCTCTATGAGTCAGGAATAATTTCGAAATAAATCAAACACATTTCTCACATAGAAAAGCATCTGTCCATAAATTACATGGGCTAAAAAGGCCCTTTTTGTTTAGAAATTCTTTGCTGGAAAAACAGGAATGCCACCCAACTTTCATATCTACCGTTCCCCTACAATCACAGCCAGTCAAAAAGAATGCACTTCAGAACTCTGTATCATGGATAAGCACTATCAATCCCAAAGATCAAATGAAAGAAAACTCTAGTCAGCTCTGGCGTACGTTTACTCAAAAACACACATGACACACACACGGTCGGTCTATGCCGTGATATGTATGTGACACATCTTAGACAGATTTGTCCTGTGATATGTATGTGATATATAAGAATTGGTCTGCTCTGTGACATGCATGTAATACAATACACGTGGACTGGTCTGTCCAGTGAATTACATGTGATTTATGTGGACTGGTCTGTCTGTAGATGTGTATGTGATACACGTTGACTGGATTTGTCCTGTGACATGTGTGCGTTACATGTGGAGCTGTATGCCCTGTGAAATATGTGTGCTACGTGTGAAATGTTCTGTCATGTGATACGTATTCCATACATGTGGATCAAACTGTGCTGTGACACACATATGAACAAACACACTCCAACATTCACGGACTGCTTCTGTGCAAGCATGATGATGATATTGTTCTTTTACTGGTCTTCATATGAGGTGTCGGCATTATTTACTGAAAACTGAATTCTAAATTTTCTCGGTCTCGGTCTCGGTCTAACTCTCTCTCTCTCTCTCTCTCTCTCTCTCTCTCTCTATATCTATATATATATATATATATATATATATATATATATATATATATATATATATATATATATATATAACGAGTACTCACAACTTCTTGATAAAAACATTCAGAAAAACTACAAAAAAGCTGATAAAACCATACACAACAACATCCGAAAAAAAAAAAAGAAAAGAACTCGTACACCACATGGATCTAGGTGACAGGGTGGAAACAACTGCAATAAAAGAAGCCTTCATAACCCTTAAAGACCATAAACCCAATTTCCACAACAACCCAACATGTAGACTAATAAACCCATCTAAATCTGAACTGGGCAAAATAAGTAAGAAAATCTTAGAAAAAGCCATAAAAAACATAAAAATCAAACACTGAATACAACCTCTGGAAGAACACATATGAAGTTATCCAATGGTTCAAAAACCTTAACAAACAGAAGAACACAGTATTCATCACATTCGACATAGTAGACTTCTACCCATCCATAGACGAAGAGCTACTCACTAAAGCTCTGAAATTTGCTAATAAACACACAGACATAACAGGGTCAGAAATGGAAATCATTTTCCACACCAAGAAAACTTTACTCTACAGCAGAAATGATACATGGATCAAGAAAACGAATAAAAACTCAACATTTGATGTGACCATGGGATCGTATGACGGTGCCGAAACATGCGAACTAGTCGGACTGTTTATACTATCCAACATCCAAAAGCAAACTCGGAAAACAAGTCGGACTGTACAGAGACGACGGCCTCGCCGCGCTAAACAACAATCCAAGAACCATTGAAAACAAGAAAAAAGAACTATGCAAAATTTTCCAAAACCATAACTTAAAAATCACCATCGAAGCAAACAAAAAGGTAGTGAACTACTTAGACATAACACTTGACCTCAACAACCACATATATAAACCATACAAGAAACCTAATGACACACCCATTTATGTAAACATCAATAGCAACCACCCACCATCTATACTAAAAACCATACCCAATGGCATAAACAAGAGATATCTAATCTGTCACATAATGAAAGAGTATTCAACAATGCAGCAGCAGAATACCAAGAGGCATTGCAAAAAAAAAGTGGTTACAGCTACAAACTACAATACAACCCAGATAACAACATGAACAAAAACAAAAAAAAAAGCAGGAAAATGAAAATCATATGGTACAACCCTCCATATGATGGACGAGTAAAAACAAACGTAGGAAAAGAATTTTTCAAAATTTTGACAGCATCCTTCCCAAAAGAACACAAATTGTCCAAAATATTCAACAAGAACACCATCAAACTATCATATTCATGCATGCCTAACCTTAAAAATATAATTGATTCATCCAACAAAATGAAAAGCAACACAGCAAAGAAGGGTGAAGAAAGGAAATCCTGCAATTGTGCTAAAAAAGAACAGTGTCCCTTAAGCAACAAATGCCTCTATAACAACATTGTATACCAAGCCACTGTGACATCAGAAAATGAAAAGAAACATACATAGGGATCACTGAAAATCACTTCAAAACCAGATACGCAAACCATAAACAGTCATTCAACAAGAAAAATACAAAAACCAAACAGAACTGAGCAAATATATTTGGAGACTTAAAGACAAAAAATAAACTATAACATATCCTGGAAAATCATAAAAAGGGCATCACCATACAACAACATTTCAAAAAGATGCAACCTATGTTCAACAGAAAAAATGGTTAATACTATGCAAACCATACTTAGCAACCCTAAATACTAAAGTAGAAATAGTAAACAACTGCAGGCACAAATGGAAATCGTTGTCAGCAAACGCACCCTGAACTGTAAACAACCCCAAAAAAAACGAACAATACGTGCAGCCAACCCGCACGTGCAAACAGTGACATCAGGCCATATAACACCGGCAGTAGGCGCCCCAAAACCATCCTGACGAGAGCGCTGGCTCGAAACAGATCTGTTGATTTTTAAAACTTCCTTTTATCATACTATTTTTGGCGTATATATATATATATATATATATATATATATATATATATATCCAAAAAAGAAAAAAAAGACACAAGGACAACAAGCTGTCGTGGTTGTAAATGAAATTTTCGGCTTTATTTGCCTTCGTCAGCACATGACATCCTCCCTGAGTGCCAGCAGGTATGTGCGTGCGCGCGTGCGCGTGCGAGGACAAGTGTATGCGCTCATGTGTGTGTGTGTGTGTGTGTGTGTGTGTGTGTGTGTGTGGTCTTCAATTTAATGTCTATTCACGTTATGTGGTCTAGACACACAAAATAGAAGAACGCAGCAGCACTTGAAAAATAATATACCAAGTAGCATCCAATAAAGATACAGCATCTGGGTCTCTTTACAGGTATGTAAAAATCGGACCCCGAGTCAATGCCATTGTCACATATTATTGAGGACTTACTTAAAATTTCATCCAGGGAAGATTCAGCTAAAGCAAGTAAAGTCTTTAAAAAAAAAAAAAAAAAAAAAAACCGGTTCACATCTTAGTACTTTCTGCATATTTGATATCTTTTTCGCCACAGCTTTATTTTATGTCATTTGTAGATTTTGTTTTAAAACCATTAAGTTTAAGTCTGTGGATCAAAGAGGTTATTGACCTTACATGAAGTGTGTGTGTGTGTGTGTGCGTGTGTGCGTGCGTGCGTGCGTGCGTGTGTGCGTGTGTGTGTGTGTGTGTGTGTGTGTGTGTGTGTGTGTGCGTGTGCGCGCGCGCGCGCGCGCGTGCGTTTGCGTGTGTTTGAGAGAGAGGGAGAGAGAGAGAGAGAGACAGTGAGATTGTTTTGTTAAATCATCCTCATAACTTTATAATATGTGTCAGTTTTCAGGATAGCCTCCCCCCCCCCCCCCCCCCACCCACCCCCCCCCCCACACCCCACAATACCCCACTCCCTACAACAGGGAAAAAAACATAATAAAAAAAAAAAAAAAAAAAAAAAAAAAAAAAAAAGGGGGGGTTATAAATACATCGTTCAGGTCATCCAGGACGGAGAAGCAATCAGGCTCCGCTATAAAATAATGGTAAAGCATATTGTATCAGGAGAAGTAATCAGGCTTCGAGACAAAATGATGGCCAAAAATGTTACAGAAGTATTCGGCCTCCACAACAAAATGACGGTGAAAACATTTTGTTTTCAGAGAGTATTCAGACTCTGCTGCAAAATGACGGGAGAAAACATGTTGTTACAGAGAGAAGTATCTACGATCCACAACAAATGATGGCGAAAACGTGTTCTTACATGAGAAAGTATCCAGGCTCCACCACAAATGATGGAGAAAACATGTTGTTACAGAAGGGAGTGTTCAGAATCCACAGCAAATGATGAAAAAAAACATGTTGCTACAGTAGTATCCGGGTTTCACAACAACATGATGGTGAAGACATGTTGTTAAAGGAAAATTATTCAGGTTCCACGACAAAAATGATGGCGACGACATTTTGTTACATGAGAAGTATTTTGGCTCCACAACAAAATGATGGCGACGACATTTTTTTTTTTTACAGGAGAAGTATTTGGGCTCCACAACAAAATGTTGGTGAAACATACTGTTACAGAAGAAGTATTTGGGCTCCACAACAAAACGATGGCGAAAACATATTGTTATGGAAGAATTATTCGGGCTCCACTACAATGATGGTGAGAATATGTAGTTACAGGAGAAGTATTCAGGCTCTACAAGAAACTGTTGGCGACAATACGTTGTTACAGGAGAAATATTCGGGCTCCAGAACAAATGATGGCGAAAACATGTTGTTACATGAGGTTCCATAACAAATAATGGTGAAAACCTGTTTTTGCAAACACGTATTCAGGCTCTCCGCAACAAATCGATGGTAAAAACATGTTGGTACAGGAGAAATAGTCAGGATCTCAAGGTACTCTGGCTCCATAAAAAATGGTTGCTGGCGACGTGTTACTGTAGACTGTTCAAACCCAGTGGATGTAGTGTCTGCAATTTACTTATCCAGAATGCCTCCCGCTGCAGTCGTTTTTGTTTTGTTTTCAGAGTGCACTTTCTCTATTGGTAGACATTTTATGTTGGAGAGTGAGTGTTGTGGCCTGTTTGAAGTGTGATGTGATGTGTGTGCCCGTGTTGTATTTTACGTTTGATCTGTGTTGGTAAAACCTTGTTTTGAGACTGTTCTTTGTCTCTCCAACATATTGTGCGTCAGTGCACATGTCACAGAACAGCAGGTAGATGACATTGCTTGTTTTCGCATGTCATTCTGTTGCGGATCCTGAACAACTCTCCCGTTCTCGACGATTTGAACGAATTGGATTCCACAAGGTGGACCTGACACAACACACACTTCTCCTTCTCACATTTGTAGGATCCAGGACAGTCGTCAACAAGAGCTGGTAGGCAAGAGGGCATGAGCATAGTCCTCAAGGAGTGGCAGTTCCTTTCTGCCACTAAAGGAGGTTGAGGGACTGCTTTTTTTTTCATCCTCTCGCTGTTGGTGATGAGGCTCTGATGTAGCTCTCGTGTCCAGGATCTCAATGGTGGGTTGGCAGGGTTGTGTGTCACGATCAGAGGTGGGCGAGGTTCTGATACTGTTTTGATTTGTACTGGAGCGCCTCTTGTCGGGGAATGCGTCGGACTTTTTCTGCTGCCGTTTGGACAACGTTTTGCTTGTAGCCACGTGCCTGGAAGCGTTTGGACATTTCCCGGACCCTTTCTTCAAACACAGCATTGTCTGAGCACAGTCTCTTAAGCCTCAGGAACTGGCTGAATGGAATGCTCATGTGTACATGTCCAGGATGACATGACTGGGGACTCAGATAAGAATGCGCATCAGAGGGCTTTGTATAAAGATCTGTTTGAAGGAATCCATCTTTTAAGGAAATGGCTATATCCAGGAACGGGATACTGCATGGCGATGTATTGAAGGTGAACTTGATGGTTTCATGGAACGAGTTTATGTGATCCATAAACTGTTCCAATTCATCTTCTGATTTCACCCACAAGACAAAAATGTCATCTATGAAACGTTTCCATAAATGGTCAGGAATAGAAACAGGACTGGAGGCTAGTAATTGCTGTTTCAACCACGCCATGAACAGATTCGCAACTGCAGGGGCAAGTGGGGTGCCCATCGCTGTGCCAAAGATTTGGTGATATACGTTTTCATCAAAGCGAAATACATTATTTTTTAGCACATGGTCTGCCATTCGGACAACTTCAGTGGCTGGTGGGAGGAGGAGGAAGAGAGGAGGAGGAAAACGAGGAGGAGGAGGAGGAAGAAAGGACGAGGAGGAAGAGGAGTACAAGAGGACCGAAACCTGTCAGCCAAGAACGAAAGTGAAGGCAAACAGAAAAAAGCTCAGCGATTCCCTGCTTGTGCCCTCTGTGCAAACAGTTGTCGATTGGCCAGCCCATCCTTTAGCTATACTTTACAGCTGATGGCCTGTCGGCTGGCGCCTCTCTCTCTCTCTCTCTCTCTCTCTCTCTCTCTCTCTCTCTCTCTCTCTCTCTCTCCTGACCGAGGCATAAATGGAAATGTAGTGCGATCGATTCTTCGTGAAAATGTGATACCAAGGACTGAATGCCAAAGAATTGCCAGCTTCGAATCGGGTCAGGTGAGGATTATGAGAAATACAATCTAGTGCCTGAAACTCTCTCTCTCTCTCTCTCTCTCTCTCTCTCTCTCTCTCTCTCTCTCTCTCTCTCTCTCTCTCTCTCTCTCTTCATTCATTCATTCATTCACTCATTCATTCATTCATTCTCTCTCTATCTCTCTTTCTTTCTCTCTCATTCATTCATTTATTCTCTCTCTCTCTCTCTCTCTCTCTCTCTCTCTCTCTCTCTCTCTCTCTCTCTCTCTCTCTCTCATAAATTCCTACACGTTACACAAAAGACTGCATCTTTTCCGAATGTTACAAACCACATTATTTCCAACAGTTTTCACAAATTACCACATCTTTTACCTAATGCTTAGAAAACACATGAATTCCTGTCATTTTCATTCATTACCACACCTCTTCTTAACGCTTGCTAGCCACAGAAATTTCCACGATTTTCCAAGACTAATTTCTTTAACAGATTCGAACCGTACAATGTAACTTCCCCTCCAGATTTTATGTCACTTTCCCACTTTTTCACAAAATCGTGGTTCTTTCCTTGACTCTGTCATCTCATCTGTAAGCTAACTGTCATGATCTTTTTTTTATGCTCCTCCAAAGTCCAATGAGCCTGGTTCTATGCTTCCCATCATCAACAGCATCAAAAACCGTCCTTTAATCTCTCGTTTTCGTGTCCTTTCCTTCCTTCTGTCTCCCCCAATCTTCCCTCCCCTGCCCCTCTTCCTTCTCCCCTTATCCCACCCCGGACTAAAGACCGCTGACATCCTCAATAAGTCCTCTCGTGACAAGAATCAGCTAAGGAACAACCGACTGGTTTCAAATCTGTCTTCCATTTCCATGTCCAAGATTCTTAGACAGTTGTTTTGAAACAACTTTTGCTTCATCTTGAAACCAGTAGAATACTATGAAAAGTTTGATTGGGGGCAATCTACCATTTTTTTTTAATCAGTGATCTAGAAGATCTGGGTTAATTTAAAAACATTGCCGACCATGAGGATATGACGGGCGATACGAAAATAAATTGGATTTACGAAAGAAAATCCCACTTTCCAAGATTTTGATGAGTTGCTAAACCCACTTACATTAATAGGGTTCGAAAATACGCTGCACATACACACACATGCGCGCGCGCACGCGCGCGCGAGAAATAACCACCTAATTCCGAAAAAAAGAGAGAGAAAGTGACAGAGACAGAGAGAGACGGGGCCAAGATGGGTAGCAGGATGGACAGGGAGGAAGGGGAGGAGGGTGGGTTAGAGGAGTTGGTACTGGAGGAAAAGGGATGGAGGGGGGGGCGAGAGCAGGAGGGTAGGGGGGTGGGGGCGGGGTGAAGGGTGTAGAGCAGAGAGACCCAGAGCGTGTCAGGGGAACAATTAAGGAGAATGGAAATGATGTCCCCTAGTCTTGGAGACACACTATCCTATCTGATATGATCCCTCCCCCACAGTCACTCACCCCCATCTCTCTCTCTCTCTCTCTCTCTCTCTCTCTCTCTCTCTCTCTGTGTGTGTGTGTGTGTGTGTGTGTGTGTGTGTGTGTGTGTGTGTGTGTGTGTCCATCTCCATTTCAGCTCACCTTTGTTTCAAATCATTTATTTCATTTTCTTTTTTTTTTCATTGTTTCCTTCCTCCCCCCCCCCCCCTCCCCCCCTTCACCTTCTTTCCACTTCTCTGGGAGTTTTACATATACATCTCGTTGAATTTGTGTGCTCCTGCTCTAAAAAGGTTTCATGGATGCATTATACTGAATTCGTGTGTCCTCCTCTCCAGAGGAAGGTACAGATATAAATTCTGCAGAATTTGTGTGCAACCGTTCCCAATGTTATACTTTCTCTCTCTTTTTTTCCCTTCTTTCTTTCTTCCTTTCTGTCTTTGTTTGTGTTGTCCACCCCACCGCTGTCTTATAGATGTGTTCTATTGGATTCATATGTCCCTCGCCTCATTTCTTTACAGGTGTCTATTGTTGAATTTGTTTGCTCCCCTCTACGAAGTTTTACTACTGAGTTTGTATCTCTTCCTCTTTCCACCACTGTTTTGGCCAATGTTTTTCTGTTGAATTCATCAGTGGTCCTTCCCACCCACGGTTGTACTGCTGTAT
>JADBJO010001416.1:122500-132500 GCA_016801955.1 Conus betulinus
CATCCTGTGCTCCTGTATCACATGATCTTAGCATGACACAACTGGCACAGGTCTGTAAAAGGTAACTGCAGAGCCAAGAGTTCACAATATGCATGAACGATACTGACCCAACGTAGGTATACTCTGTTCAGAGCTGCTTATTTTACAATATTCAATCATAAATAATCAAATCACAGAAACAACAAGCGAAAGAGTAAATTGGAAATCAGGTTTCCCGCACGCGCAGACAAATAGCACCAATAGTTTTTCAGCCCAAAGAAAGATACTATCTTATTACACCTTTACCATCATTCAAATGATCAATCGTCACACATGTGCACCACAAACTGACGTTTCAGAATTCATAAGGGTCCGTGAACTCTCATCTTTCCAAAACTCTCTATGAGTCGGGAATAATTTCGAATAAAGAAAACACACCTCTCACATAGAAAACCATCTGCCGATAAATTACATGGGCGAAAAAAAGGTCTTTTTCTGATAGAGCTTATTCTTTTCCAGAACAAAAAAGGAAATACCACACAACCTTCACCTCTGCTGTTGCCTGTAATCAGAGCCGGTCAGAAACTGTGCACTTTGGACATCTGTACCATGGATTAGCACTATCAGTCTCAAAGTGAAAATATAGAAAAAAAAAACTCCTGCGAGTTCTGGCGCTAGTTTACTCAAACCAACATGATACATGTAGATTGTCTATTCCATGATACGTATATCATACGTTCTAGACTGACCTGTCCTGTGATACCTATGTAATACATTCGGACTGGTCTCTCCTGTGATATGTATATAATACATTCAGACTGGTCTCTCCTGTGATATGTATGTGATTCAAATAGATTGGTCTGTGCTGCGATTTATGTGTGATATGTATGGATCGGTCTGTGTTTAGATGTGTATGTGATACATGACATGAAGACTGGATTTTCCTGTGATATGTGTGTGACACATGTGGAGTTGTCTGTCCTGTGATGTGTATGTGATATTTGTGGACGGTTTGTCTATATGTATGTGACACGTGTGGATTGGTCTGTCCTGTGATATGTATTCGATACATGTGGCTCGAACGGTGCTGTGTGACACACATATAAACGATCGCAGTCAGACCTTTACGCACTGCTTCTTTACAAGTATGATGATGATATTGTTCTTTTACTGTTCTAATATGGGGCGTTAGCCTAACTGAATAAACTCTGAATTCGCAGTTCTCTCTCTCTCTCTCTCTCTCTCTCTCTCTCTCTCTCTCTCTCTCTCTCTCTCTCTCTCTTTTTTTTTTTTTTTTTTAACCCCTCCCACACACACACACGCACTCGCATGCACGCACACACGCACGTACACACACACACACACACACACACACACACACACACACACACACTCTCTCTCTCTCTCTCTCTCTCTCTCTCTCACTTTCTCTCTCTCTCTCTCTCTCTCTCTCTCTGTGAAATAGAGAGAGGGAGTAGGATGTGGAGGAGGAGGAGCAGGAGGAGGAAGAGGAGTAGGAGTACAAGAGGACCGAAACCTGTCAGCCAAGAACGAAAGTGAAGGCAAACAGAAAAAAGCTCAGCGATTCCCTGCTTGTGCCCTCTGTGCAAACAGTTGTCGATTGGCCAGCCCATCCTTTAGCTATACTTTACAGCTGATGGCCTGTCGGCTGGCGCCTCTCTCTCTCTCTCTCTCTCCTCTCTCTCTCTCTCTCTCTCTCATGTTCATGCGATCTCTTAACAAAAAGAACTGAAGAGAGTGCCAAAGTAAAGGGACAAAAACTTGCAATGTAAATGTTACGATAAAAAAGTGACTTCTTTTCCTACTACACCACAAGTCAGTTTCTTATGTCTCATTTTCGTGTATAAACTATGTACAATTTTAGTTACGTCCTTTGTGTTTCTCATTCACAAAAAAAAATAATGATAATGACGTATTACGTCGTTACAAAAAGGTAAAGATTTAGACTGTAAAAAAAAATAACATCACTGTAGAACCTTAGCATTGACCAATTCTGATTATGAAATATTTGCTAAAGCATAAGCAGCGAGACTCAGTCACGCAATACGCAAAGTAATAGAGGATGATCAAGTGGGGTTTTTTATGAAGGGCGAAAATCTAGCTATGATCAAAAGATCAAAACAAACGCATCCGGACATCAATCGATTACATGGAGGTCTTCATAACAGTCTTGAAAACATACACGAAACATGATTTTGTGTTATTCTGTTTTTATGAGCACATCTTCGAAAAAGAGTCTATGTACTGAACATGCCTCAAGTATTACACAACGTGAAAGATGGCTTTCTGAGTCTTTCGCCGTGTGTTGTAGCATTAGACATAGGTTTTTTATTTCTTTCCTTACTTTTATATTGGCTGTGGAGGTATTAGCCATCCGAGTTTTTAAAAAAAAAACTGCTGCTGTTGAAGGCATTAGACTACCATATTCTGAAGAGTACACATTGTCTAAAAGATAAAACAAGATCAACAGACATTTTTCAAGTGGTTCAGTGGCATCGCAGGGTTGTGTCACATGTAGAAACGCGCGAGTGTCGCCCCGGAGAGGCACATGCTCAGCTCTGAACTCGCTGTTTGCAGAGAGAGATCTTTTAAGCCTGCAAATGGAAATTTACTAAGTTTCTGAAAATTGCCAAGCGCAAATCACAACAAGCAAAACTCCCTTCTCGGCTGACAGACTAGCACACCTCTTCATAGTACTTACAAACCACATGGATTTCTTCAATTTTCACAAATTACCACACCTCCTTCATAATACTTACAAACCACGTGAATTCTTTTAATGTTCACTAAATACCACACTTCTTCATAATACTTACAAACCACGTGAATTCCTTTAATGTTCACAAAATACCACACCTCTTCATAATACTTACAAACCACGTGAATTCGTTTAATGTTCGCAAATTACCATACCTCTCTTAATACTGACAAACCACATAAATTCCCACAATGCTCCCAGATTACCACACATCTTCATAATTTCTTACAAACCACGTGAATTCCTTTAATGTTCACAAATTACCACACCTCTTCATAATACTTACAAACCACGTGAATTCCTTTAATGTTCACAAATTACCACACCTCTTCATAATACTTACAAACCACGTGAATTCCTTTAATGTTCACAAATTACCACACCTCTTCATAATACTTACAAACCACATAAATTCACACAATATTCACAAATTACTACACCTCTTCATAATACTTACAATGCACATGAATTGCGACACCTCTTTCTAACGCTTACCAACCACAGGAATCCTCACATTTTTTAAAGACTGCTGTCATGAAAAGATTCAAACTGTCAGATGCAACTTTCCCCTCCAGATTCCATGTTACTTTCCCACTTTTCACAAAACCGAGCTTGTTTGCTTGACTCTCCCATCCCCATCTCTAAGCTGACTGTCATGAACACTCACAAGAATACTTTGCTTAGTCTGATGAGAGCAGTCCTATGCTTCCCATCGTCAAATCAAAACAACATCTTTAATCCTTCGTTTCGTTTCCTTCCCTTCTCCCTCTCCCATCTCCTTGCCCCCCACCCCCACCCACCCACTATCCTAACCCTACCCCGAACTAAAGACTGGCGTTATCCTCAAAAAGTTCTCACTTGACAAGAGCAGCAGCTAAAAAAAAAAAAGCAAACAAACAAACAAACAAACGACCCGTTTGAAATGTGCATTTCATTTCTAAGATTCTTGGAAAAATGTTTTGAACTTCTGTTTCACCTTGAAACCAGCAGGATACTTTTAAAAATCTTGTAGGTGGACATTTACTATTTTACTTTTTTGCATTTATCCAGAAGATGTGGTTTATGTTAAAACATTTCCAACAATAAGGATATGACGGGCGATGTGCAAATGAACTGGGTTTACGGAACAATTGGGCTTATGAAAGAAAACTCCATTTTCAAGTAATCCCATTTTCAAGTTTTTGCCGAGTTGGCAAGCCCATTTAATACGACTGGAAAATACACTGCACACACACACACACACACACACACACACACACACACACACACACACACACACACACACACGCACGCACGTGTGCACAACACACACACACACACACACACACACACACACACACACACACACACACACACACACACACACACACAGAGAGGCCCACCAAATTCCGAAAAAAGAAATAAAGAGTGACAGAGACAGAGAGGAACGGGGCCAAGATGGGTAGTAAGAAGTAGGGAGAGGAGGGGGGGGGTTAGAGGAGTTGGCACTGGAGGAAAGGGGATGAAGGAGGTGGCAGCAGGAAAGAGGGCAGCGGGAAAGAGGAGGGTCGGAAGTAAGGTGTAGAGCAGAGAGACTCTGGGCGTATCAGGGGAAAGAGTTAAGGAGAATGGAAATGATGTTCCCTAGGTCTCGGAGACACATTATCCTATCCGATATGATCCCTCCCCGACAGTCCCCTCACCCCTCTCTCTCTCTCTCTCTCTCTCTCTCTCTCTCTCTCTCTCTCTCTCTCTCTCTCTCTCTCTCTCTCTCTCTCTCTCTCTCTCTCTCTCTCTCTCTCTCTCTCTCTCTCTCTCTCTCTCTCTCTCTCTCTCTGTATTTATCTTCTTTTCATTTCACCTTTCTTTCATTCATTTACTTCATTTTTTTTTTTCATCCTCATTTTTTTTTTGTTCCACTTCTCTGCGGTTTTTACTGACATACCCCATCAGATTTATGTACCTCTATCCTAGAAAGGTTTCATGGGTGCATCGTATTAAATTCGCGTGTCCTTTTTTTCCAGTGGGGAATACAGATCAATTCTGAAAAAAATTTGCGTCTAATCTGTTCCTAAGGTTACACTTTCTTTAATTCGTTCGTTCGTTCCTTCTTTCTTATTTTCTTTCTTTCTTTCTTTTTGTGTTGCCTGCACCACCACTCTTTTATCGATGTATTTCATTGATTCAAGTGTCCCCCCCTCCTCATTTTTACGGATGTCTTCTATTGAATTTGTGTGCTCCCCCCCCCCTCCCCCCGTCCTTCCCTCTTCAAAGTGTTACTACTGAAATTTTGTCTCTTCCGCTTTCTGCCACTGTTTTGCAGATGTTTTCTATGGAATTCGTCAGTTGTTCTTCCCATCTACGTTATCACTGTTGTATTCTGTTTACCTCACGTGTTTCCCTCCCCGCCACGGTTGTACAGATGTATTCTATCGAATTCTTGTCTTTCGATTCCCACCTTGGTTTTACAGAAGTCTTCCATTTGAGGTCGTGGGTTTCCCTCCCCAGTACGGTTTTACAGATATATGCTGTTGAATCCAAACGTTTTCCTCCCCAAAGTTTTACTTAACATTACTTTTATTTCATTCATGTGCTCCTCCTGTCTATCGAGGTTCACGCATGTAGTGAATTCGTGTGTTCCCCTCTTCGAGATTACATGGAGACAATGTCATAAATTTAGGTGTCCCCGTCCTTATCAAAGTTATATGGATAAATAATACGGAGTTCGTGTGTCTTTTCTCCTCTCCAAGCTTTTATGGACATATTCTCTCCAGGATGTAGTCGACTGACGTTTGGCCTAATGCCTTTCCCCGCCCCTCCTCCCAAGCAAGGTTTCATGCATAGATGCTATGGGTGATAATTATAATGAATTCATAAGCTCCCGCTTCAATAGACTTCGGATACAGTCTGGTGAATATATATCTCCCCCTTCCCCAACAAAGGTTATAAGGATATGCGGTCTGTCAGATATTACTCCCCCTGTCTCCTTCCTATTCCTTATCTTTTCTCCTCGTCCATCGTCTACTATATCCACTCAAGGTTGACAGCCAGCGAGACAGTTCACTTGCCTTTGATTACCGGTCGGTGCTGTGACGTCAATGCGGGCCTCAAGTCGGTTACCAAGGTCGCCCTGCAGAGGGACAGTGGTCAGTGTCGGTGTCGTGTCCTGCTGCTGCCTATCCTCTGAGAGCTGGCCCCCAGTTGGCTGCACTGGTGTTGACATTTGCCCCCACCTCCACCCACATTCCCGTCCCCTACCATCCCACCTCTCTCTCTCTCTCTCTCTCTCTCTCTCTCTCTCTCTCTCTCTCTCTCTCTCTCTCTCTCTCTCTCTCTCTCTCTCTCTCTCTCCCTCCTATGTACGTCCGTGTGTTGCTTTGTTTGCGAAAGTGTACAATTTGGGGGTGGGGTGTTGGGGGGAGGGGCGTGTTCTGGGTGGTGATTGTTAAAGTGGAAATGTTTCACGTTTCTTTGATGTTATTTCCATTTTTCTGTATTTTCAAACTTTTTTGTGTGTTCAATCTCTTGTTTGTTTGTTGGAATTTTTTTGTTGGTGGTGGTGGTGCGCGGTATGGTTGTTTTGGGTCGTTTGTTCATTTTTCATTTCGCCAAATTTTTTTTCATTCCTCTCTTGGGCGAGGGCTCGATGTAAAAAAAAAAAAAAAAAAAAGCATAAACTTACTTATCTATTACCCTCGATAATAAAGAATTTGTCTTGTTTTGTCTCTGTGCACTTTCTCCTCCCCTCCCTCCTCTCTCTCCCTCCCTCCCTGTCTGTCTCTCTGTCTCTGTCTCTGTCTCTCGTCTCCTCTTTCTCTCTCTCTCTCTCTCTCTCTCTCTCTCTCTCTCTCTCTCTCTCTGCAACCCTCCCTCTCCCTGCACCCTCCACTTCTCCCTTTCTCCCTCTCTTCCTCTCTCTCAGTTCTCTCTCTCTCTCTCTCTCTCTCTCTCTCTCTGCACCCTCCACTTCTCCCTCTCTCCCTCTCTTCCCTCTCTCCTCCTTCTCAGTTCTCTCTCTCTCTCTCTCTCTCTCTCTCTCTCTCTCTCACACCCTGATTTCCACAGCTATTACTTTCCAGCTCCCTTTCTGACGCTTCTTACTGCCAATCAGATGACATCACTTGTGTGTGTGTGTGTGTGTGTGTGTGTGTGTGTGTGTGTGTGTGTGTGTGTGTGTGTGTGTGTGTGTGTGTGTGTGAAAACAATGGCTAAATTGCAATGACTTCATCATTGAATTCTATTCCTGAAAATTTAACAATTATCTTGGATGTATTGAAGAATGACTGGATTTTAAATGGAAAGTGTATGTTTTTTAAGTAGATTGTTTTGATTCGTCTTTGTGTTGTTTGTTTGTTGTTGTTGTTTTTTGCATGTCTGTCGCTTTCACTTATTAATAGCAACAGATATGTCAGTTTATTTGATTCATCAAATCAATCGAATCAAATCAATCATGTTGCTTTAAGCCCACAAAAGCCGTATCAAGGCTGAAACACTATTTTAAAAAAACTGAACAAAGTGAGAAAATTGAAACGCAAAGTTAAAACTCAATACCAGTTTATATGAAAAGACCTTACATAAAAAAAGGAGTCTGGTGCACTCAAGTTAAAATCAAATATTTAAAAACATTGATTTCTTTCAAAATCTCAAAAATCGAATCTGTGGCAACCTCCTGGAACAAAGTCTTCTTGCCATAATGACTTTTTTTGTCTGACATCATGAAAATCTATAAACTTCATTGCGATTGGTGGACAGAGCTGCTGAAATTCGCCTCTAGCTGACCGCTCCAGACTCTGCAAGTATAATCATGCTCCTATCAATTCTGTGTGTAGGAAGTAGAAACTATTTCTCATCTTTTCAGGCGTTGCCACGTTGTCCAACGTTTTAGGGGGCGATCTTTTAATTGTGTTACAGACAAAAATCACAGTTTGCAAAACTTTTGAATTTTGAAGAGAAAATAGTTCATTTTTGAGAGAAGCTCAAAATGGTTAAAATTGACAGATCAACAGCTTTAATTTAACTCTCAGCTAGATTTGTCATTTACGAATGCAAATTCTACAGTAAAGTGCTTTCAGTTAAGAGCTTTTCGTTCAGGCGTTTTACGTCAACATAGACATGAAACGTAAGAGGTATTATTTTCCATCAAAAAGTAGAAAATAGGAATTTGAACAGCGATGGCTAAAAGATGTATAACTTTCTGGTTGAAATTCAATAAAATATAGATGCTTTACAAATAGCGAATTTGTTTTTCGATTTGCTGCGGTTTTGTTCTCTCCTCTCTCTCTCTCTCTCTCTCTCTCTCTCTCTCTCTCCTCTCTCTCTCTCTCTCTCTCTCTCTCTCTCCCTTTTAGCACTGTTTAAGTATTTCCATCTGCTGCAATGAAATTTACCATATTTTAAAATCTGTGTACGTTTGTTTTATTTGCTTGTACCTGAGTAGATATAACTTGAGTGTGTGCTGTTGTTGTTGTTGCTGCTGCGCTGCTGCTGCTGCTGCTGCTGCTGCTGCTGTAGAATGTTGTTGTTCTCGATGATTTTTTCTAATCATTCATTTTTCACATTGATCCATTCATGAAAACAGGGTTGTATTGCATTGCAATGTAATTACCTTGTTTTTCTACTCTGTTGTATCTTTCGTTCTGGAAAAAAAAAACCTTCCTTGCCAAGGGAAGGGAGGGGAAGGGAGTAAATATGTGTAAAATTTGAAAGAAAAAGGGGGGGGGGGGGGAGGGAGAAACATGCTCTTATATTCATTAATTTCCCAGAGTGCTCACAATCATTGTCTTGGCGTCCATATGAACTACTCATTGGTTTTTTTTTATCCAGCGGAATTTAGCTCATTCTATGCTCCAATCAAAAAAGACGTTGTTCTTTTACTTTGTATGTGGATGAAAAAAAATCAGTAATGATGGCACTTTCCATTGAAAAAAATCAGTTAATGATGGCACTTTATTCAAAAAGATGTTCTACCCCTAGCACTGAAAGGTCCTGTGTATATACGGAAGGTAACGTGGATTGCAAACGCTGTATAGCTGTTCATTTCATATTATATATATTTTTTTGCATTGTACTGCTTTGCAATCTACTGTTTTGTATTATATCGTATTGTATTGTATTGTATCTTGTATTGTATTGTATTCCACTGCGCTATAGCCTTGTTATTGTATAGCATTACATTGTGTATACTGTATGTGTATTGGATAGTATGGCACTGTATTGCATTGTTTTGTATTGTGTTTGTACCTAGCGTTACATTGCATCATAATGTATTTCTATTGTTTTAGTATATTGTATGGTCATGGTATGGTTGTATATGTGTATCATTGTATGGTATTGTTATATTGCAGGTATGGTATGGTACGGTATGGTACGCGGTTGGTATACGGCGGGTATGGTATGGTACGGTACGGTACGGTACTGTGGTGGTAGGCTACGTATGGTATGGTATGGTACGGTACGTATGGTATGGTATGGTATGAGGTATGTATGGTACGGTACAGTACGGCACGGTATGGTATACGGTACGGCAGGTACGGTACGGTATGGTATTGTACGGGTACGGCAGTACGCAGGCAGTACGTTGTACGGTACGGCACGGGAACGGCACGGCACGGGCACGGTATGGTATGGTATGGTATGGTATGGTATGGATGGTATGGTATGGTATGGGTATGGTATTGAATTGCATTGCGTTGCGTTGCGTTGCGTCGCGTCGCGTCGTGTCGCGTCGCGTCGTGTCGTGTCGTGTCGCTTCGTGTCGTGTCGTGTCGTGTCGTTTCGTGTCGTGTTCGTGTCGTGTCGTGTCGTATCGTGTCGTGCCGTGTCGTGTGGTGTGCTGTGCTTGTTTTGAACGTAATGACCCTCTGGATCAGGCTTTTTCTCTACTGCGAAATAAACTTCAAAGTCATGTCCACAACGCGGTTCTTCTGGAGAAGACAAAACAAGTGTATGTTAGAACCTTTGGGCAAATGCTTTCACTTATTTGAATTGGTCAGTGGCCCGCACAAAACATGAAGTTGTGTTTTGTTTTCAGTTAACATGAGCTGCGTTCGTTTCCTTCGAACATTTGAAGCTTGATTGACAACTCGAATGGGATTGCACGCATCCTGAGATGTCATGTGGCATGACAAAGATGTAAATCTGGGTGCATTGCTATGGAGCAGCTTTGGGCCTTTATACACCTTACTACATACTTTACTTAGTGTGACAAGCTGGCAAACCAACCCCCATCTCTCTCCTCTCTCTCCTCTCTCTCTCTCTCTCTCT
>JADBJO010001416.1:152500-157500 GCA_016801955.1 Conus betulinus
TCACCCGATGTTGTGGAACGAAATATCACTCACATTGTTTACCGTCAGAATACCTATGTATCACCACTGTGGTATTCTTGACTGCATTTGTATCCCAGCATCAGCTACCTGGAACAAACACCTGTCTCTCAGACGCCCAGCTTCTGTAACTATGTTCAAGAGAGGCTGAAAAAACACGTCTGTAACAAGTTTAAGAAGTATGTTTGGGATGGAGTAAGCATTGTTTATGTATAATGTGTATGCAACCGTGCATGCAGTGTATGAGCCCCTGAATGATTGTAGTCATTAGGTTCTTTGTGAAGCGCTGTCTGTAGGTGCTAAGAGAGTGTGCGAAACAAACATACAACAATAGTTTTTATAGTTTTGTTTTGTTTTGTGTTTGTTTTTGTTCTAGGCCTGCAAACCTCCAATGTGTTCCCCACATATTTTTCGTTTTTTTTTTTTTCACCGTCTCTTTAGAATAAGTGGGGCCTCCATCTTTCTATTTTCCCCACTTTCCCAATGTACTTCTTTCCTCCCACAAACTGTCCCGGACTGTGTGTTGATTTTAGACATTCTCTTGCTGATGTTAATGTTTTTGCGTTTGATGTAAAGGCATCTGGGTTTGCTGGTGGTTTGAACATCCAATGATAGTAATAGTAGTGATAGGAGGAGGAGGGAGGAGGAAGCGGAGGAGGAAGAGGAGGAGGAGGAGCCTGAGAAGCACAAGCAGCAGTAGTAGAAGTAATAGTAGTAGTAGTGCTGGTGGTGGTGGTGGTGGTGATGGTAGAAACAGAAGTAGTAACAGGAGTAGTAACACACTGAAAGACCGACGACTTCCTCTGCTGACGACGACAAAAGGACGACGACGACGACGACGACGACGACGGCGACGATGACGACGACGACGATGACGATGATGATGATGATGATGATGATGATGATGATGATGATGATGATGATGATGATGATGATGATGATGATGATGATGATGATGATGATGATGACGACGGCGGTAAGACTGCATGACACCGCTTTAGATCCATGTCCTGGCTATTTCTGCCCACCCAACCCACATTTCTGGCACAGTCAGTCAGTGTTGTAAACAATACTGGCGCCATGACAGCTTCAGTACTGACGTTCATTTTGAGTCACCGGGCCGTTAGCCATGATGCCTTCCCTTACTGCAGAAACTATTGAGGGACAGCCCTTACTGCAGAAACCATTCAGGGACAGCCCTTACTGCAGAAACCATTCAGGGACAGCCCTTACTGCAGAAACCATTTAGGGGACAGCCCTTACTGCAGAAACCATTCAGGGACAGCCCTTACTGCAGAAACCATTTAGGGACAGCCCTTACTGCAGAAACCATTGAGGGACAGCCCTTACTGCAGAAACCATTCAGGAACAGCCCTTACTGCAGAAAACCATTCAGGGACAGCTCTAATCCCCTCAGCATGATCCAAAGGATGCCTACCATCTACTGGGACGTGTGGTCCTAGAGACTTGCCTTTAGAAGTCTATGTTCTTAACCTTGCAATACTTTTGGCCATACACTTTCATATTTGATCTATCACAAATATTTGTGAAGCTGCATCCACATCTGCTGCTGGCATCACTGAAGCATAAGCATAACCATCACCTATACTCCACCTAATACACCTTTATCACACAATGTAACTAAACCGAACCAAAATTCGCACACACATAAACATGACGACAAGTTGTCCCGCAGAAAACATGAACATATAGTCTGCCGGTAAGAAATATCATTTACGGTGATATTGTACCGGATTACCTTTTGCACCACAACGTCAATTTCGAATGTAACGTTTTGACCCCAGGTCACATTTTGTTCTTCAACGTCGGTACAAAATGGCACAGGGTGATATTTTGTCCCCGAGTTCACATTTTGTACCCACTACAGACACAACAAACCCTATTCTAAAAATCACTCTCGCACTAAATTAAATAGCAGACATGAGTATAAAGACCAACTTTAAAAAAAGTATATTTCTGGGGGGAAAAGTTAACGGGAAGCTAGAATGAACTGCGAGAGAGAGAGAGAGAGAGAGAGAGAGAGAGAGAGAGAGAGAGAGAGAGAGAGAGAGAGAGAGAGAGAACAGACAGAGACAGAGAGAGAACACAGAGAGAGACAGAGAGAGAGACAGAGAGAGATGGGGAGAATGTACCACGTAGGTAACTATACCAAGAAGGGACAGAGTGAGAGAGGGTTCCTGTTATTTCAATGTTTTATAGATACTTTTCTATGCTCAATTTTTTCCCCGTCCCCCAATTTCTTGAAATATTCTTCTTTACAAAAATCGCTGACATTCTATCATAATTTTCTTAACTGTCAGTTACACCACAAGTTACCTTAGCTACTGTCAGTCAGCAAATGTGTGGGCACACACACACGAGGGTGTGTGTGTGTGTGTGTGTGTGTGTGTGTGTGTGTGTGTGTGTGTGTGTGTGTGTGTGTGTGTGTGTGTGTGTGTGTGTCTGTGTGTGTGTGTCTGTTGTGTGTGTTTGTGTGTCTGTGTGTACGAGAGCGCGCGCGTGCTGTGTGTGTGTGTGTGTGTGTGTGTGTGTGTGTGTGTGTGTGTGTGTGTGTGTGTGTGTGTGTGTGTGTGTGTGTGCGTGTGTGTGCGCGCGCGCACACACGTGCGCTATAGTGTACGTGTCCTTCAATTTGATGTCTGTCCACATTATGTAGTTTCAAAATATCAACAAAAAAAATGTAAATTTTAACATGGGTTCAGTCAGTCAAACATGTGTCGTGCGTGTATGTTTATGCATATGTGTATGTCTGGTTGTGTAATTGTGCGTCTAGCTGGCTGGCTGTCCATTGGTCTGTGTTTATGTGTTTGTGTTTGTAGTTGTGTAGTGTGTATGCATACTTAAATGAGAGAGAGGGGGGGGGGGAGCGAGATGGAGGGTGAGGAGAAGATGGAGGGGGCAGTCAGGGAGAGTGAAGGACTAGGATACGTCCGCATGCAAACAGACGGGTACAAAAACGAAATAAAATTTCAGACAAAAGTTACCAAAAAAGTGTAATATCCAATATTAGACAGCTTTTTTTTTTGTTCATGCATACATCAAAAGGAAGCTGGAACTAGAGAGGAATCACCATCAAAGCGTGTTGCCTTTGTGGGGTGTCCTTGAAGTCTGTTGGCATGAAAATCGTGAAAAACGGCTTTCATTTTAAGTCCTTTTCGTTCGCGTGTTTTTGTTTTTTTTTTTCTTCCTTTCTTCTTTTTTTCTTCCTTGCTTTCTTTCTTTCTTTTCCTTCTTTCTTTTCCTTTGGTTTCGTTTTTTTTTTTTTTTCCCTTTCTTTATTTTCTTCTTCTACCGACCTTTTTTCTCTCTGTCTGAACAATCTTAAAGGGAAGACAATTCATACTGGCTTCATGTCCCTCTCTTCCGCCTACCGCACTGATTCCCTCTCTCCACCTCCACCCCCACCGCCATTCCGTCCACCCCCTACTCCTTCGGTTCTTTTTTTTTTATCCTTTTCCATCCTCTATCTGTCTGTTTTGCAGTCTCTTACTCTTTGTCCGTCTGTCTCATTCTATATCTGTGTCTTTGTCCCTTCCTCCCTCCCACCCTGTGTGTGTGTGTGTGTGTGTGTGTGTGTGTGTGTGTGTGTGTGTGTGTGTGTGTGTGTGTGTGTGTGTGTGTGTGTGTGTGTGTTCTGATTTTGCTCTTCCATTGATGTGAATCTCTCTCTCTCTCTCTCTCTCTCTCTCTCTCTCTCTCTCTCTCTCTCTCTCTCTCTCTCTCTCTCTCTCTCTCTCTGTTTTGCTTTATCCGTTGATACAAACCTCTCTCTCTCTCTCTCTCTCTCTCTCTCTCTCTATATATATATATATATATATATATATATATATATATATATATATATCTTTCTGTTTCTCTCCCTCTCCCTCCCAATCCCCCCAAATTCCACTTCCCTTCTTTCCTTCCCACCCTCTACCTCACCTCCCCCCCCCCCCCCCCCCCCCCTTCCCTTAACCAGTCCCCTGTCCCTAACTCTCATGATGTTCTTAGAGCGGAAAGTGTCACACGAAACAGGACTCTGCTGGAAGGGAATCTTTTCAAGTCATGTTCGCCATCCTTTCTTGGTTCATCGCACCAGAAATAGTATCATCCTCCACTCCGTAAGTCATCCAGTGATGCATATCATACTCTCTGGGTCGTTCTTCTGTCGAATTAATGATCCTGCCAGAGACCTTTGGCAGGAGGATTTAGAATACGCAGACAGATAACAGACTCTTTCAGATCCGTCCAAATCTAAAGAAGTTAGATAAGATAAGATAAGATAAGATAATGTTGCTTATAGCCGAAGTTCCTCTCGTCTACGTCTGGTGGTCGTAAAGAAGGAACGGTTCTATGCCGGCTGCATACCGGCCATTCGTATTTTACCCATTCCTACCTTTTAAAATAGTGAAGAAGCTCCTTGGTGCATTCCGTGTCATGTGCCACTCACAATGAAACATGTTCTTTTAGAGTGTTGGGATTTGCATGATGTGAGACACAACCATTTTACAGCAGATTCCATGAAAACCTTGTTCAGCGATGTTCTGTCTGACGCGATCTTTGATTTCTTGAAAGAGATTAACATTTTTCATCGGATCTGAGATTTTACAGTGGGAAAGTTGTTGTTTTTTTTAAACTTTCGGATGGATTTTTAGAAGATGATTTAAAGAATTGTGTGAATGAATGACTCGTGAGTTGATTTAACGTGGTGACAACCCTGATATCGCCCTTTGCGGTCGGCTGGGCTATAAGCAACAGATGGAGACAAAGACAGAAACAGAGACAGAGACCGACGGACAGACGAACAGACGGACTGACAGAATGGGAGACTGACAGACCTCCCTCCTCCTCCTCCTCCTCCTCCTCCTCCTCCTCCTCCTCCTCCTCCTCCTCCTCCTCCTCCTCCTTCTTCTTCTTCTTCTTCTTCTTTCTTCTTCTTCTTCTTTTTTTTCTTCTTCTTCTTCGTCTTCTTCGACTTTGTA
>JADBJO010001416.1:162500-165000 GCA_016801955.1 Conus betulinus
AGAGAGAGGAGGAGGAGGAGGAGGAGGAAAAGACGTTGAGAACTTATTGATCAAGGATGGAAGGCGAGAGGGACGGTGTGAGTGTGTGTGTGATGTGTGTGTGTGTGTGTGATGTGTGTGTGTGTGTGTGTGTGTGTGTGTGTGTGTGTGTGTGTGTGTGTGTGTGTGTGTGTGTGTGTGTGTGTGTGTGTGTGTGTGTGTGTGTGTGTGTGTGTGTGTGCGCGCGCGTGCGTGCGTGCGTGCGTGCGTGCGTGTGTGTGTGTGTGTGTGTGTGTGTGTGTGTGTGTGTGTGTGTGTGTGTGTGTGTGCGTGACTAGGACAAAATATAATACCGAAAAATATAAATGACTATGTAAAACAAAATGGGTGTTATTGGAGACTTGTATCATTTTAAGAACCAGTTCTCGAAACATAACGTGTCGCGACAACAGTATTCACCCACTTAAAATGACAATGGATTTTCCTATCACTGTTGTTGAAATGATAGCATGAGAGCAAAAGAATACAGTAGACTTTGGGGGGGGAAATGGAAGGTTTTATATTTCTCTCTTTTTATGTTCTACAGGACTTCTCCTGATCCTATTATTTGTTATCCTCCATATCTGCTCTTTTCTCTCTCAGCTTCTCTCCATGTCCGTCCAGAATATTGATTCCACCATTGACCACAGTCTTATCTTCAGTGGCAAGCTGTTACACCTGATGCTCCACATGATGTTGAGATTCCTCAAAGGAGAGACAGCTAGGACAATCCCCTTTCTAACCTGTGTAATTTAAATCGTCTTTACGCGGAATACACTGAGCGTTTCCCTGTGTCTGCCCACTTGACATTGGGTTGCCTGCCAAAGATGTCTTGGTTTTTGTTTTTTACTTTTTCATTTGCTTTTATTCTTTTCTGAACAAAAAACATACACAGAAATTCTGTTTTGCTGCCCCAAAAGATGTTGATGTCATCAGCCACCCCATATTGATACGGAGATGTTAAAGGGAAGAAACGTATCCTGAATTTGATACTCTTTACATAGATGGTAAACAGAATAGGCGAGATGAGGCTCTTTGGAGTACTTCTTTGAGTGTTCATGCAGGATAACAACATTGTGTCTTTGCGCTGCCTGGACTTGGATGGCACTTGTTAAATTTCAGTTGTTTGTGACATATCCCTGGCCTTCACAGGAGCTACAGGCACAGGCTTTCTTTGAAGTCAATGAAGTTGTGGTTGAGATCACGTCTCGAATGATGGTGCTTTTCTACCAGATGTGACTCTGAAGATTCACAGAAAAAAAGATCCCGCACGTGATATTTTTCTGTTGATGACTTTCTGTCTTCTGTTCGTTTTCCTTCTGTCGTTCACTTTATTGTCTATAGGTTTATCATGTAGAATTTGTTTGTTTAAGTTCTGACGCTAGGCAGTGTGTTGAGAGAAATTCATAGAGCGTCGACACAAAAACTCTGGTTCTGCATATTATGTCACAATCAGAGTTTTTGTTTTTTAATGTAAAAAAGAAAAAAAAAAAAGGTAAACGGAAAACTTGTTCGTAAAATTTTTTTATTCATACTTCTTTGGTTGGCTCTCTCTCTCTCTCTCTCTCTCTCTCTCTCTCTCTCTCTCTCTCTCTCTCTCTCTCTCTCTCTCTCTCTCTCTCTCTCTATCTATCTATCTATCTATCTATCTATCTATCTATCTATCTATCTATCTTCGGTTTTTTTTTAATATTTTTTAGCTCGAAGGGAGTTAACAACAAGGCCTTTTGTGTGTCGTTCTGTTTGCCTTTGATTCTTTTTTTTTTAATGATTTTTTCCCCCCTATTTCTATTTTCTCCTTTTTCCACTTCTATTCTTTCTTTAACTTTTCCGTGTATACTTCAATAGTTTTTTTGCTCAACGAACGGAGTCCATAAAATCTTACAGGAAGCCTTTTTGGACTTTCCTTGGTTCCATCTACATTAACGTGCATCCGTTTACCAAATATTGAGAGAGCTTCTTTTGGACTCTCTCTCTCTCTCTCTCTCTCTCTCTCTCTCTCTCTCTCTCTCTCTCTCTCTCTCTCTCTCTCTCTCTCTAACACACACATACAAACACAGACAGACAGACAGACCGGCAGAGGCAGAAAGACAGCCAGCCAGAGAGAGACAGACAAACCGATAGGGACAAGAGACAAGCAGACAGAGACAGGGGACAGACACAGAGACACAGAAGAGAAGGAGGGGAGGGTAAGAGAGGAACAATATGAAAACAAAAGAAACAAAAAGCATGAAAGAGAAACAAAGAAAATAGAAAAGAAAAAAAAAAACACAGATACGAATGAAAAATAACGTTTATAAAATAGAAATTAATTAAATGATTAAACGAACATGAATAAAGCAAGAAAGACAGGCATCGGGGGGAGGGAGGGAAGCAGAGAAGAGGGTTAGAAAAACAGAGAGAGAGAGAGAGAGAGAGAGAGAGAGAGAGAGAGAGAGAGAGAGAGAGAGAGAGAGAGACGGAAGAAGTCGGACAAGTACGT
>JADBJO010001416.1:172500-202500 GCA_016801955.1 Conus betulinus
CGCGACAAAACATCTGAATGTGACTATGTAGGGAGCGTGGGGGGGGGGGATGGGGGGGGGGGGGGGCAGATAGTATGAACAGCGTGAGGGTGATGCCACTAAAACCTCATGGAAGATGACACGGCGAAGAAGTAAACGAAAGAAATGACTGCCTGGTACCTCTTGCAGCTGATTATTCGCACACAAAATCGGCCTGTCACATCCCAATCCATTTCAACAAGACAAGAGAGCTCCCATTATGGTTTTTACTACATTCTTTCTAGGGCCCCCTTAGCACGTGAAGCTAATGTTTAAGATTAGTTTGATGGCCCCTCCTGCTTAAGCCCTTCTGCAATGTCGAAGTTAATGCCTGCAGCTTAGTTTGATTTGACACTTTAGGTTAATAGTTGTAGTTCGGAGTTACTGCCCCCTTAAAAGGCCACGCTGATGTTAAACTAATGGTCGGAGATCAGTTTGATGTGCACACACACACACACATGCCCTCTCTTCCTCCCTTTTTCAGTTCGTTCAGATGTGGAAGCTAATGACGGCAGTTCCATCACCATCCACTAATGCCCTGGGCTGTCTGAAGATGCCGGGTTCTTGGATGGTGTCACGCTGGATGTGCTGGACTTTGTTCTTCCATTCCTTCATGTCCAAACACCTGCATGCACTTTTTTTCCCAAAGGCATGACATTCCACCCCCCCCCCCCCCCCCCCCCCCCCCCACCCCCCACCCCCCACCCCCGCATACACACGTATCTACTGACTAACTGAAAACCATTCATTGTAGATTAACTTTTGGTTGCTCCCCTCCACCACCACCACCCCCCCCCCCCCCCCCCCCCACCCACCCACCCACCCCCATCCCACACCGTCCCGTTTGTTTGTTTTGTTTGTTTGTTTGCTTTGAATATTGATATTTAACAGAGTACTCATTAAGATAACTCTCAATCTGTCCCTGCCCCCTCCCACTCAACTTTCACTCTCTAGCACTTCCCTTCCCCACCCCCTCTGTCTCTCTGTGTCTTTGCCTGCCTGCCTGTCTGTCTGTCTGTCTGTCTGTCTGTCTGTCTGTCTGTCTGTGTCTTTCTGCCTGTCTGTCTGTCTGTCTCTCTCTCTCTCTCTCTCTCTCCTCTCTCTCTCTCTCTGTCTCTCTCTCTCTCTCTCTCTCTCTCTCTCTCTCTCTCTCTCTCTCTCTCTCTCTCTCTCTCCCTCCCTCTCTCTCTCTCTCTCTCAATACCAAGTAAGAACAAAAGCCGTGCCCAGTATGGTCGGTGAGGTTTACAGCTTCCGTCCTAAAGCTGTGACAAATAAGAGCGACTGGAGACTGAATCTAACAAAATGCTCAGCGTGATCAATGACATTGCATCACGTTCAGCGGATGCTTTCCAAGAACCTGATCACAGATTTTTAAACACCCTCATTTTCATTGTTTGTTTTTTCTTCACACATGACCTAAGAATACTGTTTTCACAGTTTCAAATGCAAAATTAAAATAAAATAGGTATTTTATTCGCGTACAAACGTACAAATACACATGCATTCACACTTACATGCATACATTCATGCACACACATATACGTGTATATACATGGATACACATTTATATAGCTGGAGAGACTGGAGGGAATACTATGGAAATACAAGACGTAGAAAAACATTCAACAAATCGTGAAAAAAGTTATATAATATATGAAATATATATTTATATATATATATATATATATATATATATATATATATGAATGAATCTCTTCTTCCTCCTTATTTTGGTTATCACTGCCATCGAAAATAAAGTTTTTAGATCTTCAAAATCACGTGTGTCCACGACTTCACAGAAAACTGGAGTCACTGTGGTCAGTCAGGAGCTGGTGATAGAACTCTTGGCTTTGAAGGCACCGTATTCTGCATTTATATTACTGATCCTGCGGGTGGCAGCCTCCTGAGGTTCTTTGTCGTGTTTGCTGTGCTTCTGAATTCAAAAGGACAGTGCTAGTGAAGAGGACACGGATTAGAAAGAGAGAGAGAGAGAGCATGGGTGAGAGAGAGAGAGAGAGAGAGAGAGAGAGAGAGAGAGAGAGAGAGAGAGAGAGAGAGGGAGAGAAGAGAGAGAGAGCAGGGTGAGAAAGACAGGGGAGAAGAGAGAGAGAGAGGGAGGGGACACACACGCACCACCACCACCACCACCACCACCACCACCACCACACACGATTCAGAAAGTAGGAGGGAGGATGGGAGGGAGAGAGATGAGGAAGACAAACAGACAGACATTTAAGCAGGCGGACAGAGAGACAGACAAACAAATAGACAGGGAGGGGAACCGACAAACACAGACACACAGACAGTCAGGCTGAGAGAGAGAGAGAGAGAGAGAGAGAGAGAGAGAGAGAGAGAGAGAGAGAGAGAGAGAGAGAGAGAGAGAGAGAGAGAATCAGAGTGATGTAAGATGAGGGAGGCGGAGAAAAGGAGAGAAAGATAAAGAGAGGAAGAGAGAGACAGGTGAGGCAGGGAGCGTGAGAGAAGAATGAAAAAAGAGACCAAGTGTCGGTGAAAGAGAGAATCAGAACAAGATGTAAGAGAGAGGGGGAGGATGGAGTGAGAGGAGAGAGAGAGAAGTGAGAGAGAGAGAGAGAGAGAGAGAGAGAGAGAGAGAGAGAGAGAGAGAGAGAGAAGGAAGGAAGAGGAGACATAGAGACAGACAGACAAACGACCAAGGGAGAGGAAGGATAGGGTTTCGGATGAAGAGAGACAGACAGACAGACAGACAGACAGACAGACAGACAGGCAGACAGAAAACCAAGGCATGGCAAATCTCCACTTACACGTTCTGTCCAGAACTGGCAGCAAAAACCACTCTGGTAATTTGCAGACTGTCCTCTTCCGTTCTATGAGCGTCCATTCCAGACCAGCAGAGGGATTGCTTTTCATCGGTTGAATTACCCTCTTCAGAGGGCCCCTCACTCGTGAAATTATGGTTGCAGTTCGCTTTTAGTGTCCCCATCAAGGGCCCCTCACTCGTGAAAGTATGGTTGCAGTTTGCGTCTAATGTCCCCTTCAAGGGCCCCTCACATGTGAACGTATGACTGCAGTTCACTTCTTAGTGTCCCCATCAAGGGCCCCTCACATGTGAAAGTATGGTCGCAGTTTACTTCTAGTGTCCCTCTCCAGGGCCTCTCACATGTGAAAGTATCGTTGCAGTTCACTTCTAGCGTCCCCTTCAAGGGTTCTTCACACGTGACGTCTCTTCCATTGTCCCTCACGCGTGACGTCCCCTTCCATTGTCCCTCACGCGTGACGTCCACTTCCATTGTCCCTCACGTCTGACGTCCCCTTCCATTGCTCCTCATACGTGACATCCCCTTCAATTGCCCCCACACGTGGCGTCCCCATCCATTGTCCATCATACATGACGTTCCCTTCCATCGTCCCTCACGCGTGACGTCCCCTTCTCTCTCACACGTGATGTCTCCTTCAAGGGCCCCTCGCACGTGAACATATCGTTGCAGTTTGATTCTGGCGTCCCCCTCAAAGTTCCCTCACACAATCAAGTTGCATGGCTGCAGTTAAGTTTGATGGCCCTTCTCACTGTCAACATAGTGGCTGCATTACAGTTTCACTGTCCCCTCAAACTGTCAGGTGATTAGCTGCGAGTCATTTGCTCTGTTGTCCCCCCCCCCCCCCCCCCCCCCCCCCCCCCCACACACACACACACCTTAAGCCTCACTGCCACCACAACCTCTACCGTCAACTTTCTGCTTGTAACTTTAGGTAAGTTGCTCCCTTTAAGGGCCCCATCAAACCGTCAGGTTATTGGTTGCAGTCCAGTTCTATCGATCCTTTGAAGAGCCCCTTGCGCTGTAAAAATTTAGCAGCAGAGTAGTATCAGTTCCCATTCAAGGGCACAGTACTCTCTCAAGCTACTGTCAAATTTCTGGAAGCAGTTCAGTTCTTGTGCCACCTTCAGATTCTCTAATATGTCGAGTTATTGCGCAATTTCATATTTCATCTTTTTCAGCAGTTCAGTTTTAGTGCCTCCTTTAAGGGCCCCTCACACTGTTCACTTACTTGCTAGATTTTAGTTCTACTGATCTTGTCAATGCTCTTCACACTGTCGAGTTTTTGGATTGCAGTTCAGTTGTAGTGTACCCTTCAAGGGCCCCTCAAACAGCCGAGTGTTTGGCTGCGCTTCTGTTCTAGAGTCGTTTTTAAGACCCCCAGTCACAATGGCAAGGAACTGGTTCAGGTTCAGTTCTAGTTTCCCCCTTCAAGGGCCTACTCACACTGTTGGGCTGTAAGCTGAAGTTCAGTTCCAGTTTCTCCTTCAAGGCCCCCCATGCTGTCAAGTCAACTGCAGTTCAGATCTAATATCCCTTTTTAAAAGCCCTTTATACTGTCAAATGATTTATTGCAGTTCTGTGGCGCTGCCTCCTCAGAGGGCCTCTCACACTGTGCAGTTACTGGTTGCGGTTCAGTTCTACTTTCCTCTTCAGAGGCGCCTGCGCTGCTGCCATCGTCATGTGAATGGCTGCAGTTCAGTTCCACTATCCCCTTTAAGGGCCCCAAACGTTTTCAAGTTATTAATTGTGGCTCGGTTGCACTGCCCCCTTCTAGGGCCCCTCACACTGTCAATTTATTGGTTGCAGTTCAGTTCTACTGTCTCTCCTTCAAAGGTTCCTCACGATTTCAAGTTACTGATGGGGACAAGGGCCCCTCACATTCTCAAGCTGTTGATTGTTGTTCACTGCTTGTGCCTCCTTTTACAGGCCCCTCATACTGACACCCTTCAAGGGCTTCTCATACTGTCTAGTTATTGGCCATTTAATTCTAATATCAGCTTCGAGGGCCCCACACTGTCAAGGTTTCTTTTGTTGTTGTTATTGTTGTTTATAAATTGAAGATAATTTATATCGCCCCCTTCTAGGGCCCCTCATATTGTCAAGTCATTGGCTTCGATTCCGTTTTTTGAAACATACAGGCGGTTGTTTTGTTTCCTGTGAAGAAATCGTGTGTTTTCTTAATATTATAGGAATGAAGTACAGATTCCATTTCCAAAGGAGATGATGACGTTTATGAATAAAAGCAGTGTGTGTGTGTGTGTGTGTGTGTGTGTGTGTGTGTGTGTGTGTGTGTGTGTGTGCGTGCGCGTGCGTGCGTGCGTGCGTGCGTGCGTGCGTGCGTGAGTACGTGCGTGCATGTGTGTGTGTGTGTGTGTAAATGCGTGCATGCGCATGTATGTACATGCATGCATGCAAGTCCAGGTGCGTGTGTCTGTGTATATCTACAAAGGCGCGCACGTGCATGTGAATGTGTGTATAATTCCCTGTGACTTCTGTTGCAGACATGCCTCTCATCTCTGACGTCTGAACCTTAGCCTCGATCTCGCTTCAACCCTTGCCTCCTCATGGCCGCCAGTTCCTCCACCTCTCTCCTGCCCACCAATGGCAGCCCGGCCACCGACAACGTCACTTCCCCTTCCCATCAGCCTCTGTCTCCCGAAGAGTTGTACCCCTTAGTGGCGGTCTTGTCCGTGTTTTCTGTGACTGGGGTGGTGGGGAATGCTATTGCCTTCTACGTCTTTTCCACGCTTAAAAAACAGGTATGGAATGGGCAATGGAGGGGGAGGGGGTTATGTGGGGTGAAAGAGGAGGGGGGGGGGGGGGGGAGTGGGTGAGTGTGTGAGTCTGACACTCGGAGGTAACGGAGATGTACGTGATTGACGGAGGGAGGAAGGGGCGACTCTCTCTCTCTCTCTCTCTCTCTCTCTCTCTCTCTCTCTCTCTCTCTCTCTCTCTCTCTCTCTCTGTGTGTGTATCTGTGTTGACTGTGTCTGTGTGACTGTGTATATATGTATGGATGCGGCTGTGTGCGTGTGTGCATGTGGGAGCCTGCGCATGTATATGTTCGTAAGTGTGCATGTGTTCATATGTGAGTGTTCATGCATGTGTGTGTGTGTGTGTGTGTGTGTGTGTGTGTGTGTGTGTGTGTGTGTGTGTGTGTGTGTGTGTGTTTAGCGTGAGTGAGCATAACGCACACTGTCAATGCACACGCCTCTGCTTTAATACAATGATCCCTTCCAGCCCAACCCTTTTTCCCTCAGTCTTCTCCACTATGCCCTGCCATCTTCACCTCTCACAATCTCTCCTTCTTGCACAAACTCTTACAAAAAGTATTACTTAGGAAAGATTTTATGTAATGCTCAAGAATTATGGAAATGCTGAGGGAGCATTTCAAAAACAATAAATCTTTCTTTGCGCATTGCCTTGGGCTAACTGGGTTAATCTAGAAAAATTGTCACTGATATCATTATTTTTTTTTCATTGTTCTCATTGATATGAACAAAGAGCTGAAAGGGCAATTTTATTTATGGGGGGGAACATGAAGTACTCTTTTCAGCATAGCCTAACAGAAGTGTCGACTGGGGGAGGGAGAGAGGGGGGAGTAAAGCATGCTTGATAAGATCATGCTGACACATAAAACGTCACATATTAACTGTGGAGCTTGCCAGCGAAAATCAACGACACAGAGAGAGAGAGAGAGAGAGAGAGAGAGAGAGAGAGAGAGAGAGAGAGAGAGAGAGAGAGAGAGAGAGAGAGAGAGAGAGAGAGAGAGATGCAAGACAATACAATTTACAAAGGACACTGGGATGACAGTTCCAGAGACTTGATCTCTGTCCTCTGCAGTTCTTCTTGCAAAGAGAAGAAGAAGAAGAAGAAGAAGAAGAAGAAGAAGAAGAAGAAGAAGAAGAAGAAGAAGAAGAAGAAGAAGAGAGAAAAAGAAGAAGGAAGAAGAAGAAGATTAAGATTAAAATTATAGTCCCGTCAACAGCAGAGGTTATCTCAGGACTGTCACCACGTTTAAGAAGAAGAAGAACAACAACAACAACAAACACAACCACAAAACAACAACAACAACAACAACAACAACAAGATGAAGGAGAGAGAGAGAGAGAGAGAGAGAGAGAGAGAGAGAGAGAGAGAGAGAGGAGAGAGAGAGAGAGAGAGAGTGAGATGTTCTCTTCCGAGAGAAGTTAAATTACGTTTTATGTGTTTACCTTCTGTTATCTGTCTGTCTGACTGTCTGTCTTTATTTCATTTCTTTGTGTCCTTTTTTTTCTTCCTTTTCAGTTCTTGCAATGGAGGTTTTTGGAAAGAACGAAGGGTACGAAAACACAGCAATTACTTTGCAATACAATGCTATATTACTTGGTCGATAAATAAAAAAAAGAACAATCTGTAAAACTTTCGATTATCCCGTCACCGACAATAAACAAGTGAATGAAAAAAGAAAAACAAACAAACACACACACATGATGTCTCTGCACAAGAATAAGTAACTATATGCACACTTGTATAATGCATGGATTGCGTATATATGTATACGTAACATTTCATTACTTCTGAATACCATATTTCTGCAGTGCCGTAGCTAATAAAACAGAGAAAAAATGCAGAAATGATTCAAAACTGATTTGTTACTTGGGTGCCTATTCTTTTTTTAATTGAGAGAGAGAGAGAGAGAGAGAGAGAGAGAGAGAGAGAGAGAGAGAGATCTATATGCCAGCTATCCCTTTTTGAATTCCTATTTTGTTCTTGTGGCTGTCGTTGTTATTGATTGTTGCAGTTGTTGACGTTTTTGTTCATTCCTGATAGAAAAATAATGCCTCTTCTATTTCATATTTACGTTTCTTTTTACCACTTAAGAATGCTTGGAATGACAGCACTCCATCCTCAAATATGCATCTTTAAACCTAAGTTCAGCTTTTAGCTAAATCAGATCTTTTCATCCCGTTAGAGATGACAAAAAGGTTAACTTGCCTATTCTTCGAAGTTCAGACCGTGCATATCTTTTTGGTAATTGTTGTGTTGCTGCAAAGAATTTTTGAATGGATTAAGTATAGATACGGAGAGAGATACTTACTCTACCTGCCACGTCTCGCTTGCAGCTCCAAACATCATACTTATAAGCCATTAAATGATACACACAATAAAGCATTTATTACCGGCGAAATTTTTTTTGGGGAAAAAAAAAACTCTCTATAAAAGCCTAATAAAACGCTATTAACAGCTTTTTGAAGTCGAAAAGAAATTACTTTTTCTCAATAAAAACCAAAGGTATGCTACTGAAAGCTGTTTTTCAAAACACACAAAATAACGGACCCGGAATAACCTTTTTGGTTTGTTGTTGTTGTTGTTGTTGTTGTTGTTGTTGTTGTTGTTGTTGTTGTTGTTGTTGCTGCTGTTGCTGCTGCTGCTGCTGCTGCTGCTGCTGCTGCTGCTGTTGTTGTTGTTTGTTTTTGTTTGTTTTGTTTGATTTTTTGCGATAAATTAGATCTTTTATTCTATCCGATTGTCTGCCCTTGACAAATCTCTTCTGGGACGACATGTAAGCTTTTTCGCAATAGATGCTGGTACTGGTTCATGACGTCACATTCAACTGAGACAATGGTCTCCAGTTTTTAATAGCATGCTTTCGTTTCTTGCCTCAGGAATACATGCCAGGACAGCCTGGCACTGCATCATAGAGAGTGCTCTAAGCTCCAAGCAATTTTTATGCTCAAGACGTACTGGAAAAATATAAAAATAAAAAAAAAATCACACTTTGTTTCGAAACCACCTTAACCACGACTCCAATTGTCATTCACGTCCTTGAATGCCGGAATTGTTTCTCATCATTGTATCATTTGCTCCTAAGGTCCTGACAGCGCAGGAGTTTCCCTATGAGTCATATTTCGAACACAAACCTGGAGTCCTCTGCACAAAGCCTCTGTTACTATAGGAGTGCAATAAACTAATTCAACCAGCAGCATGAAATATTCAGCTTTATTTGCACCACTATACCACTCCCGAGCCCATATTCTTCAAACCACAATAGGCCTACTTCCGGTTATCACTTACCGCTGTCAACTCAGCACGTGGATACTTGAAGTCAACCTTCACCTCTCTTTGAATCACCATGTGACTACTGCAACCAGTCTTGGTTTGTTGTTTTTTTTTTTATGTATCGTATGTTTGTGGTCTGGATCTGAGAAGGAAAGTTGTGTGTTTAGTTTTTGTAGTCCTGTATATAGCTTGAAGTCAGCGTGCCATATCTGGAACATTCGGGTTTTCAGTTTCTTTTCAAGGGAAGTAACCCGTGCTGTGTTTTCCATGTCTGGCCCAACAGGCGTTAAGTCAAGAGATGTGAAGAAAATATATTTTGTTTGATTTTCTGTTACCATTTTTGTGAACTGTTTAAAACTAACATTTGCAGACATGTGTCTCATTCACAGGCAGTTAACAACATTACTATGAACATTATTTTCGAAGTATATACACACGATTGCAACTGTGATGCGTTTGTTTGCGTTCCTTTTGTAGTTTTATTCGTATTTGTATTTGTCTATTCATTTGTGTGTATGTGCGTGCGTGCGTGCGTGCGTGCGTGCGTGTGAAATTTTATCTTGTTTATCTAAGCTTTTAGACATTGAAGACGAAAACCAGTATACTTTGATGGAATATTTTGAGCGTATCCTCTCGGAAGCTGTGATCAATTTCTTTTTCTTTTTTTTTTTTTTTTTTTTTTTTTTTTTTTTTTTTAATATTTTGAGCGAATCCTCACAGAGGCTATAATCCCGGAAAGAAGCTGAAACGAATAGGATGAAGATCTAGTGATATCAAAGTTGAGGTCATGGCAAACAGCATGGATGTTTACTGGTGGGATTTTTTAAAAAAAAAGTTCTGGATGTGATGTCTTCCTGCACTGGCTTGGATCCCACAGGAAACGGAGGACGCTTTGGCAAAATGAGGAGCTGGAGATCACCATCAACCACTCCACCACAATCTGAGTACAAGTTTATGGATAGGATAGTACTCCTTGACAGCTCCGGCAAAATTCCCCGTCGAGTGCAGAAATTGGAAAAAAAACGCCATGGTTTATCACACAGTGGCTCTTGTTGTTGTCAGCAAACACACCATGGTTTATCACACAGTGGGCTCTTGTTTATCACACAATGGCTCTCTTGTCAGCAAACACACCATGGTTTATCACCATGGCTCTTTGTGTGTGTCAGCAAACACACCATGGTTTTTATCACACAGTGGCTCTTGTTGTTGTCAGCAAACACACCATGGTTTATCACACAGTGGCTCTTGTTGTTGTCAGCAAACACACCATGGTTTATCACACAGTGGCTCTTGTTGTTGTCAGCAAACACACCATGGTTTATCACACAGTGGCTCTTGTTGTTGTCAGCAAACACACACCATGGTTTATCACACAGAGGCTCTTTTTGTTGTCAGCAAAACACACACCATGGTTTATCACACAGTGGCTCTTGTTGTTGTTGTCAGCAAAAACACACCACTGGCTCTTGTTTTGTCACACACCATGGCTCTTGCTGTTGTCAGCAAACACACCATGGTTTATCACAGACTGGCTCTTGCTGTTGTCAGCACACACACCATGGGTTTATCAAACACACTGGCTCTTGCTGTTGTCAGCAAAACACACCATGGTTTATCACATACTGGCTCTTGCTGTTGTCAGTACACACACCATGGTTTATCACACACTGGCTCTTGCTGTTATCAGCTCTGGCTATGGTGTAAGCGTTATGCCAAACTGCTGAATACAAGTTAGTTGCCAAACGGTGGCTGCAGGCGGGAAATCTAAACATACTTTAAAAAGTGTTTATACTGACAAACTTGGACAAACGAATCACGAGACAAAACACGACGCGTTTCGACCTCTTAGGTCTTCTTCAGGCAAGATAAACAACACTCAGGACAACGAAAACGAACAAGCAATCACTTATCTTCGTCAAATTCCGCGCAAGATGGGCGTTGAAAATCATTTGTCTTGAGTGTTGTTTATCTTGCCTGCAAAAGACCTTCGAGGTCAAAGTGCGTCTTGTTTTGTCTTGTGATTCATTTGTCCGACGTTTTTCGGCGCTGTCATTGCATATACTTTTTTTTTTAATTTGCTGAATACAATGCTACCCATGAAGCATTTTCCAGGAAACGATGGCCCATGGATGGCCTCACTGTCAACAAGAAGGTCTAATGTCCTGTTCTTACACTGTCCTCAGCTCCTTCTCCACCTAAGGTCTATTAGAAGGCTCTTGTAAACTGTGTCCATATGTCCATGGCTGAGCATCTCCTGGGCTGGATGAGTGGAGAACGTCCCGGAGATGACAACAGAGACTGTAGAGCACAGAGATCCGCGGTGTGCTGAAAGGGCAATGTTTACCTGAATTTGAACAAAGACAGGAATCGCTTTCAGCAGTTCCCACATTGTAAAATGAATGCATGAAAGCATCTCAGAAAAGCAAACAGATTTCTCTCGCATTTGTGTCAGAATTGAAATGAATAAGATGTCAGACTCAAAGTTCCATGTACGGCACAACAGACTTCGTTCCTCAAAGGCCTGAACAGTAAAATCTGGGACAAACACCACTTTGGTCAGTTTTATAGAGCTTGAATAAATATTGACTTTGAATCATTTCTTATTATGCTTTATAGTCCATTTGCACAGGAAAATAATTCTCGTTTACTTATTTTAAATATCAGATTCTAGAGGGGCTTTGATTATGAAACAAAAATGAAAAAATTTTTTCTCTACTGAGTTCAAAGCTCTTCGAATGATGTCAATGATGGAATGAATCTCACACAGACACACGCGCGTCCTTCCACAAAAGAAATGATAAGTTCCCTCTTTTGTTAACTATTCGTAGGCCTAGTCTGTTTCATTTTCTACACAAGTATTTTGATTCAAAGACTGTCAATACAAAACACGTCTTTTTTTTCTTCTTTTTTTTTCCAAGATCTATACCAGTAATTTTGATGTGACGTGTTGGCAGAAACTGACGTCAACAATCTTCATCCTGGCTTTGGCGGGAACGGATTTTATCACTTGTCTCATCACAATCCCCTTCACCATCATCATGGAGGTCATCGATTTCAAACTTCAGGTAGGTCATGAATAAGGTTGTCGATTTCAAACTACAGGTAAGTCATAATGAAGGTTATTTGATTTCAAACTACAGGTAAGTCAAAATGAAGGTTATCGATTTCAAACTACAGGTAAACAATGATTTAGGTTATTGATTGCAAACTACAGGTTAGTCATAACGAAGGTTATTGATTTCAATCTACAGGCAGATGATAGTGGAATGTCATTGATTTCAAACTACATGCAGGTCAAAATGATAGTGATCGGTTTTGAATTACAGGAAGCAGCATGGGGGACATTAACTACAGATGTCATTCTATTTCCACTACTACTACTACTACTACTACCACCACTGCTGCTGCTGCTGCTGCTACTAGTACCACTACCACTGCTACTGATATAGCAACGTCAACTACAATACTGCTGCTGCTACTGCTGCTGCTTCATTATCACCACTATCATCACTATCACCGCCACCACCAGCACTACAACAACAACAACAACAACAACAACTACTACTACTACTACTGCTCTGCTGCTGCTACTACTGCTACTGCTACTACTACTACTACTGCTGCTGCTGCTGCTGCTGCTGCTGCTACTACTACTACTACTACTACTACTACTACTACTACTATTTGCTTCTACAGCAACTGAATTTCAAATACTACGTGCACCACAATTATTACCACCGTTGCTGCTACTACTGCAAGTACCGCTGGTTTAGTTGTCACTGCTGCTGTACTTGCTGCTGTCACTGCTGTTGTTGCTGATAATGTTCCAACTGATGATTCTTACAGCTGTTGTCAGTTTTACTACTTTCAAACCCAAATGATTATGCATGGTCTTATTTTCCTTTTATCATCATTGCTGTTGACTCTGCGTCTACTGCCATTGTCTCTCTCTCTGCTTCTGTTGCTGTTGGTACTCTTACATCAGCTTTACAGGTGTTGCTGTAACGGCATCATCTTTTTTTTCCGGTTTTGAAGGTCCTGCTACCCACCACCACCGCTGTCACTACCACATGTGTCATGCCGTCACTCCCCTCCCCCTCCATTGACTTCCATTGGCGCAAGGAGTACTTCTGCTACCATTGCTGTTCGCTGCTATCATTTTGTCACCGTTACCTTTATTTGCCATGTGAACACATCTCCGTTTGCTTTTTGTGCACCCCTCCTTACCCCACTTCCTACTTCTATCTTCTATACCCCTCCCCCACCCCTCTGCCCTTTTGTCCCGAACAATGAGGAGCTCATCTGCTGCTACAGGTATTAATGCTGTTGAGCCATTGTTCATGCACATGTCAGATCGTCAGTTTGATTCCCATCGTCCTCTCCTGCCGTGATTCCCAACAGGTGGACATGTTCTGGGATTTTATTTTCTGTTGCTATGGCGTCGACTTGACTTGAGTGTGTGTGTGTGTGTGTGTGTGTGTGTGTGTGTGTGTGTGTGTGTGTGTGTGTGTGTGTGTGTGTGTCTGTCTGTCTGTCTGTCTGTCTGTCTGTCTGTCTGTCTGTCTGTCTGCTTGTCTGTGTGCTTGTGTGTGTGCGTCTGTGTGTGTGTCGATGTGCGAGTACGTGCATTGCATGTGTGCGTGTGCGTGTTTGTGTGTGTGTGTGAGTGAGCGCACATGCCTGCGTGTGTGTGTGCATGTGTGCGTGTGTCTGTCTGTGTGTATGCCTGTCTGTGTCTCTGTATGTCTGTGTGTGTGTCTGTATGTGTGTGTGTGAGATCATACTTAAACCCCATCAGGTGGATTCACTTTGTTACCGCTGCTGATGCTCATGTGACATAATTATGTCATCACCATCTCCATTTTATTTACCATTCGTACCTTTCGTACTTCCCCAATGGACAAACCTTTCTTTTCTGCAAGCTGATGTTCTGGAACAGCGGCATGTCTTGTCCTGATTTGTTTTGTGTATCCTGCCTCTGTTGCCACGACCACCAGGTGGACTTCTTCTGCAAGTTCTACCACTTCCTCATCACCACCACCGTGCCCTTCTCCGCCTTCGTGATGGTGGTGATCGCCGTGGACCGTTACCTCTGCATCTGCCACCCCTTCCTGCACTGGATGACTCAGCGACGAGCTAAGATCATCATTGCCTGCCTGGCTCTCTTCATCTTCTGCATCGGCGCCATCATCTGCCTGCACTACAGTATATACGAGGAGTCGGAGGAGCCGCTGTTTGAAGACTTGGGGATTGGGGGTACGTATGGATGGCCGAGTGAGGCAGGTTAATTTACCTTTTTCGTGCACAGAATGTCCATGGGTTCTGTATTTTTACGAGGAGCCAAAGAAAACTTTCTGGACTGGAAATTTTGAAACTGAGACTGGGAGCTGATGATACGAGATTTTTGAGTGGAATTACCTTTACCCTTTGAACTTAACACCTGAACATGTAGGTAAGGAAATTTTGGATTAAAGGTTATATTACACTTTAACATTGGGGACCGGGCTTTGAATGCGTACACTTTGGAGACGAGGCTGCCTTACGGTTCGAAATAAGAAATTGGAGCTGTATGTGCGGAAACTTTCAATGAAAATTGTTTTACCGTTTGAGTTTAGGAACTGGGGATATATACACAGAAACTTTGGAGTCACTTTACCTGTATTTGTCTCAGTTTGTCTGCGTTCTGTGTGATAAATGTTAAAAATCAGTGTTGAATTAATGTCAATTATGTGTTTGTACATTTCTTCACTTGTTGTTGTTATGTGCATTCGCCAGCTCGGAGTAAACGGACGCACTTAGAACTTCCCTTTCTGTAGCGAAGTTTTCTTGTTTGTTCTACTTGTCTTTTGTCTGTGTGTGTGCTACTTGAACTGAACCACAAAGCAGTAACAATTTGAGGTCATTAAACTCAAGGAAGACAACTCGTCAAGTAGGTCACTCTTGTGCACGCAACACGGCTTCATCTTGAATCTAGAGCGCCACCATTCAGCAAACGAAGGAAGGAAAAAAGAGAGAGGCAGAGGGTGGGAAGGTGAAAGTGGGGAAGGAAGGAAGGAAGGAAGGAAGGAAGGAGGATGAAGAACAGAAAGAGGCTACCGTGTTTTTTCTTTAATTCCCTATCCCCCTGACTTGGAATCACGAAGTCGGTTGTCAAAGGTCTTCCATGGTTCTGGTCCACAGAAGACTAACAGGCTGCCGACCCTGACCAAGGAACAGAAGTAATAAGACGCAGTGAGTCGGTCAGGAAGCAAACTGTATGTACGGTCTCCTCTGGGAAAACGGCGCACTGCAAATAGCATTAGTAACTGTCTGCTGGACGATACCAACCGGGAACAGTCTTCCCCCAGCACTACTGGGCTTAAAGCCGCCGAGGAATCCTGAAAGGGAGCGGGGGATGCTTGAAAGTCTGCAGGTTTCGCCTTCGTCTAAGGCCTTTTAATAAACACGTCCTCGGAGAAAGGATCGAGAGCCGACTCTATAGACAGAGAGACAGGCAGACAAACTAGGAGGTAATGATCCCAGAGCTTGTCATTCGGTCTGATCCCTGGCGGGAGTTAAGTCCCCTGAAAACTTACAGTGCGGTTTTTTTTTTTTATTATTATTATTTTAAAACGGCACACTGACGGTTCAAACGTAGTGAGGCCAGGAAAAGTGGAAAGTAAAATCCACGGTGCTTCTCAAATTGGGAAGTGTCAATGTAATTGAGAGCCACCGTTTCTTCTTTCCTTCTTCTTCTTCTTCTTCTTCTTCTTCTTCTTCTTCTTCTTCTTCTCTCTCTCTCTCTCTCTCTCTCTCTCTCTCTCTCTCTCTCTCTCTCTCTCTCTCTCTCAACTATCCGTATTCGCACACACCCCCCCCTTCTCTTTGTGTCTGTCTCTGTTTCTCTCTGTCTCTGTCTCTCTCTCTCTCTCTCTCTCTCTCTGTCTCTCTCTCTCTCGTCAGGGCTCAGGGTGGGTGGAAAAAGCATGCGCAATTTGCTTATCTCATTACCCTGGTAAAATAAAATTTCGTTTTTTGTTCGTTCGTTCGTTCGTTCTCTCTCTCTCTCTCTCTCTCTCTCTCTCTCTCTCTCTCTCTCTCTCTCTCTCACACACACACACACACACACACACACACACACACACACACACACACACACACACACACACACACACACACACACACACACACACACACACTCATGCACACACACACATCCCACTACAAAATTGTTCAGTATGTATAGTGGGCCGATGGGGGGGGGGGGGGTAGTGGAGTTTATCGTAAGTTACCGCTCCAATAGGACGGATGGCAAACATGGCCAAAATGGGATGGATGCCCATATATGGCTCTAATTCGAAGGATGCCAGTGTACAGCTTGAATGGGATGGATGCCCATATATGGCTCTAATTCGAAGGATGCCAGTCTACAGCTTGAATGGGGTGGATGCCTATGTGCAGGTGGTAACGGCACGCACTACAAGACCAACAGGACGCTGGCCGTGGTCAGCACCTCAGGCAACATGACTGTCGTCACCATTGAGGAGGCGGTCAGTCTGGTGGTCAGTCGGGGGAAAACCAAGGTCAGTCCATTGAAGTTCGGGATGGCGTGTGTGTGTGTGTGTGTGTGTGTGTGTGTGTGTGTGTGTGTGTGTGTGTGTGTGTGGGTGGGTTGGGTTTGGTTTGTGTAGTGTGTGTGTGTGTGTGTGTATGTGTGTGTGTGTGTGCGTGTGTGTGTGTGTGTGTGCGTGCGTGTGTGTGTGTGTGTGCATGTGTGTGTGTGTGTGTGTGTGTGTGTGTGTGTGTGTGTGTGTGTGTGTGTGGGTGGGTGGGTTGGCTGGGTTGTGTGGTGTGTGTGTGTGTGTGTGTGTGTGTGTGTGTGTGTGTGTGTGTGTGTGTGTGTGTGTGTGTGTGTGTGTGTGTACCTATCATATGTGTTTTCGCACTCGTGTGTGTTGGCGTACCTATGCTTTTGTGTGTATGCACGTGCTCGCGTGCGCCTGTGTGTGTGTATGAGGGGGGGGGGGGGGGGGGGGAGGCGCGTGCGTGCGCGCTCGCGTGTAATTGTTGTGGGCGCGGTAGGTAAGTGTGTGTGTGTGTGTGTGTGTGTGTGTGTGTGTGTGTGTGTGTGTGTGTGTGTGTGTGTGTGTGTGTGTGTGTGTGTGTGTGTGTGTGTGTGTGTATGCTGACGCGATAACTTGTGACGGTTTATAGCTGTCAAGAAAATTTTCGCTACCAACATGATGTCAAGATACACTAAAGACTTTCCTGTAGTTCGCGGCAAGACAAACCTACCTTTTAATCCATCACGTCGTCTTCTAGACACCCAAAGATCACTCCATTCCTGCCCCACCTCATTATTCTGATTCTCCGTACCGCCCATCCTTCAGCTCTCTCTCTCCTGTATTGCATGAAGTTATAAAGTGATATAACTCTTTCGTCTGCGCTCACAATAGTGATACGGCTATTCAATGACTGTTCCTCAGGCGTAGTTGTAGCAACGTCGACTACAGCAACATCAGCGAAAGCGGTAGTAGCAGCAGCCGTCATTGTCGTTATCAGAGTAGTAGTAGTAGTTGTAGTAGTGGTAGCAACAGTAGGAGGAGTAGTAGCAGTAGCAGCAGCAGCAGCAGCAGCAGTAGTAGTAGTAGTAGTAGTAGTAGTCGTACTAATAGTAACAGTACTAGTAGTAGCAGCAGTAGTAGTAGCAGCTGTAGTAGTGCAGCAGCAGTAATAATACAAGTAGTTGTCGCATTTACAGTTCTACCATCATTATTATTATTATTATTATTATTATTATTATTATCATTATTATTATTATTATTATTATTATTATATTATCATAGAGTAGTAGAGGGGGGAAGTATACTAGAAACAGCAACAGCAGTACCAGTAATAGTACTAGAGGTGTTAGTTGTATCAGTAGTATCTCATTATGTCACGATGAGGACCCTTATCATCGTTAGAAGCAGAAGTCGTATGAACATGCTTTTATCTTCATAAGCATCATCATCGTCGTCGTCGTCATCATCTTCATCATCATCTTCTTCTTCTCCATCATCATCATCATCATCATCATCATCATCATCATCATCATCATCATCATCATCATCATCATCATCATCATCATCATCTTCTTCTTCTTCTTCTCTTCTTCTTCTTCTTCTTCTTCTTTCTTCTTCTTCATCATCATCATCATCATCATCATCATCATCATCATCATCATCATCATCGTGTGTTTTTTTCTGATATCCAAAACTGTCACTGTCGAAAACCAGCGTGGTGGCGCAAGAACACCAGCATCATTTCAACAGAAATTTGCTGGATTTCTCGGCCGCCAAACGAATGGAGAAATGAAAACAAAAACAAATCACTTCGCAGACACCCCGAACCTTGATCTACTGGCCTTCTTTAGGGGGGACAAAAACAAAGAAACAACGAACAAAGATAAATAAGTAGTGGAAGAAAATAAATGCTGGCAAGCAATTCATCAGAATTCTGAAGATCTAAGAGAAAGAGAGAGAAGGGAGGAGAGGGAGGGAAGACGGAGGGAACGGGGGTGGTAAGAAGGGGAGATCAACAGACAAAAAAAATGTTGGTGAAGTTTAAATGTTAAGTTTTCCTGGCAGCATAAGGAGGCTGCTGAGTTCTGTCTTGTGAGTAGAACCCTTTAAAAGAGTGTAGATATTACGCCGCTCACAAGACAGCGGGTCTTTGCCAAGTCATTTTTTTTTTCATAGTAACTGGGGAATTGTTTGCTTTCACGTGTTTCTCCACATTATCACTAGATCCTGACCCCCACCCCCTCTCCCACCCCCCCCCCCCCCCGCACGCCCCAATTTCACTCCCTGTAGATTTTGGGAACCATCACATCATCATTATCGTCGTCGTTATTATCATCACATCATCATCACCATCATTATCACCATCATGATCATCATCATCATCGTCATCGTCGTCGTCGTCGTCCGTATCACTGTCTTCAAATGTTGGAAACAATCACCATCCACCCGATTCTTGTCCTCAGATGTTGGAAGCTATCACTGTCATCCTGATCCTCCTCATCCCTGTCCTCGTGTTGAAAAACTCTTACCATCAAGCTCAGTTTTTTTTTGTAATACTTGTCCCCAGATGTTGAAAACTATCACCACCTTCCTCCTCATTATCGTCATCAATTTTATGTTGAAAACTGTCACCATCCCTCCTCATCCTCCTCTCCTCATCCTTGTCCTCAGACGATGCTGAAACTGTTCACCCTCCCTACCTTCTCAACCTTTCTCATCATTGTCCTTGTCGTCAGATGTTGAAAGCTGTCACCCCACCCTCCTCCTCCTCCTTCTCATCATTGTCCTTGTCGTCAGATGTTGAAAGCTGTCACCACCCTCCTCTCCTTCTCATCATTGTCTTGTCGTTCGATGTTGAAAGCTGTCACCACCCTCCTCTCCTTCTCATCATTGTCTTGTCGTTCGATGTTGAAAGCTGTCACCACCCTCCTCTCCTTCTCATCATTGTCTTGTCGTTCGATGTTGAAAGCTGTCACCACCCTCCTCTCCTTCTCATCATTGTCCTTGTCGTTCGATGTTGAAAGCTGTCACCATCTTCCTCTACCTTCTCATCATTGCCCTTGCCCTTAGGTGTTGAAAACTATCACAATCGTCATCATCATCCTCGTCCTTGTCCTCTCCTCACATGTTGAAAACGATCACCACCGTCCACATCCATCTCATCCTCGTCATCAGATGATACAGACTGTCGCCCTCACACTTAACCTCTTCCTTCGCCCCTTTGTCCTCAGATGCTGGAGACCATCACCATCAAGAAGCAGTGTGACCGGCGGGAGAAGACCATCGACGTGCGTTTCTTCAACGCCCTACAGAGGATCTACTCCGGCTTCTTCCTGGTCAGCTGCGTGGCCGTGCTCATCCTCTACAGCCTCATCTACCACTCCGTCGTGGCCCAGCGCCGCAAGAAGCTCCGCATGGGAAGCGCCCGCTGCTGCTCCCTGTGGAAGTCCTCCAGCCTGGCCAACGGAGAGCCGTCGGAGGTCACCACCGCCGTGGAACTGACCCAGGTGAACGGGGAGAACGTGCAGCTGCGTGGACCCGAGGAGTACGGCGCCGTCGTGGTCGTCGACGAAGCGCCCCCTGCGACACCTCCTGCGCGCAAGAACGGGTCATCTTCGTCCACCACCGCTTCGACACACGCGGCGGCGGCGGCGGCGTCGTCGTCGTCTGTCCCGCCACGCACACGCTTGGAGCGCATGCGCATGGCGAATATCAAAACGGCGTTGATGTTGTTGTTCGTGGTGACTTTGGTGTTCATTTTTCTCCTTCCTGCCCTCTTGGCTGATCGCTTTGAAGATCATGCACGCGCCCGTCATGGTGTTCTACATGTATTTCTTCTACAACGTCGTCAATCCCATCATCTACGCCTTCATGAACCAAAATTTCCGCACGGAGCTGAAGAAGTTGTTTCGATGTCAGTAGTGAGAGGAATTGTCATTCACCGCAGTGACTGGGAACTGAAGATTTTGGGAATGGATGGGTTGGTTGGTTGATTGGTTGCTAGTTTTCTTGTGGAAACAGTAATACATACTCTGCTTTCCCTGAACGTAAGAATCGGTGAATGCACCGTTGTTTATCTAGCGTTTTACATTTATTGTTCTTATTCATAATGACTTAGCATGAGTACAGTACAGTGGCAGTACAAACACTGGGTTTTGAAAGGGCACTCCGTTATTTATGCAAAACCAAGACGCTAGTTTTGTTACGCGTTAAACAGTAAGTGTAACAATAGTTTTCCTTTTTATTTGTTTCCGTTTTTGTTTACATTTCTTAGTGGGTGAGGGGGTTGTGAATGTGTGTGTTTTGTTTTGTTTTGTTTTATGTTTTGTTTTCTTTTGTTTTGAGGGGGGAGAGAGCGTTGGGGGCGGAGGAGGGTGGAGGAGGGTTGACAGTCAAGTTTATCGTCCTTGTCCTGTGGTTTAGCTTGGTGGGGGGGGGGGGGGGGGGGAGGAATCGCAACAACAAATTTTCGTTTGCTTACAATATGAAACTGGTTGTGTTTTTGTGCAGTGAACTGAACTATCATGCTGATTTTTTTTCTCCATCGTATTTCTTCGTGTTTGTATGAGTACACTTGTGAACATGCTGGTTTTCTGATTTTTTTTTTTTTTTGTTATCGCACTGTGTTCTGTTGTATGATCTTGTGCAGTATTGTACTGTATTGTATAACTTATCGTCACAGCACAATTCAGGCGCCTCTCCGGGGAGGGGGGGGGGGGGGGGGGGGGGGGGGAGGGAGCCTGCCGCCAACGTACAGCGCCATATTTTCATTTTCTTTCATTTGTGATGTCTCCGTATGTTTCTTTTTCTCCCTAAATGGATCCAAGTGGATTTTCCCCACAAAACATTGCCAGGGATCGTTCCTTTCATGTGCGTTCATGCCATGTTGCACATGAAGCAGGTCCGATCTGCCTACTACCCGGTTCGCCTACTGTTGGGTGGTGCCCCTACCCTCAATGACGTCTCCAGGCCTCTGTGTCCTGTTTCATGTACCCGCCATTACCCGTTCGCCTATCATTTCAGTGTACAACTTCTAATTCTCAACCAGTGTTGTGACAGGGAAAATATTCACCTGTTGACAGCTATTTTGACGATTTTTTTAAACTTATAAACATATGCTGATAGATATAAAGTGACTGGATTGTGTGTAGGTGTGCCCTTATGCGCGCGAATCATGTTTCGAGACGTTTTGTTAATAACACCTGCCTGGCATCTTTTTTTTAAATGCTACCATCAAACACTATTGACTCGTTCGTTTGTGTGTTTTAAAAGCGGAATCTGTATCAAAAGAATCAATAGAATTTGTGTGTCTTTGTGCGTGCATGCACGGTGTATAAGTATGCGTGCTTACTCGCCGTGTCGTGGAGTGCGCGTGTGCATGTGTGTGTGTGTGTGTGTGTGTGTGTGTGTGTGTGTGTGTGTGTGTGTGTGTGTGTGTGTGTGTGTGCGTGCGTGCGTGCGCGCGTGTGTGTGTGTGTGTGTGTGTGTGTGTGTGTGTGTGTGTGTGTGTGTGTGTGTTTAACTATATACCCAATTTAAAAAGCTATAAAAGAGTACCTGACGTCTTATGTAGTACTTAGGTGAAGTAAATTTGGGGAAAGACGAATCTTAATCACTAGTCTGAGTACAAGCGAATGGGCAATAGACAAGCCAGGAATAGCGAGTCGGGAATAGGCGAACCGGGTATAGGTGATCCGGGAATAGACGAACCGGGAATACGTGATCCGAGAATGGGCGAACCGGAAATACGTGATTCGGGAATATGCGAGCCGGGAACCCGGGAATGGGCGAACCGGTAATCAGTGAATCAAGATGACACCCTCTGCACAAGATCTCGTGTTTTCGTCTCTTCCGAAAGACTAGCGCCTCAGACCACCACTTAAGGTGCAGTGGAAAGAGGTACCACCAAAAGAAATCAAACCGATGCGAGACTCGATTCACGTATTCCAGAATCTCTCGCTGCCTAGGCGAGAGATATAAGACCCAGTAGCGGTGCCTGTAAACATCTGCAAATCAATTTGATAACGCTCCAGGCTCACTGTTGCGATTCTACTGTTGTAAGCGGGAACAAAGAGCCAACCTTTTGTCATGATATTTGGTCAGTATCTGAAGTATATTAACTGTGTGTGTGTGTGTGTGTGTGTGTGTGTGTGTGTGTGTGTGTGTGTGTGTGTGTGTGTGTGTGTGTGTGTGTGTGTGTGTGTGTGTGTGTGCGTGTGCATATAAATTCCACACATCAGCTCGCCATTGCATAGATGTTGCTTCTGCTGGGATGAACAGGATGCGTGTACCAGCCCAGTATGTTGCTTTCGTGTGTGTGTGTGTGTGTGTGTGTGTGTGTGTGTGTGTGTGTGTGTGTGTGTGTGTGTGTGTGTGTGTGTGTGTGTGTGTGTGTGGTCTCCTTATTATCTTGTATCAACGTTTACGTCAAAATGCCAGTCAGATTGTGCTGCTTTTTTTTTTTTTTTTTTTTTTTTTTTTTTTTTTTTTTTTGCTTCATCAGATTATAAATTCCACACATCAGCTCGCCATTGCATAGATGTTGCTTCTGCTGGGATGAACAGGATGCGTGTACCAGCCCAGTATGTTGCTTTCGTGTCTGTGAAGGCCTGAAGTCTACCTGCTGTTGACTGTGGAATCAGTCAGGTAATAACGGCGTTCTCGTCTCTTCAGGGAAACGATGTGTGAGCTGCAGTCCTTCGTTTTGGAGGAAGCATGCCAAGAAGGGTCGATTTTAACGCGGGCTGTATAAGACAAACAACGTTTATGCGAATCAATGTGTCTGCGAATCGGAATGTCTTGGCGTGCTCATTTAGTTCGCAGACTGGTTGGAATCGTGCTGTAGGATGACTCTTAGACATTATCAGTAGTAGTCTAGTAGTTTGCATGGAATCATGTTCACAGTGTGCTGCAATATAGACGGTAAATCTGCGGAGCTGTTGAGTTCTGGAATGAGAGTGTGCGTGATGAAGAGTAATCTCCCATGTTCCTCCAATGGCGGTACCCTAGTCACAGCCACACCCAGGTTTCTCTTGTTGCAGTCTCAGCCCTGGTAGTGCGGATGGAGGTGTCAGTGTCACGTCATGTAGTACCCAGCCAGAGGACACTTTGCTCAGGAGCTGGGTCACTTTGTTGGTATTTCGCTTGTCTGTTCTGATCCTTTATACGCAGGAGGCTAATTTCTAGCCCCTTTTGGCTACATTTCTCCTGTATTTGCCCAGTCAGGGAGCCAGCGTAAGTGTTGTAGTGTAGTAAGTGTTGTTGCCTGGGCTGGTTTTTTATTATAAGAGAGTGGTGTCGTTTTCGTTTGTTTTTGTTTTTTTTTATCTTCTTAACCTTGGATTTTAGTGTAAGAATAATTCTGGTCGTTTTCAACCATTGGTCGGCTGGGCAATAAACAACGCGCACTGCGAAAATGTGAACGGCACGTCTCCAAAGAGTTCCAACATGTCCATCTAAAGGCAGTTACCCTCAACTTCCAAATTGTAAAGACTTTATCACCACCCTTGCGAAAGCAATGACGTGAAAGAAAGTCGAATTTAGGTCACAACAAGGTCAGGGCATGAAGGATAACGAAAACTATTACACATTCTTAAGATAAAGAATGAGAATGAGGATGGTCTGGAACTACATGACAGGAATGTACCGTAGTTTCCTGTCGTAAACGTTACCCCGAGATATGCAGACACCCTGCAATGTTGGTTAGGAGGAATATGAGCTACAATTTTTCCGATACATTTGTTACGTGATGAAACTCGACTGCCTGGGTCCAGTTTTTCAATTTGAGCCCAACTCTGGGTAGAATGCCACCGGAGTGAAATCATCCCACACAAAAACGCCTGTGATGGGATTCGAACCCACGGCCTCCCAGTCAAGCAGCCCATGCTCCTACAACCGCAGCAGAGTGGCTGGTCGCTCGTTCTTCTCTCGTTCAGAGGGGGCAATAAAACCGTGAATATTAATACCTCTACGAAGAAGGCTATGTTGTAAACCGTAAACCGTTTTCGTTCGTTTGTTGTTCGGCCTGCAACTGTCAGTTCTTTAAACGTTGACACTTCGGCAATGTTCATATACTGTTACAAAACCGTGCACAGGAAGTAACGTTCTCAGTCCGTATCAACAGTTATTTCCATTTTATGTATGTCCACTGCATTTAGGGTCACAGCACATACCATTGAATGGGGCTGTACAGCATCGAAGCATCTTTTCTGGTGGGAAGCAGAATGAGAGGTTGACATTGAATGCTTCGTGTAGACTGCATTGCTGGGGCTGCAACAGGGCAGACCTTGGTGTGGCTGTGTATGAGGAATCAGGAATGGGCGTCGAGAAAATAATGCCCTCAAGAGGAGACAACACAGGGGTGGAAGATGAGACATCACAAAGATAACCGAGATCTTCCTCTCCACCCCTGTGTTGCAGCTCAACCATTCTGGTGTGTCAGTAGTGTTGTCTTCAGTGTGCCCCTGTCTGGCAGTCAGAAGGTTGCCTGGGATGAGGAATCTGCTCTTAGGTGCAGGACTGGATGTGGGGAAACGGGAACTGACACTGGGTGCAAAATTGCGTGTCGTGACAGCATTCAGTTTTAGTTTCTTACAGAATTTTAGGAAATACTATAGACTTTTCCGTGTGGAATATGGAATATGGCAGTTTTTTCTTTTCGGCATGTGATGTAGCCGTAGTTTTGATGAAATGTGAATGTGGGTTTCATTTCCTTGCATGACCGGTTCGTACACAAGAATCGGTCCCACATGTGCTCTGACAATTGTTTTCAATGTGATCCATGTTCTCACAGTTTCACTGTTTCCATGACTCTCCTTTCGGCTGTCCAGTACCAGCACACATCCAGGCCTTCTGTCTGCAGCCCATCCACAGAGCCTATTACAATCAGATCATCAATGGGAGACACACCCATCAGAGGAGACAATGCGGCGTTGTCCAGTCACTTGGGCTATGCTCTGTGTTGCCTGTTCTGGTCGAACATGTGCTGGACACGACCTCCTGCGCGCCCGACTAACAACATTGATTGCTTGATCGTGAAGCTGGTGTCAGTTGTCGTCCTGCTCCAGGAGCTACAGTTCTCATGACTTGGCTTACAGTTAGGCCTCGGGAACAAACCAGGAAAAGATATGATTATGGAGATGAAATTAAAACTGAGTTCACTCTTGGAGCAGGACAAAAAGGGCTACAGCGTGTGAGATAACTTTTTTAAAATGATCGTACAAGAAGATAGTGTGATGACAATCAATTGTGATCTAAGACTTCCTGACTTTAAAGAGATGCTCAGGGGGAGCTTGACGGCAGAACGTCTTCAGAAAAGAAACTGTCCCCCCCCCCCCCCCCCCCCCCTCGACATGTTTCACTCCTGAAGTCCTTACACTACACTCTAGACAACCGAACAACATTCTGGTCATGACTCCTAGATGCCCTTCTGCTGTCAGACATATTTTTGGCATGAAGGAATTCAGACCTGCACATTCTGGACAATTTGACGTGTCCCAAGGCGTTGTCTTTTATGACGATTTTTTTTTTTATCCACATAGCATCGAAGCTCTGTTCTCAGTTTTGAAATTCGAGCTTTATGAAATTCACTTTTGTTCTTCTTCCATGCGATCCAACAGAAAATCTTTTCACCCGTTCTTCTATTGCCTTTAGGGTTCTGATCCACTTGCCACCAAACATCGAGAACTGTTTTGAGATCATAGGTTTGATGAGCGTGCAAACCTCTTGTTCCAACTTTTATAGCGAAGAACTTGGCCTGGAAGCCAGATTGTCCTCAAGCTGCTGGCTAGACTGGCATGCTACTCAGTCTTATAGACGTGAGCTCTCTCCATTTTGCTTTCATATGGTACAGTTCAGTCAAAATCATTTGATTTGGTGATGAGTGGAGTGCAGTATCTGGTCTCATGCACCTCGTCTTTTATTAACTCTGGATAGTTTTCCCATTTTGGAAGATGTGCTGTATGCACGAAGTCATCATCTCCAGCCAGGAAACCCCGTTTTCATGCTCTTGATGTCACAGTTATTCCAGACATGTCATGGCCTCCTGCTATGTAGAACATCATTGTTTCAGCGTCTTGTGACGAAGTGTTTCCTCTGGCAGTTCTGACCTCATGCCCGATCTCTCGAGACACTTGGTATCCTTTTATTGCCCGGCATAAATTCAGGGCATGTCCCACTATTTGTTTACTCTGATGCGGCGGACACGAAGGGTCACCTTTTACTCTTTTGAATTTTGGTGCAGGAGGTCATAGACAGATCTGGAAATGAAGTTGGTGCTAAGGACAGCCGTGTGCCAAATTTCGTTCATACTGCTATTTGTTTGATGTGTGTTTTCTCACATACTCCATTGTCCCTGTTGGCCTTGCGAGACCGCCTTCTGGATTATCTTAGCATCTTCCTTTTTCAGTTCCTGTATTCCTATCCCCACCTTTGCTTTCCGCTTACCCTTTTGTCTGTCTCCTTTTGCCTTTAATCACCACTTAATTCTGTCAACCCCAGTCCCTGTCTGTAGCTTTGTGTCTGTCCTCTTGTTTCCCTGTTATTGGCGATTTTTTTTTTTTTTGCCATGTCCACTGCCTCCTGAACAAGTCATTTTCTGCTGGTTACTTTGGGCTGAACTGATCTCACAGTCGTGTCTGCCGAGTCCTCAAGCATGATTCGTACTACTGCATTTCGCTCCTTGTACTCTTTGAAGTTGGATTTCAAGGATACGTTCAGTTTTGCCTGGCGACAGTATAGAGAGGAACCTCATCAGACCAGATGGGATACCGAGTCATTTCCGTGTGTACTAGTTGATTCTGGCTTTCATGGATTGCACAGCGCTAGTGCAGACATCATGTATCCATGGAAACCAGGGGAGTTTCGGGCTGAGCATGAGCCGCAGTTGCCAGAACTTGAATTTGCCACAGAGACTACACTGGTCTCTTGTCTGCAGGCTTTCCTTTGTCAAGTTTCAGAACGGAGCGACTGACAGCGGGCAATGAATCGAAGTTTAGAAAGAGAGGTGTTAGTTACCGCCAAGGACACAGACAAACAAAGCACAGGACAAGACACAATGCATTTCGACCTCTTGGGTCTTCTTCAGGTAAAACAAATAACATTTAGGACAGTACGAACGAAGAACGTAAAGCCACTTATCTTTCCATATATTCGGCACCCGAAAAAATGGCCGCCGTTCGTACTGTCCTAAATGTTATTTGTTTTTGCCTGAAGAAGACCCAAAAGGTCGAAATACATTGTGTCTTGTCCTGTACTTTGTTTGTCTATGTCCTTGGTGGAACTAACCCGCTCTGTTTCTAAATTTCTTTTCTCATTTTCTTGTTTTCCTCACCGTTCTTTGTATCTTTCAGTGTGAGTCATCACACTACTTTTCAAAGTTCTTGACTGGTTTTTCTGTCACTGCTGGAATGGCTTGGTTGACCAGAGTGAATATAATTGCTTCAGCTACTTTTCCTTTCCTGTCCGTTTCCTGTCGTGATTTCTTTGGTTTGAACTCATCCTCAGTGAAGCAATGAAGTCTTTTCGTTGCTTCAGCATTTTGTGTATTTCATCTTTATTGTTGGAAGCGGTTGTTGAGTCAGTCTAGAAGACATTCGAAGGGACGTTTGGTATCCATCCCGAGGTCTACTGGACCTGTCGGCTCGTGCTGCTCTTAAAATCCCTGGTTCTGTACACGCCGTCCCCTAATGTGAACAGTTTGTTATCCAATGTGTTCTTTTCCATCATAGCATCCAAGGGTGGATTATTTTTATTCTGTCGTTTCTCCTATTCCTCTTGCTCTTGCGCTTGGGAAGCTGAGTTTCTGGGATTTGTCATCAAGACCCTGTACGAATTTCTTCTCTGAGTAATCAATGTGGACGTCCCCTGTCATTGTGGTTTGAGCCCTGGCCTTGGTTTGTACATTGCAGGACAGTACTTTACGCTTCCTTTCATGGCATTTTCTAGTGTGAACCAGGCCCGTGAGATACAGACCCTTGCAGTGCTAATCACCAAAATGAAAGAGTCTCTAGGAGAACATCCGCACTGTGGATAGAACTCGACTGTTAAGTTTCAGTCTTCTTATCTGACAGGTTTGAGTGGCGTCCAGAAAGATAAAAAAATCCATCAAGTGCATGCCTCTTTTATAGTTTAAACCCATCAGCTCCCATCCTAGGGACCATAATATTAATCACTGTATCACTTCAGTTGGTACACGAAAAGAGTTTGATGAACGAGCGCCCATGGAGCAAGGCAAAGTCTCACGAACAGGAGACCATTGTTCTCCTCCGTAATGATTCTCTTGGGTTCCAATGGGGGGAACACTCCTGTTCGTGCCAGACAAATATTTAAGGGTAATGGGCCTCTGACGTTTTGCTATTCTCTGTGTGTGTGTGTGTGTGTGTGTGTGTGTGTGTGTGTGTGTGTGTGTGTGTGTGTGTGTGTGTGTGTTTCATACGTGTGTGTGTGCATGTGTGTGTGTGTGTGTGTGTGTGTGTGTGTGTGTGTGAGGTGTGTGTGTGTGTGTGTGTGTGTGTGTGTGTGTGTGTGTGTGTGTGTGTGTGTGTGTGTGTGTGTGTGTGCGCGCGCGCGCGCGTGTGTGTGTGTGTGTGTGTGTCTGTGTGTGTGTGACTGTGTGTGTGAATGCATGTCAAATTATGTGTGTGTGTGCTATATGAATTTATCTACAAAGTAACATCTGTTACGTGCATTATTACAGGTGTCAATATTAAATGAGGGTTTTTTGTTGTTGTTTAATAAAACCAGATACACAGGATTAAGGCTCAATCGAAATGATTCGTTGAAGTTTCAGTGAGTCTGTATGTATATGTCTGTGTATGTGTATGTGCGGTGTTTTGTGTGTGTGTGTGTGTGTGTGTGTGTGTGTGTGTGTGTGTGTGTGTGTGTGTGTGTGTGTGTGTGTGTGTGTGCGCGTGTGTGTGTGTGTGTGTGTGTGTGTGTGTGTGTGTGTGTGTGTGTGTGTGTGTGTGTGTGTGTGTGTGTGTGTGTGTGAGAGAGAGAGAGAGAGAGAGTGTGTGTGTGTGTGTGTGTGTGTGTGTGTGTGTGTGTGTGCACGCACGAGTGCGTTCATGTACGTTCGCTTGTGCCGCTTTCCTTTCACACATTTCCTGTGTTGTCAATACATAACCATTCCATTTCAGTGTCGTTACAGCCCAGCTGAACATGCTCGGTCTTTCATGGCTGTCGCCAGATAGAGAACACAGTTCTTTCCCGAGTATGAAATCAGATTGTCCTTGAAAAGGAACAAACGACAAAAAGCATGAAAAAAAAAAAATCAGTCCTGTTAAAGAAGCACGACAGACAGTGTGAAGTCTGTCCTTGAAAAGAGTCAAGAGACAAAAGTGTGGAAAAAAAGTCTCCCCTGAAATAGCTGGCAAAGTGTGTGAACAAAAAAAAATGCCAATCTTAAAAAGAAAGTACAGAACAAAGGGTGTGAAGAGAAATCTGTCCCGGAAAAGAAATGAATGTGAAAGAGTTTGGTGGAGATTCTTTCCTGAAAAAGAAACGACAAAGTGTATGAAAGAGCTGTGCTGGAAAAAGAAAGAAACAACGAAGAATGTGAAAGAAAATGTGTCATGGAATAGAAACCACTACGG
>JADBJO010001416.1:210000-215000 GCA_016801955.1 Conus betulinus
TTGACAACATGAATATTTGATCAGTGGTCCGTGATCCCTTTCTGAACCCTGCTTGCTCCTTTGCCAAGAGGTGGTTTGCCTCAAGATAATTCATTATCCTTTCATTTATTATGTTGCAATACACTTTTCCCAGCGAACAATCACAGTTATGCCTCTGTAATTGTTGGGGTTGGATTGGCCGCCTGACTTAAAGACTGGGACTGATTTCCTGTTTTCCAGAGGTCCGGGTATTTTTCTGATTTTGAAATTAAGTTAAACGCGTCTTTCAGAAGAGGAGCAATTTCAGGTAACATTGCTCTAAGCATTTCGTTTCTGATTCCATCTTTGCATGGGGATTTTTTCATTTTTCAGCTTTCTGACCGCGTTCCTTACCTCAGTTTCTAATATTTCATAATCTACCTCTGAATTCCCAGAAGGACGATTATTTAGCCCTCTTAAACGCCGTTCACATGTCATCAGCTGTTTGTTTTCGTTTCTCTGCGATCTTCTGTTTCTCTCCTATTAGTGTTTAATATGTTCAAACCATTTGTTCAAGCTGAGGCAATTTTCTTGACCATAAATTTCATGATGGTATGTGTGTGTACATATAGTGCGCAGTTTTGTCGAACTCCTCATTGCCCCTCTGTAGACATGCTTTCCTTTGAATAAGAATTGTGCCTGTTGTATAATATACATGTATTTTTAGAATCTTGATTTCCTCTGATCTCATCTCTATCGTAGACTGGCGGAGGTCAGAGTAAATCAAAGAGATGGTGGTAAAGTCTTCAGTATAGTCATAGTCTTTTGTGCTGTGCATGCTAATTTTTCCATGTACATAGCACTTCTTTAGGCACAAATTTCCCCATGCACCTGTGATGTAGTGCAAACCTCCAGTGGGGCATACATTGTTTTTCACACGTAACTGTTTTTTTTTGTTTTTTTTTTGTTTTGTTTTTGTTTTTGTTTTTTTTTGTATGGGATCAAGCATATCCGTTATTTGCTCGAGGTTACCCCCGCACACAAATATCTTGGTGTCTTGGGCCGTGGGGCCTTGGGTCGAGTAGTGGGCCCCATGGCTGGCGTGATGGGTGGTGTAACCTACAGCCGACACATCTAACTAGGCCCTACAGCTGGTCGGCACGCACCACGCCATGGCCGGCCTGCGGCTATCGGTTGGAGGTTGTTTTTTTGTTGTTGTTGTTGTTGTTTTTTTTTTTTCCCTAGTTACACCACGAAAACGATCTGATGCGTCAGCACGACATAGTGGCCTGCATCACATTCTCAAAGCATTTTTCGAAATTCGATTTTACGTTGTTAACACTTACTTGAGCAAAAAAAAAAAAAAAAAAAAAAAATCAGTAGTTTTTTTTTTTCTGGACTGACGAAGAAAACACGTCACGCCTCGCGGGCAGCAGAGAGAGAGAGAGAGAGAGAGAGAGAGAGAGAGAGAGAGAGAGAGAGAGAGAGTTGGGGGGGGGGGGGGGGGTAATGAGGGTTAAACTGCGTGGGTGTCCAGAAGATGCTTTCAAATTACGACTAGCAGAATAGTGTGCGAATAGTGAGAGTTATTAGATCTTTTTCAAATTAAAAACATTACTCAAACATGAGATTCTCTTGAAATGTTTCAATGAGTTTGTATTCTGTAGACCTGTGGCAACTGAGCTCCACACAAATGGTTCAGAGTAAAGTAGGCAAGGTTCGTATGGATCCAGAAGTGGATAGGACAAAAATGATCTCTATCATTTAGAGCTATTATTCAGTCTGAAAACAGGGGGGTGGGGGAGATGGGGGAGGGGATTAATGTAACAAAGCTTGGCATGAATCGAACCGTTTAAACCTAAGTGGCATTGTTGAGTTCAGCTTGTTGCTTATCTGTTGTTAGAGAGGAGTGGGGGGGGGGGGGGGGGGGGGGTGTCGGGAGAGGTGGGAGGGTAAGAAACAGAGAACGACACAGAAAAACAAGAAGGAGGAGGCGATAGATAAACAGACAGGGTTTCGCTGATGAGTCCCACTCAGTGAACGAAAGGGGACTAGACAGGCGATACAAATGGTTGTTTTCTCAACAGACTTCGATGGTTCCGGTATGCCATTTGTGAAGGGTTGAATATTTACATTCGAACGCCCTAGTTTTTCGTTCTTGTTTTCTTTCTCCGCTCCCATTTTTTCCCTCTACAAATCTTTGCCAAGTCAATGTTTTGGTGATGGAGAAATTGTTGGTCTACACTCGTTTTCCCCCGACTACTTATTTGTTCAACAAACAGAACGACGAACAGACAAAAATTTAGGAAAGGGAGAGAATCTCGAATTCCCTTAAGCTAGAGAAATATCGGGTACTCTCCCCTGTCAATGATCGGGTAAGGGAAACGAGAATTGCCTGCCCCTGCCGCTGTTCGTATTATCATCTCAGGGATTCGTTTTTTCTGCCATGACTTCTGGAACATTGAAAAACACTGTAGTGTTACTGAAGGCAACCCAGCTATAAACTAATACACAAATCAAGGTGGGAACAAAAGTTTAGTAAATACACAATATAGAAAGAAGTAAGTAAATTGTCAACAAATTTGTCTTCAGACAAGACAAAGAACACATAAAAAAAAATGCGCGAAATTGTGCTCCCTAGGTGGCTGTCTACATTATTTTTCACAGCAAAATAGGACTCTTCCCTTGTGGGTTTTGTTTTTTTTTTTATAACGCCAATACACATCCAAGCACAAGCAAGGAGGAAAATGTAAATGAGGAAAATAAAAATAAAGAAAACATCGAAGACAAAAGCAAAGAAAGAACACATATAAAATATCAACAATGTCAACATCGACAACAACAACAACAACAACAACGATAACAACAACATTTTCTTTCGTTTTTTCCTCCTTTATATCAGTTTGACAAGACAATTCATTGTGCAGTGTGAAGTGATTTACTTATATAATCCACCACAATTCTTTTAGTGGTGGGACAACTTCTGTGGACCTCCACCCCATAGATTTCCATCCCATGGACTTCCATCCTGTGGACTTCCCAACTGTGGACTTCCGCCCCATGGACTTCTGCACCATGGACTTCTGCTCCATGGACTTCCGCCCCATGGACTTCTGCTCCATGGACATCCGCCCCATGGACATCCACTCCATGAATTTCCGCCCCATGGACTTCTGCTCCATGGACTTCCGCCCCATGGACTTCTCCTCCATGGACTTCCGCCCCATGGACTTCCATCCTGTGGACTTCCCCCCCATGGACTTCCATCCTGTGGACTTCCGCCACATGGACTTCCGCCCTGTGGACTTCCACCCCATGGACTTCCGCTCCATGTGCTTCCAACCCATGGACTTCAGCCCTGTGGACTTTAGCCCAGTGGACTTCTACCCCATGGACTTCCGCCCCATCGACTTCTGCCCCGTGGACTTCCGCTCTGTGGACTTCCACTCCATGGACTTCCGCCCCGTGGACGTCCGCCCCGTGGACGTCCGCCCCGTGGACGTCCGCCCCGTGGACTTCCGACCCATGGGCTTCCGCCCAGTGGACTTCCACCCCATGGACTTCCGCCCTGTGGACTTCCGCCCCGTAGACTTCCGCCCCATGGAATTCTGCCCCATGGACTTCCGCTCTGTGGACTTCTGCCCTGTGGACTTCCGCCCCATGGACGTCTGCCCCGTGGACTTCCGCTCTGTGGACTTCCGCTCCATGGACTTCCGCCCCGTGGACTTCCGCCCTGTGGACTTCTGCCCCATGGACTTCTGCCCCGTGGACTTCCGCCCTGTGGACTTCCGCTCCATGGACTTCCGCCCTGTCGAAATAAGAACATTAAGGACTTGGGCATCGCAGTTTTGATCAGTTGAAAGAATGGGGCAAACTCTTCAGTAGCACCAGTTGCCATGGCGAAGTGGTTAGCGTCGCGGACTCCCGGCTGGGAGGTCGTGGGTTCGAATCCCATCAGAGTCATGTGGGTTTTTCTGCCCCGACCGGCTCCTACCCAGAGTTGAGTTTGCTGCGGACTCAGTTGGGAAGACTGGGACCACACAGTCGAGTTTCATCCACTTAATGGATGCGTTTCTGAGAGTGTTGCTCAAATTTCCTGACCAACACTGCAGGTGCCTGTATCTCTCGGGCCTGGTTAACGCCGGGATATATTATGAAAGGAAGTGTAGAGTACAGCCCTGTCATGTAGTCTCAGACCGAAATGGAATCCGTAGCATCATCTTCTCTTCAGTAGCTTTTATGCCTCTGCATCGGAAAACGGACTGATGAGATTGTTTTATACATAAAGGTCTTCTTTTCTCTTTCTCAGTTATTAAGGAGATTTATTTTTTTCTGGTTTTCTCATGATGGAGAGATTATTTTTCCTCTCTTTTTCTCTCAAATTATGGATAATGATGAAATTCTCCTCTGCTCTCTCTCTCTCCTCTCTCTCTCTGCTCTCTCTCTCTCTCTCTCTCTCTCTCTCTCTCTCCTCTGTGTGTGGGTGTGCGTCCCACTCCCCAATTCTCTGAAGTACAACCCCCTCCGTTGTGTGTGTGTGTGTGTGTGTGTGGTGTGTGTGTGTATGTGTGTGTGTGTGGTGTGCGTGCTGAGTTAGGGTTGATCGCGAGCTCATGATACATACTCACCTAGTGATTCAAAGAAATGTGAACAGTGAATAAAATCTTGCTGGTGAAACACAAGGACATTCATTTTCGCTCCTTTTTCCCTTTTTTGACCGCATTTATATGCTGTGGGAATAGTTGGGCTTATATATCACTCGTACAGTAATCAGTTAATCTTTTCATCAATCTGCTTATGTCGTTTTGAGTTGGTTTTTGTTTTGTTTCGTTTTGTTTTCAATCATCTGTGCATTCGTGGTACGTAGAGCAAGGTTAACCAACATTTTCTCATTATAAACGGAGGTTGTATAACTGTTTTTCCCTTTAGTTTGCTAGTCACGCTTAATCCTTTTTCAGGGCAAGGGTCGGTTAATAAATCTTGTGTGCTTACATGTCTGTTTCCTTGGAAATAAAAATTATCACCACTCTTTTTAAGTGACA
>JADBJO010001416.1:235000-245000 GCA_016801955.1 Conus betulinus
TTCTTCTTCTTCTTCTTCTTCTTCTTCTTCTTCTTCTCTTTTCTTCTTCTTCTCTCTTCGTCATCCTCTTCCTCTTCTCCTCCTCCTCCTCCTCCTCCTCCTCCTCCTCCTCCTTCGTCTTCTTCTTCATCATCTTCTTGTTTATGAGTTTACTTTCTCTTCGCTTTGTAGTTTATTCAAAGGGTTGGGTTGCTGGAATTAATTGTAAAATAGTCAACCCTCTATCCATGGAGTGGTTCATTCTCAGTCTCTGTCACCAGGATCTGGCGAACCTGATCAACGGCGAGCTGCAGAACATCATTGACGCGGAGGAGAAGAACCTAATCATCAGTGCCTGCTTCCTGGTCATCGTCTTCCTGATGTGTCCGCTGGTCATCTACACCGTGGAGGCCCTCACCTCAGACATACAAAAGTCAGTGTCTGTTTTTAAGTCGTTGACTTCTTCTTCTTCTTCTTCTTCTTCTTTCGTATTAATCTTTTTTTCGTCTACTTCTTCTTCTTCTTCTTCTTCTTCTTCTTCTTCTTCTTCTCATTCTTCTTCTTCTCTTTATTCTCATCCTTATCCTCATCCTCTTCGTCTTCTTCTTCGTTTTCTTCTGCTCCCCCACCACCTCCTCCTTCTCTTTCTTCTATCTTTTCCTGTTTTTTCTCCTCTTTTTTCTTCTTCTTTTCATCCTCCTCCTCCTCCTCTTTTCTTCTTCTACTACTTCTCCTCCTCCTCCTCGTCCTCCTCCTCCTCCTCCTTGTCCTCCCTCCTCCTCCTCCTCCTCTTCTTCTTCTTCTTCTTCTTCTTCTTCTTCTTCTTCTTCTTCTTCTTCTTCTTTCTCCTCCTTCTTCTTCTTTACCTTCTTCTTTTTCTCTTCTTCTTCTTCTATTATTCTTATTCTTCTCCTTCTCCTTCTTCTTCTCCTCCTCCTCCTTCTCAGGGTATTTTCTTCCGCTTTTCTCCCATACTTCTTCGTCTTCCTGGTCTTTGGTCAGAATCGGACTTCGTCATTGTCGACGTTGTCGGGCGTTGTCATCTTTATCATCATCACCATCATCACTGTCATGTTCTCCCGTGTTCGTCTACAGTGTGGAAGCCCTCACATACGTCATTCCCAAATCGGAATCTGTGTCGTGATGGTCATTATGATGATCATCGGCCTCATTGTCATCACCATCATCAGTATCATCGCCACATCATCACCATGCTTCCATCCTCTGGTCTGTACTGTGGAGAACTTCAACTCAGATATTCAAAAGTCAGTCTTCGCCATCGTCGTCGTCGTCGTCGTCGTCGTCGTTTTATCATTATCATTTTCGTCCGCGTTACCATAGTCGTAGTCACAATTATCATTATCATCGTCATAACCATCGCATCCCGTGCCTCCTTGATCATCTGCCCTCACCTCCTAATGTCAAAATAAACCATGGTCCTCGACCTCTTCACGATCATCAGCAGCAGGAGCAGCAGTTGCAGCAGCAGCAGCAGCAGCAGTCCCGGGTTTGTGTCTTTCTTCACACTTCACCCCTTCCCCTCCCCTCCCCGCCTTCCCTTGTTCCCTGTTGCTCCATTCACCTACCTCTCCTACCTCAGCCCCGCCCTCCACACGTTACCCTCTCTCTCTCTCTCTCTCTCTCTCTCTCTCTCTCTCTCTCTCTCTCTCTCTCTCTCTCTCTCTTTCTCTCTCTCTCTTTCTCTCTCTCTTTCTATCTCTCTTTCTCTCTCTCTCTCTCTCTTCTCTCTCTCTCTCTCTCTCTCTCTCTCTCTCTCCCTCTCTCTCTCTCTCTCTCTCTCTCTCTCTGTTTCTGTTTATGTGTCTGTCTGTCTGTCTGTCTGTGTCTGTCTGCCTGTCTGTCTGTCTGTCTCCACACATCACTCCCAAACTCTCTCTCTCTGTCTTTGTCTCAGTCCGTCTGTCTCTCTCTCTCTCTCTCTCTCTCTCTCTCTCTCTCTCTCTCTCTCTCTCATCATCAACCATATTGATATAACTCAATTAATATAACAGATTTTTGTACTATGTTTGTTTATGGTCTTAGCGACCACCTTTCGGTTTGTTTAATGTGGTCAAAAAGTGTAACAATTAGAAATGCACGCACAAGTATATATAGAGCTTCACTGGACCAGGGAGTAACACCTGATAAGTGGCGAGATGCTAGCATTGTCCCTTTATTCAAAAAGGGTGACAAAACAAAAGCAGAGAACTATAGACTTTGTATCTCTTACATCCATATCAGCAAAATTACTTGAACATATAATATATAGTAGCATAATGGACCATCTTGACAAATATGACTTCTTACATAACGCCCAGCATGGTTTTAGACAGCGAAGGAGTTGTGAGACTCAACTTATAACAACTCTCAATGATTTTGATAACTGTCTTAACAACAGACAGCAAATAGGTGCAATTTTATTAGACTTTTCTAAAGCCTTTTCTAAAGCCTTTGATAAGGTTGACCATGAGGGCCTGCTGCTTAAATTAGAACACATCGGCATTGGCGGTTCTTTGCTAAAATGGTCTAGATCATTCCTCGTTGGGAGAACGCAGAAAGTTATTGTGGTAGGGTCGTCATCCCATTGTAAACCAGTCTTGTCAGGTGTACAGGGAACACAGGGAACTGTTTTCTTTTTTTTTTTTTTTTTTTTTTGGTTGTGTTTTGTTTGTGTTTCGTTTTTTTAATTTATATAAATGACATAAGTAGAAATCTCTCTCCTGGAACTACTATAAGGCTTTTTGCAGATGACAGCTTAGTATATAGAACAATCAGAAGCAAGAATGATACACGCATTCTACAAGATCTAAACGCTTTACAAGAGTGGGAAAGAACTTGGAAAATGGGATTTTCATACCCAGAAGTGCTAAGTGTTGCGTATATGTAATAAACGCTCACCAACTAGATCAGAATACTCTATTCATTCAAATATTCTTAAAAGAAACCAATGCTGCAAAATATTTCAGCGTGATTATAGATAGTCGTCTCATATGGAAAGAACATTACAATTCAGTATGTAACAAAGCAAACAACATCTTAGCTTTCTTATACAGGAATATCAACGACTGCCCCCAAAAGGTTAAGGACGACTGCTATAAAACACTGGTTAGACCAGTACTGGAATATGGTTGCTCAGTCTGGGATCCTTACAATCTAAAGGACATTGACAACCTCGAAAAGATTCAGAAGAGAACAGCACGGTTCGTAACAGGGAACCATATCAGAGAGAAAGGGAATACTAGGAGAACATGAGGAAAGTAGAATGGAAACCCTTAGAAGAGAGAAGAGCTTTTCTTTAAACTTAATACCTTCTTTCAAAGGCAGAGCTGAACTAATTGATATCCCAAATGGAACAACTAGTATTTAATAAAGTAGCACCAGGAGTGGCGGTCAATCTTATGCACACTGCATCAATATTGACAGCCATTTACATTCATTTTATCCTAGTTCTGTAAGGCCGTGGAACTCACTGCCGGGTGCCATCAAGATTGCCACAAATGCAGGGTTTTTTTTTTTAATCAAATTGATAAGACTATCTCGAGAGCTGCATATTATTACTTTTTTATTTTAACTTCCCCATATATTTTATGGTTACCTAGGCCTTAACCTGGCCATTGCTTTTAACCTTTTAAATATCATGTGCGACCCCTTCTTGTCAAATTTTGCTCCAGGGGCCAACAGGCTGAATCGCATTTTCTTTTTTTTTAACATGTGCGCTGGTGACCTACTCATTTTTGAGTGAACCTGTTTTTTAGGAAGAAGAAGAAGAAAGTAAATCGCTTTTTAAAAAGCCTACTATGTGGAAGAATATTTGGATGATTTATGTATGGCAGATTTCTCATGCGTTTGCCGGTATATTGACTCTGACAACATTACTGCAACACGTGCACGGTGGTCTCATTTTTTTTATCATTTTGGTTGACATTGTCCCTCTTAAATCCAATGATTTATGATTATGACAAGTCTCCGTAGTGAACTGTCCAAATCAATATTGCAATTGACGTTTGTAGGAAGATTAATTCTGTCGACAGAAGAAGATGGGAAATTAACGTCGTCGTCGTCATCATCATCATCATCATCATCATCATCATCATCATCATCATCACGACAACAATAGCATCGATAGAAAAAGAGCTGCTGAAAAGATTTAGTTTCGTGAATATGTTTTCCTCTAAGAAAACATGCAGATGTGTCTGGAAAGTCGTCAACTGTATAGCAAAACAGTGACATCCTTCATCCCTTCACCAACAGATGTGTGACTGAAAATGACTGTTTTGTTGCCTTATATAAAACAACTTACGATTCGCTTTCAATGCATGATTTGCTGCTACAAAAAAAAAAAGAAAAGAAACTATGAAGCTCAAAGTATACGGCCCAGCCTTCAGTATGGATAAATGAGGGTGCATGTTGGAATCGTGTACATCGAAGCTGTCTAATTCCTGAGGTTTGGATGAATTTCACAACCAAGGGCGGATGAGCCAGTTATTTGTGAATGCCTATATACATGTATACCACTTACATCGAAAAGTCTTAACGCCCACATTTTTAAAGATACCAAAGTAGAGCCATAGAAAATCCAAACGAATTTTCAAACTACAAATTTATATTTGATTTTTTTATCACTTTCATCCAAATCTCCACAGAGGCAATTAAGATAATTGATCAAATATCATTGTTGTGTGCATAATGTATTTCATCATAATCAAATCGGATTGAGGAATTCTCATTCCTGTCACACCGCGCCCACTGGCGTCACAGAAAAGTGACAATGTGAAATTTTATACTGGACGGTGAAAATCACAATTTATGAAGATTCTGCTGAAGCATTTGACACAATGAAGCATAGTCTCCTTTCAAGATCACCTGCTGTGTACTTTTAATACATCTATAGATCTTATTTCATCCTTTGTTTTAGAACAAAAGACACACACTAATGTTTTCAAAACTGTACCTTATCTTCGTTCATGCCAATCAGAACAGATCCAGGTTTACCAAGAGTCTCGAAATTCAGAATTATCAAGAAGCCTTAGGGTCCAAGCTTACCTAGGATCCTTAAACTCTAAGTTTAACCAAGCCTCCTGATGTCCAACGTTAGAAATGTTCTGTAAACTCCAGCCTTACCCAAACGCCATAAACTCCATGCTTGTCGAGAAGCCTGCAATTCCAGGTTTGCTAAGAAACCCGAAATTCCTGTCTGAGCAAGGAACTCTGAACTCCAGGTTTTTTTTTTCAAGATGCTGTAAGCTGCATCTATTCCTTGCAGATATGCTATCGCGCTGGTCCACAAGACCAAAGAGTTGTCCAAGGAGAAGAAGAAGACGGACTCCCTGCTCTACCTACGAGTCCCCCGCGCCGTGGCTGACTCTTTGAATGAACGCAGGGAAGTGAACGCAGAGTACTTCAAATCGTCACCATCCTCTTCTCCGAGATCCTGGACTTCACGAGGATCGCCGCCCAGATCACACCCATGGAGATTGTGGCCCTGCTCAACGAGCTGCACACCACCATGGACGCAGAATTGGACAACCATGACGTGTACAAGGTGGAGACAATCAACGATTCGTACATGGTGGCTTCAGGTGAGAGGGGCTTTTTTTTTTCTTGGAGAGAGAAAAGAAATGTTCGCGTGCTGTGGTGGTGTTTGGTGACAGTTGATTCTGTTGCTTCATCCCCCCCCCCCCCCCTCCCTCCCCTCTCCTTCTCCAGCTGCTGCTACTCTTGTTATACGGAAATGTTCAATGAGGCAGGGAAGAGGAAGGATTAGAGAAGGAACGAGTAGCATATGATGCATACAAAAAGTGCGGCATAGACTGCTTTGAATGGAAACAAAACATGAATAACAAACAACAAAAACCAAAGTTTCAAAATGGAGCGACTGAGGGCGGAAAATGAACTAAACTTTAGAAAGAGAGGGGGTTAGTTACCGCCAAGGACATAGACAAAAAAAAAGCAAAGACTTTATTCGGGTGCCGAATGCAGGGAAAGATAAGTGACTCTACGTTCTTTGTTCGTACTGTCCTAAATGTTAAATGCTATTTAGGTTTTGTCTGAAGAAGACTCAAGAGGTCGAAATGCATTGTGTCTTGTCCTGTGCTTTGTTTGTCTGTGTCCTTGGCGGTAACTAACCCCCTCTCTTTCTAAATTAAACAAAATCCAAAACAAACCATCCAACAGCAACTATACCACCTAAATAAACCAAAGAAAGAAAGACAGAAAATTGGCAAAGACGGAAATGAAACACACACACACACACACACACACACACACACACACACACACACACACACACACACACACACACACACACACACACACACACACGCATCAACCAACTGTATCAAGAATCAGTGACAGAGAAATAGGGAGTTCTTGCTCCCAGGAGGAGATAATCATACGCCCATAACTCCAAATGAATGTTGCCTAGGTGATTTGGAATGGTAAACCGCATTGTTTGAGTCAGGGGCGTGTAACCATCCCACCGCAGGAGCAAGAGCTATCTCACTTCTTTGTTGACTGCTCGATGTGGAATGCTGGTGCCGGGTCAGAATAATCGGTGTGGGTGTAGTGACACTTAGGTGGCACCAAAGATAGGACAGCAAAAAGAAAGGGAAAAAAAAGTTCAAACGAATTATGGGGTTGGGGTTGTTCTAGCGTTTGTCGGTTATAAATGATTACACCTGTCTGGTTTGTGGGTTGATTCGGTGTTTGTTAGTTACAAATGAAAACAGATGTCCAGAAATGGGGGATGCTCCTGTGTTTGTAGATGCAAACGATTACAGATGTCTGGGTTTAGGGATTCTTTGATGATTGTTAACTGCAAATGATTACGAATGTCTGGTTTTTTATGTTCTCGTACCAGTGCATTTGATAACCGCATTATCTGATGATTGCCCTTGTGAGAGAGTTGTGAAGGTGATGTTTGTGATGATGATGGTAGTGTGTGGTGTGTGTGTGTGTGTGTGTGTGTGTGTGTGTGTGTGTGCGTGCGTGCGTGCGTGCGTGCGTGCGTGCGTGTGTGTGTGTGTGTGTGTGTGCGTGCGAGTTGAAGAGCGTGATAATGATGGTCACGTTGATGTGTGTTTTTCGCTTCTACTACCACTACTACTTGATTCTGTTTTGTTGTTGCTGCTACTACTGCTTCTGTTGTTACTACTACCACTACTACTACTACTACTACTACTACTACTACTACTATTACTACCGCTGCTGCTGCTGCTGCTGCTGCTGCTGCTGCTACTGCTACTGCTGCTGCTGCTACTGCTGCTGTTGCTGCTGCTGCGTCTTATTCTCTTCAGTTATTTTTCTGTGTCACGTTTTCTGACCTTCTCCTTAGCACTCCTCTCTCTCTCTCTCTCTCTCTCTCTCTCTCTCTCTCTCTCTCTCTCTCTCTCTCTCTCTCACACACACACACACACACACACACACACACACACACACACACACAAGTATTTCTGATCAATCTCATATCCTCTCATCCATTCTACCTTCCCTCCCCCCCACCCCCTCTCCGTCCTCCTCCCGCTCAACCCATCCCCCCCACACCTACCCCCGTCTATCCCCACGCCTCTCTCCAACAACTATCTCCTCTTCACCCCTCACTCCTCTCCCCACCCCACCCCCATCCCCCACCCCCAACTCCACCCCCATCATCCCTTTCAAATTCCCCCTCCCCACCCCCACCCCCACCCCCACCCCCCCTCTTTCTCCTTCCCTCGTCATAACAGGTCTGCCCACCCGCATCGGGAACCGGCACTCGGCGGAGGTGGCCAACCTGGCTCTGAACCTGGTGGCCATGATTCAGAGCGGACGTGAAACGCTGAAAGCCGGAGACCGCCCTGTCAAACTGAGGATCGGTATCCACACGGGTCAGTGTCCCAGGTTCACGTGTGGTGGTAATGACGGGGGGGGGGGGGGGGGGGGGGAGGAGGATCTTCGTGCACGTGATTCTGTGTGCTCCGGGTTTATGTGTGTTGTTGTGAATGGGGGGGGGGGGGGGGAGGGGATCTTCATGTACCTGTTACTGTGTGCTCCGGGTTCTTTCTTTCTTTCTGCGTACGCAGGCTGATAGACAGGCAACTAGAAATCCCATTATCCAACAAAGGGAGTGGATTTTTTTTTACCTCACCATTAAGGCAGCCGCACTCCAACTTCGGGGAAGGTGTATGCTATGTGTAATGTGTCATCCATACCGACGGCCAAACTGGCCTTCTCTTCCGAAAGTTGGTGATAGGATTTTACGTGTGTGCAAGATGTGATGCGTGCGTTCACACACACGAACCTCGGTTTATAGTCTCATTCGAAGGACTGGATGGAAACGGAGTCAGAACCAATGTTAACTCCGAGGGAAAAATCCCCATGTACCGAAACGGCCCGGCGGAGATTCGAACCCGCAACTCCAGGATCACAAGTCCAGCGCTCTATCAACTGGGCTAATCCGGCCCCCGTTTTTATGTGTGTTGGGAATGGGGGGGGGGGGGGGGGGGGGGGGGGGGGGGGTCTTCATGTACCTGTTACTGTGTGCTCCAGGTTGTTGTGTGGTGGTAAGGGAGACAACCAACATGCCCTGTCACTGTGCACTAGGTGTAGTGGGAAGGGAGAGAACCAACATGTTCTGGTGCTTTGTGCTCCAAGTTCATGTGTGGCTGAAATAGAGGGAATCAGATATGCCCTGTTCCTGCTGTTTCAGGTTCCTGCGTGGCGGGAATCGTGGGAATCATCATGCCCCGTTACTGTGTGTTCGGGAATTCGGTCAACATAGCGTCCCAGATGAAAACCTGCAGCATGGGTAAGTGTGTGACAGGTGTGAAGAGAATTGAAGAGAGCAATACTTTTGATCCCGGAACAAAATACCCGTGGGGACTTACCGCAAGGAACACGCGACACGCAGGCACAGGGGACAGTGAGCTTGAAGGAGGCCAGAAGGTGCTTATTTTGCAAGTTACATCCTAAGGGAAAGAATCGACACAAAACGTCAACGAGAGCAAGTCCACCCCAAAATTGAAATTGTCTCCCTCTATGAAAGATGGAGTGATCCTTCCAGGACTTCACGCATCGCATTCACAGAGCTTTATACATTTCAACAGGCTGTCAGCCCAAAAAAGAAGAAGAAGAAGAAAGAAGAAGAAGAAGAAGGAGGAGGAGGAGGAGGAGGAGGAGGAGGAGGACAAGAACAAGAACAAGAACAACAACGACAACAACGACGACGACGACGACGACGACGGCAACAACAAGAGCAAGAAGAAGAACAATAAGAAGAAGAGCAAGAAAAAGAAATTCAAAGAGTCGAAGTAGCGAATAATAATTTCAACATTTGAAAAAATTGAATAGAACTTTTCTTTTCCTTTTTTTCTTTTTCTTTTTTCTTTTTTTTTTTTTTTTTTTTTTGTCATCTTTTTTAGAACGAAAGGGGGGGGGGGGGGGGGAGTAGTCGAAGCAGGTATAGAAGAGTAAGAACTTTATCAAAAGAAAATGAAGAAAGACAGAATGATGAGCATTTCGCTCCAAACGTTACGCTCACTTCTCTCATCATTTATACTCTACCTTTACATCTATCCTTGCATCTGCATGGTGTACCTCATCCATTTATGTCCCAACCGTTCGATGAAACAGGCCCACTCTCTCATACTGAACAGCCCATTTATTGCAGTTATTTGACAAACCAAAACTGTTGGTATTTCGTCATTCGCGAAGAAAAATCTTGCACCTACACATCGGTACCAAAACCTCTTAGCACTTTTTGAATAAGGTATCCATCTTTGTTCTGAACAAGGAAAATCAATGGAGTGTTTAGTGTTGTTTTGAATTGCAGAAGTCGAATAATAAACAATAGACAGGATGCCAGCTGGCAAAGACATGACAAGACGAAACGAGGATCTTCCAAGGACTATAGTTTCACACACATGTTTCAAACTGCAGCAGCATAATAAAACGAAGACATTTCAGGGACTTTGCTCTGTGACAGTGCTCAAACTGCAGCAACATGATAAAACGAAGACACTTCAGGGACTTTGCTCTGTGACAG
>JADBJO010001416.1:255000-265000 GCA_016801955.1 Conus betulinus
TCCACACCTACACCATCAGGCACTCGCCCCTGCTCAAAACATAACTGCAAAATCTGCCCCCCCTCACCAAGCCAGACACCATCCTACAGGACTCCAAGACTCCTTCACTAGTAAATGCGCATTCTCCCGTCAGAGCCGCAACATTGTATACGCCATCCACTGCCAGCTGTGTGGCAAGATCTATATAGGTGAAACATCGCGCACACTTGAGACACGCATCTCTGAACACCTGGCTGACATCCACCACCACCGACCCAAACCCATTGCCCTACATTTCAACCACTCCCAGCACAACACCAACCACATGGAAGTCTTGGCAGTCCGGCAGTTACAGAGTGACAACTTTGAACGCACTACACGAGAGACCTATCTCATTGCCAAACTTGGTACGCTACAGCCCCATGGCATCAACATCCAACAATAACACAAATGTGCATACCCACCACTTCAACACCATCCGGCTATATCTTCCACCTACATACACACATACACACACATACATACACACCACCACCATACCCCACACTAACCACTTCGTGTAGAAGTTGCAGCCACCTCCATTTATTTCATTTTTAAAAATTCTATTCTATGTCATTTTATTTCATTTTTATTTCATTTCATTTATTTTATTTTATTCATCATTTTTATTTATTTATTTTTTTTTTTATTCATTTATTTATTGTTTTTAATTTATTTATTTTATTATTGTTGTTATTATCATTTATATTATTATTATTATTATATTATTAATATTATTTTTTTTTTTTTTTATTCATCTTATTTTATTAGCATTACCCATATCCCCACATACAACTACCCACATATAATTCATCACTATCATCACCATCACCACCCGTTAAATTCATCTATTTATTTATTGATTGATTTTATGTTTTAATTTCTTCCCCACTAAGCACTATTATCAGTCCACCTCTATTCACTAGCATATCATACTATTCTACAAAACAAGCTACAAACCCCATTTTTTGTTTTACACCCCCCCCTCCTCCGCCCCCCCCCCCCCACCCCCACCCCGCCCCTATTTTCTCTCCCATGATCCCCTTCTGGGTGGCCCTGTTTCCGTCCGCGGCCATTTTGAACGCGTGGCGACCATGAGGAGCTAAGTGATTTCCCGTTCTTTGTTCACTGTCCTAAATGTTCTTGTTTTCGCCTGAAGAAGACCCAAGAGGTCGAAATGCGTTGTGTCTTGTCCTGTGCCATGTATGTCTGTGTCCTTGGCGGTAACTAGCCCCCTCTGTTTCGATTTCTTTTTTTTTTTTTTTTTTTTTAGTTGTGGACACTTATAGATTTTTGAGGAAAAGTGATCGAGAGGAATAGGGAGGGAAGTTGAGGTGCGTGTGGTGTAAGGGACTTTGTTTATGCGATTTCTTACATTTGTCTGGGGAGTTGTTTATTTTGCTATTGCTGCTGCTGCTGCTGCTGCTGCTGCTGCTGCTGCTGCTGCTGCTGCTGCTGTTGCTATCGCTGCAACTGCTGCTGCTGCTGCTCCTGCTGCTACTTTTAAGTATTCTCGTGTCTATGAATTCATGATTCTGTGTGTGCTAACAAATATCTGGATATTCTTATGTTTGCTCCGGTGTGTATAAGTTAGTATTTATCTACGTGCGTCCATTTTTCTTTTCTTTCTTTTTTTTCTTGGCGATCATCAGTTTGTTTGATTTCGATTGTATTCATTATTACTGTGGACGGGTGCGATCTCTAAGTGGTTACCTCTGCCAGACATTCCATTGGTAGGCTGTAGTTTGGCACCATGGTCTGGCCTATGTGTGAAATATGGGGCGGATGTTCTCTTCCAGAACTCCGGGGTCAAGGTCATTATCTGAAGTACTTTCCTTGATCTGTACGTATGTCATCAGGTTTAACCAACGCCAGATCGAACAGCTGTTCAGGTCCTCTGGAGTGAAACGAAAACATTTTGTTCCAAGCCAGTTCTAAGATCCCAGTGATGATGAAGTCGAGCTAAGGACCGTGATAATAAGGCACAAAATCATGACCCATCAGAATGTTGTCCTGGTCCACTAGAGGAACTAAAGAAAATAAGAGTGGTATGTGAATCGAAAGGACGTTCCATTCTGACCTTTGGAAAATGTTAATTTGGGTTGCATCATAGACTAGAAGAATAACAGATAAACAGAAGTTGACTCAGCGCGCTCAAGCAGAGACCTGGTCGCCCATAGGTTTGTCGGGCTACGCCATTCGCTTTAATGTTGAAACGTTCTTGCTATGGGTAAAACATGCTGGACCGATTAACCTGTTTCGGGGCAAGACTGGTCGTGTATCACGTGCCATGTCAATTACCTCGAAGGTGTTCATTTATATATGCTATATCCGTAGATGTAGAATTTGTGAGTACACTGGAAGTGTGAGGTGGTGTTGTTGCTGATGTTCTCTGTTGGTTTGGTTTGGTTTGGTTCCGTGTGTTATCAGCGATATTATGTTAGACTACAGTTTTAGAGCATGATGAGGGGAGCACCAAACTGCGATTTTGATGCATGTGTACTGGACACTATTAGTTAGCCTTTTCCTTCCCTTTGTCCGCTTTTAAAATAACAGCATTTCAGACCTCCCAGTATTGTAAAAGTCCAAATCATTTCTTTGAGGATCTCAGTTGTTGTTTTTTTCTGCTACTGATCTGCATGATGATCCACACTGTACACTAGGTGCTGTATGCTGGGAGATACTGTGAGTGTCTAAAACACCCATACTGTTCAAAGAAGCCAACTTTCTTTCTTTTGGATGTCTCCACATGTTTAAGTATCCAGAATTGTAAATTCTGTATTGACCAGGGTCAGTCTTCTGTTTAGACGATTCTAATGCACTCATCTTGCATTTGTACATGAATGTTAATATCATTCATTTACTCTTGAAATCACCCTGCTGGTATCTATGCTCAATGAAAGCAGTTTTTGCTTTTATATAGTTATTTCATTTTTTGTGTTCTTAAGATTATCACTGAACGGTTCAAATGGTAAAAGAAACATATACAGATATACACAATGGCAATCTTTTGTGTTTTGAATCATATGTGTAAAGAAAGCGAGACTAAATAATCACCCTCTGTGTGTGTGTGTGTGTGTGTGTGTGTGTGTGTGTGTGTGTGTGTGTGTGTGTGTGTATGTGTGTGTGCGCGCGCGCGCGCGCGCACGTGTGTGTGTGTGTGTGTGTGTGTGTGTGTGTGTGTGTGTGTGTGTGTGTGTGTGTGTGTGAAAAATACGTTGATGAAGTGTAAAGGAAAGGCAAACGGAATCCAAAATTTGATTGAATTAAATCACTGGCGTGAACTTTTCACCGGGGTCGTGTCGATGTGACCAAGTGTCGATGTGACCAAGCGTCGATGTGACCAAGTGTCGATGTGACCAAGTGTCGATGTGACCAAGTGTCGTTGTGATCAAGTGTCATTGTGACCAAGTGTTGTTGTGACCCAAGTGTCATTGTGACCAAGTGTCACTGTGACCAAGTGTTATTGCGACCACTCACATGTTGTGACTACGTGTCTTTAAGACCACCTGTCGTTGTGACCAACTCTCGTTGTGACAAAGTGCAGTTGTGACCACGTGTCGTTGTGACCAAGTGTTGTCGTGACCACGTGTCGTTGTGACCAGATCAAATGGGCAAGAACACCACAACTGGTCACAACGACGCGTGGTTACAACGACTCGAGGTCACAATGACACGTGGTCACAACGATACGTGGTCACAATGACACGTGGTCACAACGACATGTGGTCACATCAGCATGTAGCCCTTTTCACCCCAGAGCAGAGGGGCGTGAGAAAAAGAAGACTTAGCTTGAACGAACATTGCCGCAAGTGTCGATAGCTAGAAGTGCATAGTTGGTCACAGTCAAGACACCTAGTTACATTGCCGAGGAGAGATGGAGGGGAACAGGATACGCAAGTGACACAACGGAATGATAGGAGAGGGAGAGGAGGAGGAGGAGGAGGAGGAGGAGGATGGATGGATGAAGGGGCAGGTGGTTGCAGCGCAATAATAATAATCACTCAATGTGATTAATTGAGAATTTGTTACATCTGCTACTGGAGAAGAATACTGTCACTCATGCATGCGATCTGTGTCTGTCGGATGAATCATCAACAATTTCAAGAACTAGCCAATAGGATACTTGTTACTTTGTCGCCTTCTTTATTATTCTTTTCTTCTCCCTTCTTTCGGATTACCCCAGAAATGTGACGTGTTTCATTAGTTATATGTTGATCACCCTACAGAAGTTTGTTTTTTTTTTTTCAATCTAATCCATATGCGTTTCTCCTTTTCCCTTGCTCTCATCCATCCTTTGCTCGTTATCCTCGTGTGACAAGTACTCACTGCACGTGAGTCAAATGGGCATTGTCGCTCTTGTTCTCGAGTCAGTTAACTAATAATGTTGTTGTTAGATGGGACGCAGGCCTACAGACTTGTACCAGCTCCATAGTTGCACACTTAAACGTGTACTGCATTACGTTGCAATGTTAAACGCGCACGGCATCATGTTGCAATGTTAAATGTGTACGGCATCATGTTGCAATGTTAAACGTGTACTGCATAATGTTGCAATGTTAAACGCGTACGGCATCATGTTGCAATGTGTAAACGCGTACGGCATCATATTGCAATGTTAAACGTGTACGGCATCATGTTGCAATGTTAAACGTGTACGGCATCATGTTGCAATGTTAAACGTGTACTGCATCATGTTGCAAAGTGAAACGTGTACTGGATGATGCTACATTGTCAAATATGTACTGGGCGATGTTTTTTGTATATTGTGTACCGAACAATGTTGCACTGGTGAACGTGTACGGCGTGATGTTGATCTGTAAAACGTCCTACGGGTGATGTCTTTACATTTAACATTGTTTGGGTGATGTTGCACTTTATTAAGCATGTTCTGAGTAGTGTTGCACTGTTAAGCACGTACATGGTCATATTTGCACTGTTGAACGTTTATTGGATAAAGTTGCACAGTTAATTGAAAACTACGGTACGCTCCACTGTTAGTCTAGTACTGAAAGTTGCACCTCTAAAACATGCACAACGTGACGTTGCATAGTTAAGATCGTTTTGGGTGGTGTTAAATAAACTGAATGTTTAAGTCTGGGTGCAGAAGTTAGTTTGGATGGCACAGCTGTCAGGGCTCCATTTTGTCTGTACTTTTCATTTCTGTAGACGACGTTTAAGAAGTAAATTTGTCAAACAATCGCTAACCTTTTTCTCATTGTACATTAAAGAAGCTTTTCTTTGCGCTTTGTGTAGTAGGTGTATACGTGTTTTGGCTAGTTTTTAGAAAACTGACCTCTGTTTCATTTTATAGGAAATGAGGCAGGGAACAGTAAACAATAAACAAAAACAGTAGGGTAACTCTTGCGCCCATAAGAAAACAAATGCAAGTCCGTAACTCCAGAGGAATGCTGCTTACGACACCGAATTGCCTCGCAGAAAGGACAGCACAGAGCACACAGAACAAACAAGGAAACATCCCCTACTTTGTTTGGTGTTTATTGCTTCAGTTTAGTTATTGTGTTAACAATCCTCTTTATAATTAGTGTATTGTGTGCCTTCTTTTCTAATTCTTTTTTCTTTATTCTTCTGTCATAAGTTTTTTTTTCTGGTTATTGTTTTATATTCTCGTATTTAATTTGTTGTTTATGTGGCCTTTTTTTTATCAGTTTGGCATTGATCGTTTATTCCGTTTTTTGATGTTTATTTCCCGTGTGTATACTTTAGAGAATCTAGTATATAGCAAATACAGTTGTGAATTGTTCAGTTTGGATTTGTGGATAATGAGTACAGCTGTGAGTGTTTCATTCGATTGGCTTGACACTGTTGAGGTGAATGAGAGAGGCCTAGCTCCTGCTGCTACAAATTGAAAAAAAAGATGTGAAATCGAAGAAGAGAGAGAGAGAGAGAGAGAGAGTAGAGAGACAGACACACACACACACACACACACACACACACACACACACACACACACACACACACACACACACACTCACCACTCACTCATTCACTCCCTCACTCACTCCCTCACTGACTCACAATTGCGCTGTGTGTGCGTGTGCTGAGAGGAGAAGTCAACAGGTGCGCTTTGTTTGGCACGAGCTTTGGGGAGTGTTTTCTCGCCCTGGCAAGGAGTATTATAATCACACACACCGGTCATTCTGGCTCCGACGTTCCCCATTCTACCCCCCTCCCCCCACCTCCCTCACCTACCCCCTTCACCCCATTCGATGCTTAAATAAGTAACTGCCCCCCCCCCCCCCCCCACCCCCCCCCACCCCCCCATTCCCCTCTCTCTCGTCTCTAACCTCTCTGTGTCCCCGCCTCGCCTTCTTTCCGGAGGAGAGTCTTTGGTGGTATAGGGTAGCCGACCATGCAGTACCTCCTTTAGGCTATCAACACATGGAGCCAAAAAAAAAAAGATTAAAGGTGACGTCTTGAAAGTATAATGAACAACAAAGACAAATGTGATCAACGAACATCAAGAACAATTAATTCACTGATGACGCGGTAGCTAAGATATAGATAGATTAGACTAGATTGTGTGAAGAGTGCTAGTCGCCCCCTCCCTTCCTCCTCCTCCTCCTCCCCCTTAATTTTTCACTTCCAGGTTAGTAAACAAATAAAGGAAATGCTCATGAACGTTCATACGTAGCAAAAATACATGAAAAGCTAAAGGGGCATATGTGAGCCTGAACCCTACGGGAAATTTGTTTCGACTTTAGACAGCATTACAATGTTCACTTCCCAACTGCCTGATTTCAAAACCAACAACAAAATCAAAAGTGTGGTGTGTCTGTCTCCACTTTGGACAGTGAGTATAATGTTCACTACACATTTGATTGATTAGAATGACATCAACCACAACACCAACAACAATAAAACTGGTGTGCAATGAATTAGTGACCAGAAAAAAAAGTCCGAGAGTTTCTGGGATAATGATAGGAAAATGAGTCACAAAGATACAAAAAAAAGAAACAATAGACAACAGTAAGGGAAAACCCCGTCTATCTCTCACCTCCCCCCCCCCCCGCCCCCCCCCCCCCCCCCCTCACACCCACACACTACACACACACAAGCACACAAACTCACAAGTAAAAGCAAACAAACAAACATGACAAATAAACAAAGAAGCAAAAAGGTTGAGTCGAAGAGAACAACAGAAAGAGAAAGTTACTGTCACAGGATTTCAAAAGGGCGGGAGAGCCAAAACGAAAAAAAACGTACTATTTAAGAGCCCTGGTATTCCCACGAGGGACCTCCGTCTGAGAATGCACTACCTAGTTAGTCCCAAGTCTTAGTACAACTTGCTGCCACCCAGTTGGACACGAACTCACCATAGGAACGCAGATAAAATTAAAACTGCGGTCATAGCAAGAGCGGCCCACAATGTACAGTGCCCTCTTCATCATCTCCACAAGGTACAGTGCCCTCTTCATCATCTCCACAATGCACAGTGCCCTCTTCATCTTCCCCACAATGTACAGTGCCCTCTTCATCATCCACAATGTACTGTGCCCTCTTCATCTTCTCCACAATGTACAGTGCCCTCTTCATCATCTCCACAATGCACAGTGCCCTCTTCATCTTCTCCACAATGTACAGTGCCCTCTTCATCTTCCCCACAATGTACTGTGCCCTCTTCATCTTCCCCACAATGTACTGTGCCCTCTTCATCTTCCCCACAATGTACTGTGCCCTCTTCATCTTCTCCATAATGTACAGTGCCCTCTTCATCATCTCCACAATGCAGAGTGCCCTCTTCATCTTCTCCACGATGTACAGTGCCCTCTTCATCTTCCCCACAATGTACTGTGTGCCCTCTTCACCTTCCCCACAACGTACTGTGCCCTCTTCACCTTCTCCACAATGTACTGTGCCCTCTTCGTCTTCTCCACAATGTACTGTGCCCTCTTCTCTACTGTGCCCTCTTCTCTACTGTGCCCTCTTCATCTTCTCCACGATTAACTGTGCCCTCTTCACCTTCTCCACACTCAACTGTGCCCTCTTCTCTACTGTGCACTCTTCACTTTCTCCACAATGTACTATTCTCTTTTCTCTACTGTGTCCTCTTCGTCTTCTCCACGATGTACTGTGCCCTCTTCTGTACTGTGCCCTCTTCTGTACTGTGCCCTCTTCATTTTCTTCACAAAGTACTGTGCCCTCTTCATCTTCTCCACAATGCACAGTGCCTTCTGTACCTTCTCCACAATGTACTGTGCCCTCTTCTCTCCTGTGCCCTATTCTCTACTGTGCCCTCTTCATCTTCTCCACGATGTTCTGTGCCTTCTTCTCTACTGTGCCCTCTGCATTTTCTTCACAATGTACAGTGCCTTCTTTACCTTCTCCACAATGTACTGTGCCCTCTTCTCTCTCCTGCCCTATTCTCTATCGTTCCCTCTTCTCTACTGTGCCCTCTTCTGTACTCTGCACTCTTCACCTTATCCACAATGTACTGTTCTCTTTTCTCTACTGTGCCTCTTCGTCTTCTCCACAATGTACCGTGCCCTCTTCTGTACTGTGCCTCTTCTCTACTGTGCCCTCTTCACCTTCTCCACAATGTACTGTGCTCTTTTCTCTACTGTGCCCTCTTCATCCTCACAATATAATGTGCCCTCTTCTCTATTGTGCCCTCGTCTCTACTGTGCCCCTTTTATCTTCTCCACAATGTATGTTTCCCTCTTCATCTTCTCCACGATGTACTGTGCCCCCTCCATCTTCTCCACTGCCCTCCACACTATCCTCACTCACAGGAGGTGACTCAGTGAACATAATGGATGCTATGAACCTGTGACAATTGACACAACTTCATGAAGAATGACTAAAAGAAAGCAAACAATATACTCATCATCAGAAATGAATAAGACCCATATATTCTCATTCCCACTGTCGTACTTTTGGGACGGCAGTTCTAACGGTAATTCTAAAGTATAAGCACAATCTATCCGTAGTTGATTTAAAATATAAAAAAACAGGTAATGTCATCAACTCCAATTTCCTGTTCTTGGTGTCATATAAGAACTTTTTTTAGAATGAAATGGCATTCGTAACTTCTTAGGTTTGACGGTCAGTCTCCATTTTCTTCCCTAAATGGTAGCCCCCACTCCGTGAAGGAAATACCCAGATGCAAGTGATTTACCTTGAAAATCCTTCAGCAGCTGATATCACAAGTGTGCATGCACTCGAGTTACAGCCATAATACTAGTGTTCTTATAGAATGAAACAGTGGCCATCAATTAGTTAAAACAAAATAAAACACCAGGTCACGATCGATCGAGAATCTGTCCCACATTATCCGTGACATACTATCCAGCTTATTACGAAAAGATACCATAACAACAGATGACAAGAAGACATCCAGCCAAAGCAGCTGTCAATTGTTTGGATCAATATGCAAGATGCGTACAGCCTGCTCCCAGTCTCACCCACTGGTGTCGGGCGCTGCGACTCGTAAACGGCTCATCCTAACCTTGAGGATACACGGCTGATAGAAAGATCAATAGCAGCCCTCTGCTCGCGCGGCTCATCATTTCAAAATCAAGAGGCATTCCATATCCATCTCTGCGGGCCCTGGCGGTGAACATTTGCAACACATTAAACACAGAAGTGAACATTCAAATCAAATAAATGAGACAGAAAGCCATTCAATATATGGGTACACTTTTCTTTGCAGGCGAAATCTGCTTTACAGACCACCAGTTTTTGTTTATATATATTTATATATATATATATATATATATATATATATATATATATAAACCACGATTTAAAAACAAGCACACAAGTAAACAAAGCAAGCAAACAAACAGTTAGGTTTTCCGTGAATGATAATCAAGATTTTTGTTCACAATGGATTACATTTTTGGACATTTCATAAAATTCATCCCCAAAAGCATGCATGGAACCATCTCCACAGAATATCTTCTCTAGGAACGCCAATTTGTCTAGTTTAGTCTTTTACCCTCCAAGTTCATCACAAACA
>JADBJO010001416.1:270000-282500 GCA_016801955.1 Conus betulinus
CCCACGTTCGACAGCCTGCGGCGTGAGTTCTGGCCCGGTGCAGTGGAACTCCAAGAAAAGCTGTGGGGAACGGCGGACTCACTCCGACGGACCGCTGACTTTGCCCAAGCTACCGGACTTTCTATCTGACCAGTGTGACCAGGGAACGCAGAAGGAACGCAGAAGAAGAAAAATGTCCAGGGTATTGTGTTTCTTCCCTGAAGAAGACCTAAGAGGTTGAAACGCTTCGTGTTTTATCTTGTGATTCATTTGTCTAGGTTTTTCGGCGGAGCCTATGTTTTTAAAATTTGTTTAGATCTGTGCCTGCAGTCGCCTTACTTTGCAACTAGATCTACTGATAATGAAAGTTAAAAACAAAAGAAAAAAGTTTCGATCAAAAATATCAAGGTCCGACTTGTCTGTCAAAAACCAAGTCAAGAACTTTATTAGAAACCATGTCATTTATTCCCGCCTGCAGAGAGAGAGAGAGAGAGAGAGTGTGTGTGTGTGTGTGTGTGTGTGTGTGTGTGTGTGTGTGTGTGTGTGTGTGTGTGTGTGTGTGTGTGTGTGTGTGTGTGTGTGTGTGTGTGTGTGTGTGACAGTGCGTGGACAGAGAGAGAGAGAGAGAGAGAGAGAGAGAGAGAGACGGATCTTCCTCCTAATCCCTTCCGCCCCTCCCAGCCTCTCCATCCTCTCTCATACTCACCCCCCCCCACTTCCCTCACCTCCTCCATCCTCCCCTCCTCCTCCTCCTCCCCCCCCCCCCCCCCCCCCCCCCCAACTTACAGCTAGGAGCGGATATTGGAAAGACATTACAGATACATCGGCCACTCCGAACACCGCTTCGATTAACCTGAATCGGATGCGGGAGATTGTCATCGATTTCACATTAACAGTCAGGGAGCGCAGTGGGGAGGGGAGAAAAAATGAGGAACGAGACAGACGTGAGAGAGGGGGTATAATACAGGGAGGTATATAAAAGACTGCACTCATGCACATAATTTAATGCACTGTCAGACTTGAACGTGCATGTCACTGGGTTTGATTGTCTTTTTCATTAGTGCTTGATGATTTTGATCAGTGAGTGTTAGGAGTGTTAAAAGAATTTTGTATTCTGTATTTTTCTTAGTTTAGCACCTGGTGTCGTTTTTCCTCGATGCTTTTTTTTTTTTTTTTTTTTTTGGGGGGGGGGGGGGGGGGGGGAGGTCGAGAGAGAAATGGAAAAATTGAAAAGAAGCAGCAAAGACAAACGACAACAAAAATCAAATAGCCGCTATTTTTCATCGATCTTTCAGTCTGTCGGTTTTTCTGTGTTAACTAATCTGCATTGCAACGACTGAAATTGAAGGGAAGATTTAAATGAAATAGAACATAAGGGTTTGTTTTGATTCTTCCTTTAAACCTTTCTTGGGGTTTTTTTTTTTTCTTTTTTTTTTTTTTTTTTTTTTTTTTTTTTTTTTTCTTTCTTTGCATTTTGGTCTTTGTAATGGTAGGCTGGCTGCGTGGTTGTGGGCGAGTGTCTCTTGAAACAGGAAACTCCGTGAACAGCAGTGTTCAATCAGCTGGCATGTCTGACCGTTGTCCTCTTGTGCGCATGTCTAACTTTTACTTTATAAGGGAGGTAACTTTAACTATACTAAAGTAAGAGCTGTCTGGTTGGACGATCAAGTTTAACCTCACAACATCTCCCCCTATTTGATCATGAAATCATAACTAGGAAACAAAATACACGGCACAGTAGTCAACGCACTTTTAAAACAAACTTCACCAGAGCGTTCCGGTTATAAATTCCCATAGAATCATAAATCAGTTCTGCAACCGTCAATACACGTATGAAACTGAAACAATATGACTTGCTGCTTGAGTCGCAGAACTGACTTGCTGCTTGAGTCGCAGAATATGACACCAACCACATATAACTAACACGTTTAACATGAACCAGCTAAACACAACCTATGTTGCCAAAAGGGCAACACCACGTGACTTCACGCCACATGGGGTACACCACAACGAAGCACAGATTCACTGGAACCTCGCTGGCTTCACCACTCGGCGCCCAGAGCGAGTAGTGTAGGGTTGTCTTGCTGGAAGCTCTGGTGCAGGCGATGCAGGGGTCTCTGTCTTTGTTGACCCCTGAGAAGTTACCGGCCGTTCTGGTATCATCGCCTGGTGCTCGGGCTCCATCATCTGATGTTCAGGCTCCATCACCTGGTGTTCCGTCTGCACTAGTGGCTGCTCAGGAAGTACTGGTAGGCCCTCATTGGCTGTGTCTGGCCGGAGATGTTTTCTGTTCCGTCGCAGATCTCCACCGGTAGTCTTGACGACGTAAGACCTAGGAGCACTCTGCTTTATAACCACACTGGTCGCTTCCATCCCTTTTCCTCATCCTCCTTCACCAGGACAGGATCCCCAGGATGAAGCTCTGGAAGGTTACGTGCTCTCTTGTCAAAGTATTTCTTCATAGATTCTTTGTATTTGCTGTCCCGATTGTGCACAACACCTGGATCGATCGTCTGAGGAGTAAGGCTGGACGGAAGAACAGGTAAAGTTGTTCGCAATCTTCTTCCAAGGGCCAGTTCAGCAGGGCTCACCCCAGTTGCAACGATGGGGTGTGCTTGGTATATCAACAGAGCTAGGCGTTGGTCTTTTTTTTGTTGTATATTTCTTTAGCTGTTTTCACAGTCCTCTCAGCCTCACCATTAGTTGTGGATAGTAAGGGCTGGAAAGGATGTGTGTGAAGTTCCATTCACCAGCAAAGTTTTTGAATTCCGCTGAAGTAAACTGAGGTCCATTGTCAGATACAACCGTCTCTGGTATTCCATGAAGAGAAAAGATTCTTTCATTTTCGAAATGACAGTTGATGAAGTCAGTTTGTTGACAGGCAAAATATCAATCCATCTTGAATAGTAATCAACACTGACGATATAATGCTTTCCTTTTGTTTCACACAGATCCACAGCAATTTTCTGGAAAGGTCTTTCAGGCAGTGGTGTGGTTAGCAGTGGTTGTTTCTGCTGTGAGGGCTGCTGCTTCTGCAGGCAGTATCTACAAGATGCTACACGGTTCTGTATTTTTTTTTTAAATGCGAGGCCACCACACTGCTTGATTAGCTCTTTCCCGGAATTTAGTTATGCCCAGATGTTCATCATGGATTTTGTCAAGGATTTCTTTCCGCATTGAGAATGGGATGACGATTCTGTCTCCTCTTAGCAAGATTCCATCAACAAGACTTAGTTCACTACGAATAGCAAAGAAATCCCGTGCTGCCAGCTTTACATCTTGTCTGTACTGTGGCCACCCATCTTCTACGTACTCCATTGTATACGTGAGATTTACATCTTTTTGTGTGTCTCTCTGCGTATCTGTTCAAGTTTCTTGTCACTGATAGGCCACGACGATGTAATCATGTTCACATGATACTTGATGTCTTCCTCCATGTAGTCCTCTCCATTTGTTATTGGACTACGTGACAGAGCATCTGATATAAACATCATCTTTCCCGGTTGATGCACAGTAAGTGGCTTGTAACGCATCATTCGCATGTGCTGGCATCTGACAGGTGTTTCTGAGAAGTCTTTAGTGTTGATCAGAGGAACGAGAGGTTTGTGATCAGTATGTAGAGTGAAGGAATCCAGTCCCATGAGATACAGATCAAAACGCTCACACGACCAGACAGTTTCTAGACACTCTTTCTCTACCTGTGCATAGTGGCGTTCTGCTTTTGTCAGAGTTCTTGAACAAAATGCTACAGGACGAAGGCCATCATGATGTTTTTGCAGCAACACTCCTCCTATGCCATAGCTGCTGGAGTCTGCTTCAACCACAGTTGGTTTGGTCGGATCATAATATGCAAGAGTAGGTGTTGTTGTCAGTATTTCTTTCACTCTAGCAAAAGCTTTTGTTTGCTGTGGACCCAAGTCCATGCTGAGTCTTTTGCTAGCAGGTCATTCAGTGGCTTCAAGGTGGTTGACAGGGGAGGTAAGTATCTCCCAAGGTTGTTCACCATTCCAAGATATCTCCTCAACTCATTCACATCTGATGGCTCTGTCATTTGCAAGATTCTTGCTTTTTTTGCTTTGAACTTGCTAGGATCAGGTTACACTCCTTGATCACTGATGATATGCCCCAGGAAGTTTATTTCAGATTTCCTGTGTTCACATTTTCCATTGTTCAATGTAAGAAGACTACATCTTGCAGTCTTTTGTGTACTCTGGTGAGGAGTTCTTCATGCTCTTCTGCTGTCTTGGTGTGGCACATTATGTCATCAAAGTAACAAATCACACCTTCAATATCACTGAGGATCCCATTCATGGTTCTCTGAAATATTTCAGGAGCAGAAGATATTCAAAAGGGACTCTTGTGAAGAAAAAGCGTCCAAATGGTGTGAAAGGTGGTTAATTTTGATGTTGATTTGTCCAACGGAATTTGCCAGAACCCCGATTGAGCATCTAGTTTTTGAGAAAACTGATGAACCCCGAAGTTGGTGTATGATGTCATCTACAGTTGGAATGACGTATCTTTCACGTTCAACTGCTTGGTTGAGGTTCTTCAAGTCCACTCATATTCTCACATTGCCATACGGTTTTCAATGCAGGAACCATTGGTGAACCCACTCTGTTGGTTCTGTTATTTCTTCAATTACTCCCTCATCTTTCATGCGTTTGAGTTCCTGTTCCACTTTTTCTTGAAGTGGTATCGGGACACGTCTTGCGACTGCTATGCTGTAAGGCTGTGCTCCTTCTCTCAACTTAATTTGACAGGTGTACACTTGACTGTGCTGAGAGACACTGCATCCATTCTTTTACAAGATTTAGTTCTGTGGCAGTACTGCGGCTGAGTAAGCTATCAACATCATGATCAAGAACGTATATCAAAGCTTGCAGTTTCTTGTCAAAAACTGTCTTGAAATTTCCAGCTGTTTTCACTGTTCCTCCCGGCCCCTGCAGGCTGACTCCATAACAAGGCAAAAGTTTAGGCTGACCCAATGCAACCTATGTAGACTTGCTGATAACACTGACATCAGCACCTGTATCAGTTTTAAAGTCTACCTGTTTACCTTCAACGTCAATCTTGACTCTCCAAGGAGGTTCTGTTTTGGAACTGACTGCTCCAATGAAGAAAACTTCTTCTTTAGTTGATTCCACTTCATCCAGTTTCTTGCTTGTCTTGGTTCTGCAGACCCGAGCAAAATGTGAACTCTTTCCACATCTCAGACATTTTTTTCCATTTGCTGGGCATTTTCCTTTTACATGTGACGTCCCACATTTTCCACATGAGAAAGACTTCGATTTAGGGCTTTTGAATGCTGCTTTCTCTTGATGTGCTGTAGATGATGCACCTCCCCTGACTCTTCTGCCACGGTGGCTATAGTGTACTCTATCACACACTCTCATTCCACTAGCACCTCTCTGCTGTTCAATGTCTTGCTTCACCCTTTCCATCGTAACTGCTACTTTAAAAGTTAGGCCACTTTGAAGCTGAAGCGTTTCTGACAGTTCTTGGTCTAACAGTCCTAAAGCTAGCCTGTCTCTGACTGTGTCATTTTTGTTTTCAAACTGTGCATGCTCTGCAAGTTCAAACAAACACCTGACATATTGTTCCACTGTTTCTCCTGCTTTCTGCTCTCCTCTGTGAAACTTTGCTCTTTCATGAATGTCGTTATGTGAAGGAATGAAATATTCGACAAATTTCTTGATAACGACGTCATAATCATTCTTCTCTGCTTCGTCTCGAAATTCGAACTGCTTAAATATTTTGTCCGCTTCCGATCCCATGGCATGTACAAGAGAACTTACTTGGATTTCGCCCTATTCTTTGCTGAGTTTTGAGGCCAGACGATATCGGTGAAACCGTTCTTTCCAGGCAGGCCATGTTGCCGGCTCCAGAAAGTCGAACTCAGTAGGTGGCTTGAAAGACATTTTCAGCACAAACCTAACTGGAAACCTCGTTTCGCAGTAAAAGTTTCAGTTCTGTATACTCAAGGGAATACTTCTGACACCACGTAATGGTAGGCTGGCTGCGTGGTTGTGGGCGAATGTCTCTTGAAGCAGGAAACTCCGTGAACAGCAGTGTTCAATCAGCTGGCATGTTTGACCGTTGTCCTCTTGTGCGCATGTCTAACTTTTACTTTATAAGGGAGGTAACTTTAACTATACTAAAGTAAGAGCTGTCTGGTTGGACGATCAAGTTAACCTCACAACAGTCTTCCTTTTTTTTTCCTTTTTCTTTTTGTTCACTTTCTCCCTTTTTATGCTTTCTTCTGTTCTTGCGGGGTTTTCTTCTTTTATGAGAGTTTGGAGAGTTTCAATTGTTATAATGGAATGAAAACAAATGTAGCCAAACAGGTCCTCTCTCTCTCTCTCTCTCTCTCTCTCTCTCTCTCTCTCTCTCTCTCTCTCTCTCTCTCTCTCTCTCTCTCTCTCTCTCTCTCTCTGTGTGTCATGCAGCGGCGTTTGCTTGCTCTAGTGGATCGCCCTCTTCTAGAGTCACCATATCTCTGTATGTCTGTCTCTCGAAGAGTCACCATTTCTCTGTATGTCCCTCTAGGGCTGTCACGATTCATCTCTCTCTATCTGTCTGTCTCTCTAGAGCTGTCAACGATTCATCTGTGGCTATCTGTCTGTCTCTCTAGAACTGTCACGATTCATCTGTCTCTATCTGTCTGTCTCTCTAGAGCTGTCACGATTCATCTGTCTCTATCTGTCTGTCTCTCTAGAGCTGTCATGATTTATCTGTCTCTGTCTGTCTCTCTAGAGCTGTCGTGATTCATCTGTCTCTATCTATCTGTCTCTCTAGAGCTGCCACGATTCATCTGTCCTATCTATCTCTCGAAGAGTCACCATTTCTCTGTCTGTCTATATAGAGCTGTCACGATTCATCTGTCTCTATCTGTCTCTCTAGAGCTGTCACGATTCATCTGTCTCTATCTGTCTGTCTCTCTAGAACTGTCACGATTCATCTGTCTCTATCTGTCTGTCTCTCTAGAACTGTCAACGATTCATATGTCTCTATCTGTCTGTCTCTAGAGCTGTCACAATTCATCTGTCTCTATCTGTCTGTCTCTCTAGAGCTGTCACGATTCATCTGTCTCTATCTGTCTGTCTCTCTAGAGCTGTCACGATTCATCTATCCCTATCTGTCTGTCTCACGAGGAGTCACCATTTCTCTGTCTGTCTCTCTCTAGAGCTGTCATGATTCATCTGTCTCTATTTGTCTGTCTCTCCAGAACTGTCTTGATTTACCTATCTCGGTCTGTGTCTCTAGATCTGTCACGATTTATCTATCTCTGTCTGTCTGTCTATCTCTCTAGAGTTGTCACGATTTATCCGTCTTTTTCCTGTCTGTTTGTCTCTCTAGACATTTCACGATTTAGCTGTCTCTACTGTCTGTCTGCCTGGTTCTCTAGAATTGTCTCGATTCATCTATCTCTATCTGTCTGCCTGTCTGTCTAGAACTGTCTCGATTCATCTGTCTCTATCTGTCTGCCTGTCTGTCTAGAACTGTCTCGATTTATCTGTCTCTATCTGTCTGCCTGGTTCTCTAGAACTGTCACGATTTATCTGTCTCTATCTGTCTGCCTGTCTCTCTAGAACTGTCACGATTTATCTGTCTCTATCTGTCTGTCTCAACGTGCTACCATTTCTCTGTCTTTTTCTGCCGGCGGGCTGCTTTTCTTGATCTGTCATCGTCTCTCTCTCTCTCTCTCTCTCTCTCTCTCTCTCTCTCTCTCTCTCTCTCTCTCTCTCTCTCTCTCTCTCTCTTCCTTCAGATTTCTGCACATCACCAGGTGAATGATGAAATTGGACAGGCATCAATGACAAGGAAGTTTACAGAAATCAACGAGTTACGTAGCAGCCCAATATATCAATATATAGACGAAACAGACAGGGATGAAACACTAAGTTTCAACAACTTAGTCTCTGATTCAGGTTCTTTCGGTTTAAAACCCGTTCCATGCAAACCAGATTAATATTGTCTGTATGCGTTAGAGGCCGGAAAGTGAATATTTCTTATTATAGGCTACCGCCATCACTTTTCAATGTACTTTAAATAGAAACGGCCCATGATTGGTACATGGCATGCTCGGTTTTCCCATTCCCCTCACGTCCAAACCCACTAAAGTCGATGTGGCAGACTGGGATTTTCATCGTAAGACCGGAAAGGGGGGGGAACTGGCTAGCATTACCACAAGGCCACAACAAAAGAAAATTGAATTACGATGGACAGTGAAAAGAAAGCGTGTTTGGTTGCTTGCTTGCTTGCTTGCTTGATTGATTGATTGATTGATTGATTGTATGTTTGCTTCCTTGCTTGTTTGCTTGCTTTGTTTTGTTTGTTTCTTTTATATTTGGCGCCAGCCGGGTTCAAACTCGTAACATCTGACTGCGAACTCGGTAAACTACCACTGAGCCCAGTAAACCTTTTCTCATGTAGTTTTGGGTTTGAACATCTGGACGGGATGCACAGAGTGGAATGGCTGGCGTGACCTGGTCATTCATGTCTGACTGGACAGCTTTGTGGGGGGAGCCTGTTTCACTGCCTTCCTGATGGTGTCCATTTCGCTAGTTTCTCTTCATCATCGATGGTGTTTGACGACATACAGATGTAACATCACACACTCATTAATTTTGGCAGACACCTATATAATCAATCCTACAGATATAAGATACAATACTGGAACCTTTACTCAACACCGATAATAAAATCATTGCCAAAATATTAGCCAGTATACTAAACCGCGTCATTTCTTACCTTATTGAGGAAGACCAGTGCGGATTTATTAAGGGCAGAAACATAGCAAACTATACTTAGAACAACAGATGATGACATAATCAATTATCTAACCGTTAAAAAAATTACCAGGGCTGCTTTAAGCAGTCGACTTTTCAAAATCTTTTGATACAATTTCAAAGAAGCTTATTCTCGACAGTCTAAAGCACTTCAAGTTTGGACCTGAATTTAATCACTGGGTTCAAACAATCACATCGCAGTCCGAAAGCTGTATGAACCATTTTAATTAGATTTCCGCACGCTTCTCAGTTGAACGAGGCATCAAACAGGGTTGTCCATTATCCCCTTTACTATTCGTATTAACTGTGGAACTACTGGCTATCAAAATTCGAAACAGTAGTATCAAAGGAATTCAAATCAAACATAAAGATGAGACGACAACCATTAAAATACAACAGTTTGCTGACGACACTACCCTTTATCTCCGGACAAAGCTGACCTAGATGAAACTCTCAACATATTCGAAGCCTTCGCAAATATATCGGGGCTTCGTATGTCACGAACAAAAACTGAGGCAATGGGCTAGGGACAAACAAAATGCTTACAGACAAGCCTCACAACTTAACTTGGTCTCAAGAAATAAAAATCCTTGGAATATACTTTAGCAACAACATACCGCCAAAAGAAAATGAACGAAACTAGATGGACAAAATTGACAGTATAAAAGTAGAATCAATATAATGAGCAAGGAGAAACCTTAGCATCTTCGGCAAAAATCCTGATATCAAAAACACTTCTAATACCACAATTCATCTGTGTCATGCAATCCATCGGACTCCCAGACCGAGTATTGCACAATATTAACCATATCTTATACTCGTTTATATGGAAAAAGAAAACAAAGCAATAAAAAAAGCGTTCGAAAATATCAAACGTAAAATTCTCGACCAAGATAAAGGAGGTTTAAAAATGATAGACATGAAAACGCTCCAAGAAGCTCTACATTTAAGCTGGATGGTAAAACTGACTGCCAAAGAAAGAAAGGGGAAATTGAAATTATTCCCTACATTAGAATATTATCAATTGGGAGAAGGACTTGATATATTAAAAACATATTGTTTTGAGAACAAGCTAACATGCACGCCCAAAAACAATAGCTTTTGGATCGCAAAGCTCAAATTATGGTTGAAAACCAAACGAACCGAAGATCTCCAGAACCCTAACGAAAAAGCGCACCAAAATTCACTGATATGGAACAACCAGCATTCCAGTTCAAGAAACAAAACCTACACATGAAAGATTGGATAGCTGGAGGGATAACCAAAGTGAAAGATATGTTAGACGAAAATCTTGAAATCATTAGTTTACAAGAGGTAGAAAATAAAATAGGACGATCAAGCCAAAGACAATTCGAATACAATGCAGTGAAAAGTGCGATTGAGTCAACACACATCAAAGGCAATCTTGACCGTGAACACACATGTGAACATGATATAAGCTGACATTTATTTAGACGGGAAACCGCTTCAAATGTACACCACTAAAGAACAAAGAAAAACATTGATTTCAGAAGCCCAGCCATGTTCTATTATTTTTGGAAAAGAAAATTCGAACTGATGTAGATAGCAAACAATGGAAAGCAATTTTTTACAGCAACCAAAGAAACACGTCGCCGGGTATTACAATGGAAAATAATGCATAATATTTACACACACACACACACACACACACACACACACACACACACACACACACACACACACACACACACACTTACACACATTCTGCTCTCAAAAGATTAAATGAGCACAAAGTGAAACATGTGATGTCTGTAACTGTGGGGGAAAAAGACTACACTGAGCACTTTTTCTATCGATGAAAAAAAAGAACCGATCTGGACAAAGGGTATCAAATGAAATTCAAGCGAGGTGCAATAGAACACTTAACATCACAGAGGAAATTGCAGTCCTAGGATATCACAAAACCGCAATGTTGACAGAGAGAAACCGAAACAAATCATAAATCACCGTATCACACTGGCAAAGTTTGCATTAGCAAATATAGATATGGAACGAAACAGAAAATAGAGCCAATATGGGGAAAAAGAATTACATTTAAAATCATTCGTGCTGTAGACAAGAGAGCGAGAGGGGGGAAGGAGAGAGAAAGAGAGAGAGGGAGAGAGAGACAGACAGACAGACAGAGAGAGAGCAGAGAGAGAGAGAAAGAGAGAGAGAGAGAGAGAGATACAAACACAATTTGTCCATTGAATGCATGGGAATTTGTCTGTCTTTATAAGAGAGAGAGAGAGAGAGAGAGAGAGAGAGAGGGGGGGGGGAGACAGACGGACAGACAGACAGAGTGGGAGGGCGCAGAGAGAGAGTGAGAGAGATAATGCAAACACAATGTGTCCATTGAACTCGTGGAATTTGTTAGTTTTATGTGGCAATCTGTTGTTATTCTTTAGGAAGGCGATACATTTCACACACACACACACACACACACACACACACACACACACACACACACACACACACACACACACACACACTCTTAAAAGAAGGGAAAAATAAAGATTGTAGGGAGACAAGGGAAATATGATGACAAAATGCAACACACACACACACACACACACACACACACACACACACACACACACACACACACACACACACACACACACTCCAACGCACTGAACTGTCACAAAAAATATAAAAGAACCTGGAAAAAAATGTACATATGATGACAACGATGACAAAGCAGCAAAAAGAGAAGGAAAGAAAAATAAGAAGAAGACGACGACGACGACGACGAAGAAGAAGAAGAAGAAGAAGAAGAAGAAGAAGAAGAAGAAGAAGAAGGAGGAGGAGGAGGAGGAGGAGGAAGAGGAAGACGAGGGAGAGGGGGAGAAGAAGAAGTCGAGGACGAAGAAGTAGAAAGTAGAACATGAACAAGAAAAAACGAGAAGAACAAAAAGGAGAACAAGATGATGACGAAGAGGAAGATGATGATGGAAAAAAAAAAAAGAAGCAAATGCAACAAGCACGAACAGGAGATGAAAGCAAAGTGATGGAAAAGGCAAGAACTGCGCTAAGAATAACACAGCAACAGGAAGAGTAGAATTCAACAAAAGCCATATAGCACACAAAAACACACAAACACACATTACATATTGGATTAATTGTGGTCCAGTTCATACCTGATGAACGTATAGAATGTCTGATTTCCCTTCAAAAAAAAAAAAAGAAAAAAGAAAACAATACTGGAACCTTCATTTTAAAAAATTCCAGCAGCCTTGGTTTGAGCCATCCATAACAGCTGCACTTTCAGTAATGCATAGATCACACAAAATGTCGTTTTCGTTTTGACAGTGATCAATATTTAGACCTTTTCATGATAAATCTACGTTGATATTGGCGAATCTGGTGACAGGTTGTGCTCAGAGTTTACTCTTTTGCAGATACGCGTAGCATCATGGGATGCTGTAGTGTTCCACAAGTTTCACTTCAGCTTAGTAATGGTGTTAGACAAGTGTGAATGGCAGGTGCATAAGATTTTTTTACAAGAAAAAAAAGGGGAAGAAAACCTTTCTTTTACAAGTGAAGATTTCCAATACCATGTTCTTCTCGTGTCAAAAATTTGTGACGGATTATGACAAATTTTCTGCGATCTTCTTTATGTCCTATAATTTCATGGGGGTCTTTTTGTGATCGGATACACTGACTTCACTTTTACTAAAATGATGTTCTAGAGCTTATCCCCAGCCCTGTGGTCATTCCCAAGCCAATGTC
>JADBJO010001416.1:292500-305000 GCA_016801955.1 Conus betulinus
AGTTTTGCGAGTGGCATTGCCTCGTGCAATCTGAAGGTGTTTTTGAAGGGAATGGCTCTGGCCAGGAAAGGTCAGCATGAGGTAAAAAAAAAAAAAAAACCTCTCTCTCTCTCTCTCTCTCTCTCTCTCTCTCTCTCTCTCTCTCTCTCCAGTATATTATACACCTGACATAACACCCAACGTATAACGGGTATTTGCCAGTTTCAACGTACATTACTGTATTTGAAGTATGCAACGGAACATTTGAAAATCATTTGATTGGAAATGTATGAATGTTTCTATCATAAGGACCCCCATTTCAGCCCCATGTGTAATAACTGGTTCCCATTTGGCATCAAAAAGTTTCCAGAGTTCACTAGAATCAATACAATTGAGTTTATATAACGCTCTTAAATTTTCTATGATCCTTTGTTTTCCTTTTCTACAGGTCTCTGATGCGTCAAAATTCAAACTTAGCTTTGTTGTGAACAGCATTCCTAAATATTTGTAAGAATTGGTTTCTATTACTTCTGTATCACCGTAAAATAATTTTTCATGACGAATGAGGTGACCACCCTTTCTGAATATCATTACATTTGTTTTCTCGTGGTTCATACTCAGAAATAGACGATCTGCCTCTTGTTCCAATCTACTTTATTTATTTTGGAGACCCACAGCAATGCTAGACAACAGTATTACATCATCTGCGAATAGCATGAAAAAAATCAGCTGCTCCTGGGATCAATTGAATGCCACGTTTTCCTTTCTTGGTTAACTCCACTGCCGATTCAGTAATAAAAAAATTGTTTTTTTTTTTTTTAAAAAAAACATCAAAGAACTTTATAGACATTCTGTTTCACTTCTTGTGGATAGTCAAAAATATCTAAGTAAACACATCTATCACACATGCATGCCAAAACAGAATCATAAACACCACGAAGTGCATATGGCAAGTACAGAAAGACATTATAGGTTCCGTAGCTTTAAAGGCGTATTTTAAACAGAGAAAACTATGTTGACAATAACGAAACAAGTGGCACAGATATTTGTAAACTTTATGTTGAGAAATGTCATTATTTAGTCTCTTTTGAAGATACCTAGGTACTGCTTGAAATCCAATGATGTACACGACCCTTGTAGTACATACCAATATCAGTTATAATCAGTCTTTTCCTGAACCTCGAATCGTCTGTCTCAAACAAAATTCGCTTGTGTTCATTACATATAATTTATTCCAGGCTAATACAAGTGGTTTTAGAGAAGAATAATTGCTCTCAGACAGTGTCAGTATAGCAGGACAGTAGAATTTACATTTTCAAGGATGCTCTTTTTATAGGAAAAATATACTTGTGGATTTTTGTCTATAAGCAAAAGACAAGTAGTTTTCTTCCTCCTCCTCCTCTCCTCCTCCTCCTCCTCCTCCTCCTCCTCCTCCTCCTCCTCCTCCTCCTCCTCCTCCTTCTTCTCCTTCTTCTTCTTCTTCTTCTTCTGGTCTTGTCTTTTCTGTTTCTTTTCTGGTTTTGTTTTCTTTGAAGCGTTTGTACCTTCTTTAATTCTAGTTATTTTGGTGTCTACAAGGGTTCACTTTTAGGACCTATATTATTACATTTTACATAAATGCTCTTCCTACGCACTTTTCGTCAACTTGCAAAGTTTTTGTTGATGACGTTACATTCCATAATAAAGGGTAAAAATGAAAACTTAGTGTGCTCAGACTTGATGAATCATATGAATAATCTGGTAAATTATACAGAACTTAATCATGTGTGTGTGGTTGTGTATACGTACATGTGCGTGCGAGTCTAGGCATAAGAGTATGTGCGTGAGCGCGCGTGTGTGTGCGTGCCGTGCGTGCCTGAGTGCATGCACGCGCGCGCGCGCGCGCGCGCGCGTGTGTGTGTGTGTGTGTGTGTGTGTGTGTGTGTGTGGGGGGGTGTGGATGTGTGGGTGTGGGCGCGCGCGTGCGTGCGCGCATGCACGCACGCGTTTACTCCTGAATCTCCATCTTTGTCTCTCTATTTTTCTCCTTCTGCCTCTGTGTCTCTGTCTGTCTGTGTGTCTCTGTCTACGTCTCTGTCTCTCTGTTTGTAGTGTGTACGGGTGCATTTCTCCTCAAACAGATCCCTATGACAGAATGGGACCAAGTAGAGATGATGAGCACCTGTAACCAAAGTGACAACCCTCTTCGCCCGTGCACCGTCTCCGACAATTTTTTGCACAGTAGAATGTGGAGCCCCTCGTGCGTACGCCTGACCACACCCATCCACCCACGTGATCTGTGGGCGTCACGTGACCGTCTGGCGGCGGTAGCCAAGATGATCGCTTACGACAAGTATGAAGTTTTGCTACGATGAGCTTTGCTGTGATGTTTTCCTATGATGTGGTTTGCTGTGAAGTTTTGTTGTTACGTGTTTTTACGGAAATTTCATGGTGTGTTATGCTGTGTTTACTGTAATGTTTTGCTATAATGTGGTTGACTGTTTCGCTGTGCAAGAATGTGTTTTACTGGAATGTGTTGCAATAACGTTTTGTTTTTTTTTTTTGTTTTTTTTTTTTTGCTTTTGGGGTTTTTTTTTTGTTTGTTTTTTTTTTGTTTTTTTGGAGGGGGGTTGTTGTTGTTGGTGGTGGTGTTTGTTTTTTTTTTTTTTCTTTTGGCTGTAGTGTTTTGGTTTGATGTGTTTTGCTGTGACGTTTTGTTTTGATGTTTTCTTTCGTGTGTTTTGCTTTTATGTGTTTTACCGTGATGTGTTGCTATGATGTGTTTTACTGTGTGACGTTTTGTTTTGATGTTTTCTTTCGTGTGTTTTGCTTTTTATGTGTTTTTACCGTGATGTGTTGCTATGATGTGTTTTACTGTGACGTTTTGTTTTGATGTTTTCTTTCATGTGTTTTGTTTTCGTGTGTTTTACCGTGATGTGTTGCTATGATGTGGTTTACAGTGATGTGTTGTCATGATGTGGATTACTGTGATGTATTGCTATGATGTGGTTTTTACTGTGATGTTTCGCTTTGATGCGTTTTTCTGTAATGTTTTGTTATGGTGTTTCACTGTTATGTTTTGCTTTCATTTGTTTTACTGTGCTGTCTTGCTTTCAAGTGCTTTGCCTTCATAAGTTTCACTGTGGTATTTTACTTTGACGTGTTACTGTCATTTTTTCTTTTTTTTTTAACTGCGATGTATTGCTATAATGTGTTTTACTACCGTCTGTCATGATGTTTTGTTGTGATGTGATTTTTTTCTTCTTTTTTTTTTTTTTTTTTTTTTTTTTTTTTTTTTTTTTTTTTTTTAGTTATCCTGCACTTATCTGTTGTGTGTTAGTATGATGTTTTACGGTGATCGTTTGTAATGGTGCGTTCAGCTGTAATGTTTTGAAATGGTTTGTTTTACTTTGATATCATGATGGGATATGTTTTATTGTAATGAAACACAATGCCATCTTTGACTGAGGTGTTTTGCTAGAGTGGGTTTTTTTTTTTTTTTTTTTTTTTTTTTGGTTTTGGTTTACTGTGATGTGTCGTCACCATGATCCATTGCACTGTGATTTTTTTAATGGTACGTTTGATTGTGACGTTTTGCTGTGATCTGTTACCAATGTGATGCTTTGCGGTGATGTCTTTTACTGTAATAAATTTGCTATACGTTTGACTGTGATGTTTTGCTGTCATGTGTTTGACCGGAATGTTTTGTTGTTATATGTTTCAATGTGATATTTTACTGAGATGGGTTTTATTGCGATGCTTTTGTTGTGACTTTTTTTTTTTTAACTGTGAGGCATTGCTATGATGTTTTTCCATGTGATGTTTCGCCATGATGGACTTAGCTGTGGCGTGTTTCATCGGATTATTTGCTTTTTGTTTTTTTTTCAGTGATACATTGCTTTGATGTCATTTATACAAAGTGTTGTTATGCTGTGGTTTACTGTGATGTGGTTCACTGTGTTGTTGTTGTTTTTTTAATGTGATGTTATGCTACAGTGGTGATGATGATGGTGATAATGATATCGATGACGATGGTGATGCTGATGATGATCATCATCATGATTATGATCATGATTATGATATTAATGATCAGGTTGAGGATGATACTGATTATGTTACTTTTTAAGGTTAGAGTTGAGACCACGTCAGACAATGTTAGCCAATGAAAGGACGCCACGTGTGGCTCATTATTTATGTGACCGAATTGCGTCATCTCCTTCACTTTCTTCTTGAGTGTTCTGAGGTAAGACAAGACATGAATGAGAAAAGGAAGAATGAACGAAAGAACGGAGGAATTTTCTTTCTTTCTTTCTTTTTTTTTTTCTTTCTTTCTTTCTGTCTGTCTGTCTGTCTGTCTGTCTGTTTGCCTGCCTGACTGCCTGTACTTATGTCTGTATATCTGTCTTACTGCTTCCTACCTACCTACCTACCTACCTACCTACCTACCTACCTACCTACCTCTCTGTCTGTCTATCTGTCTGTTTGTATCTATGTATGCATCTACCTGTCTGTCTATCTGCCTATCTATTTATCTATATATTTGTATCTATCTATTCTATCTCTATCTATTTATCTATCTATCTATCTATCTATCTGTCTGTATGTCTGTCTGTCTATAGGTCTGCCGTCCAGCCTGACCGTCTGTCTATCTACCTATCTATCTCTATCTAACTATCTATCCAGCTATCCATCTGTCTATCTATCTATCTATCTATCTATCAGCTATCCATCTGTCAATCTATCTTTCGATCTAACTATCTATCCAGCTATCCATCTGGTCTATCTATCTATCTATCTATCTATCCATATCCATCTGTCAATCTATCTTTCGATCTAACTATCTATCCATCTATCTGTCTATCTATCTCTATCTATCTATCTATCTATCTATCTATCTATCTATCTGTCTGTCTGTCTGTCTGTCTATCTATCTATCTATTTATCTATGTATCTGTCAGTCAGTCAGTCTGTCTGTCTCTCTGTCTGTCTGTCTGTCTGTCTGTCTGTCTGTCTTTCTGTGAGAGAGAGAGAGAGAGAGAGCATGTGTTTGTGCTTGTGCGTGTGTATGTGTGTGTGCGTGCATACGTGTGTGTGTGTGTGTGTGTGTGTGTGTGTGTGTGTGTGTGTGTGTGTGTGTGTAAACAAAACAAAACAAAACAGTAAAGCTCTTGAAGGAAGTCAGTCATATATAATCAACAATTGGTTGTCAGCGCCCTGCACGTTGGTCTGCTGGATCACGTGATGATTCATGGCCCGACACAGCCCTCTGGTGAGTGGTGGGAGAGGCTGCAGCAACAGAGAGGCCACGTTGTGAGATTCTTTCAAAGGTAAACTTTTTGTTTTTGGTTTTTGAATACCATCGTCTAGGAGGTTTTTGTTTTCCCTTTGCTTGATTGATTGTTCGTATGTTTTTGTTCGTATGGGGGTTTTTTTTTGTTTGTTTGTGTGTTTTTTTTTGTTTGTTCTGGTTTTTTTGTTTATTTGTTTGTTTTGGTTTGTTTGTCTATGTCTTTGTCTGTCAACAAAATCACGCAAGTTTCAAAACGAGGTGACTGAGGGTGGAAATTGAAGCAAATTCGAAAAGAAACGGTATTAGTTCCGCCAGACAGTACAAACAAATACGCAAATATTGCAGAGCCCATGCTTTGTTTGTTCATGTGTGCTTTTTGTTGTTTCTTTGTCATGTTTTGTTTGTTTGTCGGCAAGGTCATGCAAATACTAGCAGCTGAACATATGCTTTCGTTCGTTTGTTCTTCCGTTTGTTATTTGTTGGCATGTTTGCTTGCTTGTCAACCAGATTACTCAATTTCCGCCCAGCCCAGCTCACGTCATTGTGTGCTTGTTTGTGAGTATGTTTGTCACAAAGACTAGGCAAATACTGTTGAGCCCATATTCTCGTTTGTGTGCTTGTTTACATGTTTGTTTGTTTGTTGGCAAGATGACACAAATACTGCCGAATCCATATTTTCGTCTGCTTGTTTGATCGTATGTTTACTTGCCTGCCAAATCCATTGAACCTGAAATTGATCCAAAGATGGAATGGGACTAAGGACGACATTTCAGTGAGTATCAGTAGTGCAGATCGGCAAACGGGTCCGTAATAGCTCAGTTGGTAGACCGCCAGACTCGTGATCATGAAGTTGTGGGTTCGAATCTCCACAGGCACGTTTTAGTACAGCAGGACTGTTTTCCCTCTGAGTTTACATTGGTTCTGACCCCATCTCCAAAAAAGGTCCTTCAAATGAGACTATAAGCCGAGGTGTCCGTGTATGAACGCATGCGTAACCTACTGTACACACGTAAAATTCCTTCATCTATTCTTTTAGAGCGGAAGGCTAGTTTAACCGTTGATATGGACATGCTTTATCGAAATAAATGAAATATTAGTGAAAAACTGATTGACTGACGGACTGGAGGACACGGGAAACGACTGAACGTAACACCAGCCGGTAGCTGTTCAGTCGGCCCTAAACACGGCTGGCAGCCCCTTGTGTAAAGGAACAGGTGGGATCGTAAAGCGCTTTGGGCTTGGTCTCAACTAAGGATAGGCGCCATGTAAGTAGTCTTACGAGTACTACTGCGACTACTACTACTGCTACTACTACTTCTACTTTCACTGCTGCTGCAACAACAATTACTACTACTACAACTGCTACTATCACCACGAGGCTTCCCAGCATCATTTAGCAGTATCGTAACAGATCTTTTTAAATAATAACTCCTACTCAAGATTCCAGATGACGGGACACTTTGTGCGTATCTCACGTTAGCCTTTTAACTTGAATAAAGTCAGACAAATACAAAGACGAACAATCTAATAGTGGGGAAAAAAAAAACAAGCGCAGGCCCAAAACTAAATTGTCTTCATAGTAATGACTTGGCAAAACTTTGAACTTAAGGAAGGGGGGGGGGGGGGGGGGGGGTTGGGGGGGGCTGGGCAGGAGGTTGAAGATGTAAAACTCTTCACTGGGAAAATGAAATCGCTAGAAAATATGAAAACTCTTCACTGGCTGCATAAGGGAACCATCGCAATCCCTTTTAAAGGCAAATATATTTGTATTGCCTGTGTTCTGATCGCAATCCCTTTTAAAGGCAGATATATTTGTATTCCCTGCTCCGAGGCCTTTCGTCCGCTGGTCGGAAACTCATCAGGGAGACACGGCTGGCTGTATCTGCGCTCCTGGCGTCAAATAGAGACACACCACAGTCCATAATACCGTGGTGTTCTCACCACCAAGGGTGCAAAAAAGAATCCAATAGCACCCCCCCGAAGCAGCCAGCGAAGAGTAGTAAAGGAAGCCAAACGAAAGTGTGGGGGGGGAAAAAAGTTGCTGAAAAACTACAGATATTATGCCAATAGTATAAAAAAATGTAGGGGGCAATCTTTGAGCCTACGCTTGAGGATCCACCCAAGGATGCAAGGGAGATCAAAAGACAAACACAAAGACAGACAGAAACAAATACAAATAACCTCGATTTAATCAAAACGAAATTGGAAATGCTAATAGTGGGGGAAAAACAAGCGCAGGCCCAAAACTAAATTGTCTTCATAGTAATGACTTGGCAAAACTTTGAACTTAAGGAGGGCGGAGGGGGGGGGGGGGGGGCGGCAGGAGGTTGAAGATGTGTAAAAACTGGGAACATGAAATTAATTTCGTTTTGATTAAATCGAGGTTATTTGTATTTGTTTCTGTCTGTCTTTGAGTTTGTCTCCTGCCCCCCCCCCCCCCCCCCCCCCCCCCCCCCCTCCGCCCTCCTTAAGTTCAAAGTTTTGCCAAGTCATTACTATGAAGACAATTTAGTTTTGGGCCTGCGCTTGTTTTTCCCCCCACTATTAGATTGTTCGTCTTTGTATTTGTCTGACTTTATTCAAGTTTAAAAGGCTGTGCCAGTCTTGAATAAAAGTTACTCTGTGTTAGGTTTCCTTATGGGAGCAAACACTACCCCACTTGTTTACTGTACTGTCCGTTTGATCATCTTTCACACGTGCGACGAGAGCGGTCGGTAGGCAAAAATAAAAATTCATATCAGCTCACACATGATATCACATGATACGTCGCGGCGACTCAGACAGCCACATCAACGCTGCCGGCATGGCAATGATGTGCTCTAACACAGGCACAGTAGTTACGTGTTTATAGCCTCCCAGCACGCTAAAACAGTTTTCATTCAAAAGGTACAGTCCATGAAACGATTGCCTGTATCATCACTTTTAGACGTTCGCCCTTTTTGTTTAGGCTATTTCAAAAGAAACTATGTCATCAGTATTTCTCCAGAGAGACGGCTTAAACACAGAGAGAGAGAGAGAGAGAGAGAGAGAGAGACAGACAGACAGACAGACAAGGGTCAATAAGAGAGAGAGAGAGAGAGAGAGAGAGAGGCAGACAGACAAGGGTCAATAATGGAGAGAGAGAGAGGCAGACAGACAAGGGTCAATAATGTTGAGAGAGAGAGAGAGAGAGAGAGAGAGAGAGGCAGACAGACAAGGGTCAATAATGTTTGTTTTTAGTTAGGCTGACGAGTCATGACATAGTCTGACAGACACACATAACAACAAAACAATTGTTTGCAAGAAAAAAATCAGCATACCGATTACGTCATTAGTACGATTTTTTTTTTGGTTTTCATCCTTTAAAATTTTCCAAATTAGGATGAAAATACTTGTATAATTGAAAACAAAAACTGAAACAACTTTTAAATATCAATGGGATGGGCAACCCTGTTACTGACTGGATTTAAAGGAAACTAGGTACGAAAATGGCTTGTGGCATTGACACAAACATGTTCAATTTTTGTGTGAATCCAGATCAGTCGACGAAATTAGAATCTGTTCACATTATTGATAAAGAGTCATACAGATTTTCCTCTGCGCGAGAATATTGTGAAATCATTATTTCGGATTGACATTTGTCTACGAAGTAATATCTTTTCTGGAACTTTCTAGTGATACAAATGGTAATATTTTGCGTTTTTTTCCCGTTTTGCTACAAAAAAAATTACACGGAAAGTAACTCTTTTAATCTGTGCAAAATATTACTTTTCCCTTGGCGAAAAAAGTCTACTGAAAGGGGTGATCAGAGATCTGCTGTCCTGCGCGTCCTTCTACTTTGTTTATCTATGTGTTTGTTCTTTCAGTCTAGAAAGGAGGGGGGGGTGTGAATTGGATGTGTTTTCAATTTCAGTGAATGGTGAGTGCGCAGTACATTGTATTGCTAGTGAAAGATATTGTAGTTATGAATTCTATTCATTGCACTGTGCATTGGGATTGTAATGAAGGATACTACATTTTATAATATTATTATCGTTATTACTTTTATCATTTTTATTACCATTATTGTTGTTGGTGGTCGTGGTGGTGGTCTTGATGATGATGATATGATGATGATGATGATGATGATGATGATGATGATGATGATGATGATGATGATGATGATGATGATGTTGCTGCTGTCACTGTTGCTGCCCCTGTTGCTGCTGCTGCTGTTCTTCTTGTTGTTATCATTGTCGTTATCAGTATCAGTTTTACACAGCCTGGTCTTTAATTCAGCTTTTCCTGTTTTAACCCCACTTAACCTTAAGGAATGGTGACAACAGAGATTACAGGCTAATCAGGGGTCAAAAAGGGAACGTTTCTAAAATGAGGGAAAACTCAAGCGATAGCCGGAGAGCAGACGGTCTTCACAGAAGAATCCCCCTCATGCAGGTGTTCTGGCCCTGAACTTCTTACACTCTGAGGGGGGCTACGCCACATGTAGGTCCTAATTCCAAGACGCTGTCCCACAGCACCTTCTTCTCTTCCTGTAGCTCTGATAGGATTGATGTCAAATCTGCACCTGTATATAATTATGTGCTATAGCACCATCGTTATGCTCCCCTCTCTGCCCTCTCCCACCGACATTTCCTCTGTCAGGACTTTTTATTCGAGCATTATTCAAAATGCCCACAGCAATAACTCGTTGAGTCTATTCCAGCCCCTTCTTTTTTTTTTCCAGAGACCTCCCACACGCAGACCACCCTGACCAGAAATCCTCCAACAAAATGCAGCGGTACATGGCCCGGACGGAAATTCTGATGCAGTTTGGTGGCGTCTTCCATGACAGTCACGTGATATGGACCCAGGCTAGGCTATTCCGGACCGTCTGCTGGAGTATGAGGCAGTGGTGTCCCCTGACTGGCGACAATATGGCAGCTGGCCGGAGTCTGTCAACCATGCGTTAATATACTGGCCAGCAGGAGTGCCGAGTATTTGAAACAACTGTTGAAGGTGAGTGCTGTTGCGCACTGGGTATGGGAACATGCTGACGTCAGAAATGCATGATACCTGTTTTTTTTTTTGTTGTTGTTGTTGTTTTTGTTTTTGTTTTTCTCGTTTTCTAGGAGAAAGCTTTATTCTCCTTCAAGAAAATGGCGATAATAAGGAAATACACTAGGTTGATGTGGGAAACAGATGTCATCTTTTGAGAAAACAGTGATAGAAGGAAATCAATCATTCGCCTTGTTTTCACCATGAAAACAGCAGGATGAAATTATAGGAAGAAACTTACAGAAGAAGTCTACAAATGTTTATGTATTAAATCCATCAAACATGAACAAACGAATCACGAGACAAAATTCGACGCGTTTCGACCTCTTAGGTCTTCTTCAGGCAAGATAAACAACACTCGGGACAACGAAAATGAAAAACGAGTAATCAATTATCTGGTCAAATTCGGCGCAAAATGGGCGTTCTGTGAGTGTTGCTTATCTTGCCTGATGATTACCTGAGAGGTCGAAACACGTCATGTTTTGCACCAGGATTCTGGCGCTTTTCCTACCAACGATCGCGTGCTGTTTCATTAGATCATAAGCTGATAAGCTTACAACCTCCTCACTCTCCCTCTATGGCGAGGACTCTGTGTTGGAAGCCAGATTCCCCCCAGCTGTTGGCTAACTGACATACTGTTCAGTCTTGTAGATGTGAGCTTGCTCCATTCTGCTTTCCTGTGATACTCGGAGTTCGATCAGAACCTTTCCTTTTGATGTTCTTAAGTGGGGTACAATTTCGGGTCTCGTGTCACACTTCCTGGTAAATTCTGGATGTTTTTTTCATTCTGGAAGATCTGCTGTGCAGTCCTAATTATTCACTCTAACCAGTAAAATCTGCTTCCATACTCTTGATGTTACAGCTGATCCAGACTAAGATTGCTGGCTTCCTGACAAGTTGAACGTGATTTCTGGAGCTTCTGGGTGGCAGGGCTAACCACATGAGCAATCTCCTAAGGTACTTGGTTTAGCCTCCATGTGTACCTTCACTGGCTTAGCGCTACTTTGCATGAACTCACAACAGGTGTTGCTGTTCGTTTGATTGGCAGAGTGGACAGGTGGAATCACCAGATTTTTTTTCCGGTTAATCAGGTTTGAATTCGAAGACAGAGGGTCATATACTGATCTGAGAATAAAGCTGATCCTAAGAGATACCATGTGTCATATTTCATTCTAGCTGAGAGTTTTTTAGAGTGCGATTTTTTTTTTAAGTAGTGAACTAACTCTGTTTGGCGTCACTGGACTGCCTAATGTGGGTTCTCTTGGCTTCCTCTTCTTTCTTCAGCTCTTCTATCATCGTTTCCGTCTTTATTTTTTTTTTTTTTTTTTTTTTTTGCCTTTTGCTAATGACCCACACTTCATTTCTGCTGACCGGAGACCCTGTCTGTTGGATTGTGTGTGTGTTCTAACCTTTTCCTGATCTTGAGGTTTTCGTTTGCCACGTCCACCGGATCCTCAACTTTCCATTTTCTACCATTCTCTAGCTAAGACCGGATTGATCTCGCAGCCTTGTGTCATGAGTCTTCAGGCATGGCTAGCAATCCTGCTGCGCACGCTTGCTTCTCCTTGGCGATGAATTTCAGGAGTAACTTCAGCTTTGCTCGGTAGGATTTAAGGCAACATCAGTTAGACCAGGCGGGTGACAAGCCATTTCCTAGGGCATCTGTTGATTTTGACTTCCATTGATTTCCACTATGCTGGTGCTGATATTGCATTTCAGCTGAGGACACAGCAGCTTCAGAATCAGCATGGACAGACGTTGTTTCTGTCAGGGATCCCGCACTGGACTATTATCTGTGGCCTTTTCTTCTGCAGTTGCTTGTTTTCCTTTCCCCTCTTTATGTTTTTTTTTTCAAGAAATTATCGTGCGCTTTCCAAGGCTCTTGACTGGTCTCTTTAGTCACTGTTGAAATGACTGGGTTGTATACAGGGAATGTTATTGTTCTGGTTAAGTGTCCTCTCCACAAGGAGAGACTTCATGATTTCTCTCATTTGAAATCCTTTTTGATGAAGCAAGTAAACTTGTCTGAGCGCTTCAGTATTTTTGTGTTTTTGTCTCCCTCAGTGAGGACTGTTGTGTCACCCTTGAAGGCATTTAGTGACAGCATTTGGTACCCATTTCGCGATGAGGTCTGCTGAACCTGTAAGGCTCGTTGCATGCTTTTAAAACAACCTCCTTTGCCAACATAGTACTGGAGAAACTGCAGATCCTGCTGTGCCAGTATCTAGAGTGCTCCAGT
>JADBJO010001416.1:307500-312500 GCA_016801955.1 Conus betulinus
AGACGAACCCTGGTCCTGACTCTCAACTGGAAAAAACATTGAGCGATTTACTGCATCAACATGAGACAAAGTTAAAAGACTTTTTTTGTGTTTGCAACTCGAAACACGCTTCAATTCACTTGGCAAGGATTTGCTATCAAAAGTAGACAACATGCTGGGAGTGATGAAAACACAGGTACAACACCTACAAGCCAAAACAGCAAATCTTGAAGATCGTCTTTGCTTCATGTTAGAAAAAAACAAAACAAGTCAATTCTGATGTGGAAGACAGGCTTAAAAAGATATCCAGTGAATTCTGTGACAAAATTGACACACTGGAATCATTTTCAAGAGAGAGACAACCTCAAGTTCTTCAATATACCGCAATCGTCTCATGAAAATTATGAAGAGTGTGCAAAGAAAGTTATCAGTATACTTCAAGACACTGTACCAGAGAAAACGTGGTCCTCTGAGGACATTGTACGTGCCCATCGTCTTGGCCGAAGCAGTGACTTTTCATAACCACAGCCTGTCATTGCAAAGTTCGCAAGATGGTCAGATAAAATGAGTATACTGACAAAAGGACGAGAGGGGACTGCGAAAGAAGGGGATAAGAGTGGCAGGAGACCTGACAACAAGACAACAGCAGATCATCCAAGACTACCGAGCTGAAGGAATACGAGCATTCTATAAAGGGAACAAGCTGGTTGTAGCAGGTCCATTCCAAAACCCTATTCTGAACAGAGGCAGCTACGCTGATGCTACACGACGCGGACCCAGTCAAGGTCAGTACAATGCGCGCAATATCCAAAATCGCAGACCGCCGCCAGACGAACGTCGCAGCAACTTTTCTAGGCAGGACTACGCTTTCAACCCCCATCATCGTAGTCATCAACAAAACCAGATTAATACGTATGGCAGAGATGGTCACAATGGACACTTTGACCACCAAAGTATGTACAATTGGGGTGCGTGGTTTAATCAGTGTCCTTTTCCTGACATGCGAGATTACCAGTGGAACACCCATCCCTATACGGCTGACAGTAACACCCACCGAGGGCAGAGTTCCCAAGTCTTTGTTACTCAACACACACATGTGCCTGATATTCAATTCGATGACACAAATTCAAAGTCCCAAAATGTTCACCATGAAAACCAACGGGCAGCAGATCGGCCAACTACTACAGCTGTGGTGAGTGATGAACTGATTAATGGCTGTGACAGCTCCTCTGGTCTAAGTGGCACAGATCAGCGGCTGACACAACAGTCAGATACCACGGATTCTACCAATGGTGGTAGGATACCAACAACAACGACAGTGCCCCCGACGTGACGTGCGAAGATCAGCCAGCAACATCGCAGTCACTTTTCACCGGTTCAGCCTGTGGTGGAAGGATTCCCGACAGTGACAGCGTTCCTGAACCCATCCCTAAGATCAAAGATTGCCTGGCAAAGGATTTCGCTGTTGAGAGACCCACAACGGAAGATCATGAAAGCCCCGGACAAAGAAAAGCAGCAACACGACCAGGCCTTTTCAACTGAGTCCAGCGACAAACAAGACCCTGACCACACGCACAGCACAGAGGCTACTGGTGATGTAAGCAGGACTGGAGGGGAAGTCTTTCCGTTACAAGAAATGACTGGGAAGGAATCCACCACAGAAGCAAGATCAGAAAGCAAACTGTTCTGAAAATCAGTCTGCAGACGCCAGCATCAGCAATGACAAAGCCTCCCCTGCCAGTGATGAAGCGCCCAAGAAAGACAGTAGGCAGGACAGACCCAGGACTTCGAAAAAAAGGCCCTTCGTCAAGGCTGAGAAGCGCTTCAGTGCACAGTGTCAGGGAAAAGAGACAGTTAACTCTGCAAGACTCCGTTTCGAATAGTGCATCTCAGAACAATGCAAAGAAGACACTCCCAGATCCACTAGATAAAGAATAGGATTTCGGCCCGGCCGATGCTTTGAATGGTAAATTCAGAGGCTTTTTGTCTACACAGACTGTAAGTTTATTGACTTATAACATTGAAGGTTTAAGTTGCTTATACGAATTTGATACACGTGCATATATTGAGAGTTTTGATGTTTGCTTGCTTTTTTGAAACTTTTTCCACATCATTTCCGTCTTTATTATTTCCAAATCATGTGGTTTTCATGGCTCCTGGTGTTAAGGTCAGTGACGCAGCAACAGCTCGTCTGTCTGGGGGTGTTGTGCTTCTTGTTAAAAGAATTTGAGTGAGTACTTTGAGAGAATTGATTTAGAATTCGATAACATTATTGCACTTAAAGTCTCTGGTGACTTCACAGGCACAGACACTCCATCTGTTTTGCTAGGCTGTTATGTCCCACCCATCCATTCCGTTTATTATAAAGATACAGAGATACAAAATGGTATATCTATCATTGAGGAATGTATTCTTGACATTATTGAATTAGTAGCTGATGTTCCTTTTATAATTATGGGTGATATGAATGCACGTACCGGAAGTGAAAATTTCAACGAAATTGATGTCGACGATCTTGTTCTAGATGTTTTTGCTGATGAATGCAAAACAGTTAAGGACAACAAACGCTCATCTAAAAATCAAACAATTAATGAATATGGCAGATATTTATTGAACACTTGTGATCAGTTTAGTTTGGTCATTTTAAATGGAACAGGTGTCGATAGAACTAGCGGAAATTTCACTTACATTTCATCTACTGGCAGCAGTGTTATTGACTACTTTATTGTGTCAAAAAATTTGATATCATTAATGCAGTCATTGAATGTTGCTAAAAAAAAATTGAATCGAAACATATGCCAGTGGATTATATGTTGGTATAGCAAGAGAAACAGTTCCGTGTTCACAAATCAGAGCAAAATCATTTACACTGGAAAAATACGTATGGACTCCTGATTCGAGGCATGATTTTCTCGCAGGTTTGGGAACAGAAGAGACAAAGACTTGTTTTCGAGAAGCAGCAGCTGATTTGATTGATCATGATATCAACGCGTCTCTTAAAAGGTTTAATGAGGGTATTCTAAACGCCGGACAATGCATGAAGAAACGGGTAATTGTAGGAAAAGAAAGACAGCAGATTTGGTTTGACCTAGAGTGCAAAGAAAGTAGACGAGTTACTCGGCAGTTTCTGAGAACATTTAATAGAACAAATGATATTGAGGACAGAGAGACATATGCTCAGAAACGCAGAGAATATAAAAATCTTCTAAAAATGAAAAGCGCTGAGCATCGTAAAAACGTCATTGAATCTCTATATAAAACAATTAATGATCCAAAGGCATTTGGGGGCAAACTCAAATCGCATATAACAAAGCGTCCTCTACAAAAATACAATAACCAGGAGAATGGTATAATCATTTCTCCAGAGAGTGTTCAATTCACAAGAAGTCGAAGGTATTGCTAACAACAGCGAAGGTGATAACTTAGACACTACTTCTAGTGAAGATATTAACTGTGATATGCTCGAAAAAGATATTACTGAATTGGAAATATACTCAGCACTGTGCAGTTTAAAAAGTGGTAAAGCGGCGGGACCCGACGGAATTATCAACGAATTTCTTAAAATTCAGCAACTACTATTGTTCTGTACTTGGTGAAACTCTTTAATAAATTATTTTCATCGGGTCGATATCCGGATGATTGGTCTGAGGCTGTTATACAACCTCTACATAAGAAAGGCGACCAAAATACTCCAGATAACTATAGAGGCATCTCTTTATTAAATGTATGCAGCAAACTGTATAGCTTCATTTTAAACAAAAGACTAACCCAGTGGATTGAAAATAATAACATTTTAAATGACAGTCAGGCCGGTTTTCGAAAACAACATAGCACTATCGATCATTTATTCACTCTTTTCGGCATGGTCCAGAAAACAATTGTTGTACCATAAAAAGTTGTATATAGCCTTTATTGACTTCAGAAAAGCATTTGATTCGGTGAGTAGACTTAAGCTCTGGACCATATAAAGAAACATGGTATAAATGGCAAAATGTACAGAGCCATACAAAGCATGTACAGAGTAGTGAAAGCTAAAGTTCGTTGTGGTAGTGAGCTGACAGACTCATTTCTATGCCCCAGGGGCCTGAAACAAGGAGAAATTTGTAGTCCTTTTTTGTTTTCTCTTCTTATAAACGAACTTGCAGAGAGGAAATCACAAAATTTGGCAGACATGGCGTTCAGCTTATACCAGATCTTGTTGAAATCTTCATTCTTATGTTTGCAGATGATGTCGTATTGGCATCTGATTCTGTTTGTGGTCTACAAAACCAGTTAAATATTTTGCATGAGGTTGCTATGAAACTAGACCTGGAAGTTAACCTCGACAAATCAAACATAATTATATTCAGAAATGGAGGACATGTTGCTGCGCGAGAGCGGTGGTTTTATGGTGATAATCGAATGGAATTGGTTAACATGTATAAGTACCTAGGTATCTATCTTTCTTCTCGCTTGTCGTTCTCGCATGTTTGAATGATATTGCTAACCGTGCGAAAAAGGGAGTTATATGTATTTTCCGACTACTCTGGTCGCTAGGAGAAAGATCTCCTCAATATTCTTCAAGCTTTTTTTGATACGCAAATCCAGCCCATGCTCAGCTATGGTGCAGAGGTGTGGGCATTGGATATGATTTAACAGCATTGAGAGAGTTCACTTGTTTGCATTAAAAAGATTTTTGAATATTTCTATTAAAACACCAAATCTCATGGTCTACGGTGAAACAGGTCGTTACCCATTATACATTAACATATTTGTAAAGTGTATTAGATACTGGTTACGTGTAATAAAAATGTCTCCCCACCGGTTGCCATTCAAAACTTACAAAATGCTTCTATATCTTCATGAACAAAACAGAAAAACATGGGCGTCATCTGTTTGTTACACATTGTATCAGTATGGCTTTGAAGAAGTTTGGGAAAATCAAGGAGTGGGCGCGATGAGAAAAAATTTTTAGCCGAGTTTAAGGACAGACTTGTTAGGTCATATAGTCAAGAATGGTCAAGAAACATTTATTCAAGAAC
>JADBJO010001416.1:327500-332500 GCA_016801955.1 Conus betulinus
TTTCTCGTAATGACCAGCAATTTATCTTTCCTTTCTGATAATGTTCTCGTCCAACTTTTTGTTTTTCATAGTGTTCTTATCTTTCGCAAGTGTGTGAGCGGGGAAGTTGGACCACGGGAAGGAGGAGTAACAGCACACATTAAAATGGGCAGTGGACATGACAATTTTCGTGTCGGTCGAACTTCAGTCTGCGAACGCAGAGCGTCACTGCTGGGTCTACCAAGCACCATGTTATTTTCGGTGTAGGACACCATGTTATTTTCGGTGTAGGTTATCCGTTCATATCTGGCACCATGTTATTTTCGGTGTAGGTTATCCGCTCATATCTGACACCATGTTATTTTCGGTGTAGGATATCCGTTTATATCTGACACCATGATGTTTTCGGTGTAGGATATCCGTTCATATCTGACACCATGTTATTTTCGGTGTAGGATATCCGTTCATATCTGACGCCATGTTGTTTTCGGTGTAGGTTATCCGTTTATATCTGGCACCATGTTATTTTCGATGTAGGATATCCGTTCATATCTGGCACCATGTTGTTTTCGGTGTAGGATATCCGTTCATATCTGACGCCATGTTATTTTCGGTGTAGGTTATCCGTTCATATCTGGCACCATGTTATTTTCGATGTAGGATATCCGTTCATATCTGGCACCATGTTGTTTTCGGTGTAGGATATCCGTTCATATCTGACACCATGTTATTTTCGGTGTAGGATATCCGTTCATATCTGGCACCATGTTGTTTTCGTTTTCGGTGTAGGATATCCGTTCATATCTGGCACCATGTTACTTACTTCATTAGATGTAATCTCTTCGCGCACACCTGGCGCCTTGTTTCTTTCTCCGTAAGGTGTGTAAGCTGACATCCCTGATACTTAGGTCGTGATGATATCCGTGCACTCCTTGCGACATATTACTTAATCGGTGATGTTCAGGGTATCTTTGCGCACATGATATCATGATAATTTCGCCGTAAGGTGAGGGTGCCCAGTCCACGCTTGGCGCTGCTATTTCCGCCTCAAGGTGTAGGATGCCCGGGGCACTCATCTGGTATTGTTACCTTTTTCTGTAAGGTGTAGGATGCCCGGGGCACTCATCTGGTATTGTTACCTTTTTCTGTAAGGTGTAGGATGCCCGGGGCACTCACCTGGTATTGTTACTTTTTCTGTAAGGTGTAGTATGCCCGGGGCACTTACCTGGTATTGTTACTTTTTTCTGTAAGGTGTAGGATGCCCCGGGGCACTTACCTGGTATTGTTATTTTTTTTTTCTGTAAGGTGTAGGATGCCCGGGGCACTCACCTGGTATTGTTACTTTTTCCTGTAAGGTGTAGGATGCCCGGGGCACTCACCTGGTATTGTTACTTTTTTCTGTAAGGTGTAGGATGCCCGGGGCACGCCTGGTTTTGTTACTTTTTTCTGTAAGGTGTAGGATGCCCGGGGCACGCCTGGGTTTGTTACTTTATTCTGTAAGGTGTAGGATGCCCGGGACACGCCTGGGTTTTGTACTTTTTTCTGTAAGGTTTAGGATGCACGGGGCACGTCTGGTTTTGTTACTTTTTTCTGTAAGGTGTAGGATGCCCGGGGCACGCCTGGTTTTGTTACTTTTTTTCTGTAAGGTGTAGGATGCCCGGGGCACGCCTGGTTTTGTTACTTTTTTTCTGTAAGGTGTAGGATGCTCGGGGGCACACGTGGTATTTTACTTTTTCTGTAAGGTGTAGGATGCCCGGGGCACGCCTGGTTTTTTGTTACTGTGGGGTGTTGGACACCCGATGTACGCCTGACACTGTGTTACTTTCGCCGTAAAGTGAAGGATGCCCAGTGCAAGCTTGACACTGTTACTTTAAAGTGTAAGGATACCCCGGTGTGCACGCCGGGAATTGTATTACTTTTCGCCGTTAAGTGTAAGATACCCGGCGCCCGCCTAGCATTATGTTACTTACTCCGTTAAGTGTGGAATATATTTTCGCACGCTTGGCACCAGCTACAAGACCCCACTGTGGCAGCATCGGTTTTCCCCGTCAGCAGAGAACTTTGGAATACCTTCAGAGATAAACCCCAGACCGGTAGTGTTCATTCAGTCACTGTCATTGTGTTGTCATCCAGCACACCACCTGGAGCCATTTCAACGCTGTCACCAGAGGACTGCAAGTTCTGTCAGCACACACGCACACACAGGCTTGTGCGCGCACGCGTGCACACACACACACACACACACACACACACACACACACACACACACACACGCGCGCGCGCGCGCGCGCGCGCGCTCGCATGCGCGCGCAGGCAGGCACACACACACACACACACACACACACAGCCACACACACACACACACACACACACACACACACACACACACACACACACACACACACACACACAGAGGGGGGGGGGGGGGGGGGGTTAATGGCACACGCACATATGATTATGTAAACCAGTGCATCTTATACAAGGTGGACAACTGGCATCTTAGGATATATCAAACTAGGCCATGCTGAGTGCGTCAGCCATTGGTTCTTGCTCTGAGTAAACAAATTTCAGCATTGGCCTGAGGATTTATTTCTCTCTCCCTTTGTTTTGGGATTGGGGTGGCTTGGGTAGCAGTTTCGGTTTTTGCTGGGGGGGTTTTCAGTGTGCGTTCCATATTCTACGCTTTTTTTTTTTATCAGTTGATGTAATTAGTTGAATCATTGCTATTGAGTCCGTCCGGATCATAAGTCGTGACAGTCATTGTATACAGAAATGAAGAATATTTTCATGTGAAACTCTTTCAATATAAAACTTGGCAGTCAACCGGGGGGGGGGGGGGGGGGGGGGGGGGGGGGGGCACAAGGGAATGGAAAGCGTGGCTGCTTCTCTATTTCTCATTCCTGCCGATCTGCGATCATTCTGTGCGCGCTTAATAATATTTTTTTCTTGTACAAGTTTTATTTTATTTGCTTTCCCTCGAAGTCGAATTTTATTTTTTCTTTCTCTTTGTTTTGTACCTTCTTTCTCCCCCCCCCCTCCCCCTCCTCCCCGCCCTTTTACACACGAATATGTAACTTTTAAATCATGTAGTTGGTCTCTCTTCTCCTTAGACCATACTGGGTTTGCTTTATAGGATGGGATATTAAGGGACGTATAAAATACACATACTTATCACACTTAACAGTGATCATGGACTTCAGAAGCTCGTAAGAAACGATCGTCTTTTTAGGTCCTTGTACATAGCAGCACCCTATGATGGCCATAACCCTCTCCTATCTCCAGCGTCGATTTTAGAACTGTCTCCCCCCCACCCACCCCCTCCCTCCCCCACCTTTCTTACCCCTTTCTTTCTTTCTTTCTTTCCTTCTTATTTTCTCTGTTTTTCTTTCATATGTCTGTTCCTTTTTCAGTATGTAAACAAGACAATTAGATTTGTCTCAGTGGGGGAGCAGTCTGAGAGTGCTGGTTAACGAAACTCATTTCAGCAACCTCTCTTCCCTTGCATTAGTCACTCCTTCCACGTCGAGCGCAGAGCAATCGGTTCCTTCTGTTCCTGTCTTAATGAAAAAAGCTGTCTATACTTTTATGCGCTCCAATGTCCAGTGTGTACACTAGATAACGGAAAATATTTTCTAGTCCTGAGGTTCTAGTCTCGATGAATCCCAGACCAGAGCTGCACGACGTGTTTTCCGATCCTCTTACCATGCTGGTATTGCCCCTGTCTCTGTTCCTTCCCTTCGCCGGTCGCAGGTTGAGCAAAAGAGATATATTCCGATATTCTTCTCTCTCTCTCTCTGTCGTTTGAAGTCGCCTGAAGACCAGACGTGTCACACTGAACCCTTCTGTCTGTCCGCTCCCGTTCATCTTCGTTCTGCTGCTGACATCCAAATATACAGCCTGTCTTCTATCAGGCCAACACCTTCTGTCGGACATCCACATGTACAGACTTCCTTCTTGTAGGCCTAAATCCCACGGCCAACGATTTCCCTTCATACCAGGATCCCTCCATCTGCAACAGCTCCCTTTGTCTGTTCGCCCAGCAGACATGACCGCAAGGTTTACAACTTTCCGAAATGTATTCTTCGAAGAAGCGTTCTGACCTATGCGTCTTCTCTGACAGTTAGGCATGGAGTGTGTGTGTGTGTGTGTGTGTGTGTGTGTGTGTGTGTGTGTGTGTGTGTGTGTGTGTGTGTGTGTGTGTGTGCGTGCGCGTGTGTGTGTGTGTGTGAGAGAGAGAGGGAGAGAGGGAGATGTGGTATGTGCATTTGAAATGTACGTGCTCAGCGCCATTGTTTGCACAAGATTGTTTGATCGTCTTGTCATGACTGTGATGATGTACCGCGCATATATAGGTATCAGCGGCCGCAGCAGCAGCACCACCAGCACCAGCAGCAGTGGTGGTGGTAGTAGCAGTGGTAAGAGTGGTAGCGAAGCACCAGCAGCAATCACAGTGCTAGATAAAGCAGTACTTGTTGGACGCGAAAAATAGTACTGATAATTGCGATAGGTGTAATTTACTGCCGCTGCTGTAATTTACAAATCCTCGTTTTCATGTCACTCAGTGCTATGGTTCACGGTAAAATCCATTCTCTTTAACCACCCCCCTCTCCCCGCACACACACACACACACACACACACACACACACACACACACACACACACACACACACACACACACACACACACACACACACACGCGCGCGCGCGCGCGCGCGCGCGCACCGCTCTTACCCTGTTCTAGAAGCCCTCTTCTTCCTTTTTAACAAAACCGCTCTAATTGGGAAACATGTTTAGTCTGTTGCTTTTTTTTTTCTTTTCCACAAAATGTAAAGCAGGTATGGGGTATGGAATGAGTGATTCAGCGATGTAAGCAAACATATGCAAACGGTTTGCATTCCACAAAGTGTTAGTTAAGGTCGATTTCACGATCAGATTGAACTCTTCCTGTTCGTTTGAAGAGTTTTAAATCCGATAGGGTTTGGTATGGTTTACATGAAATGAGGTTTGAAGGGAGTCAGCTA
>JADBJO010001416.1:337500-347500 GCA_016801955.1 Conus betulinus
TCCCACCCTCCACCCCTTTCCCCGTTCCCTGCTTCAGATGTTTTGTTTTTGTTTTTAGTTTGAACGTTTGGAACTGTTAATTCACGAGTGGCCAAAACACTGTTGTTTTACATTTCCTTTTCAGCTGTAGTCCTTTCCTGCTCTTCGAGAAAAGATCGGTGTTGGCGACAAATGATTTTTCGCGTTCACCGAGGATGGGGGGGGGGGGGGAGGGGGGTAGTAGTTAGTGGTAGTGATGGTGTAGAATTGGATGGTGCGTTTGGTGGGATGGGAGATAAATTGATTCGCGTGTTTCTTTGAAGGTGTAAAAGTGTGTGGAGTGCAGGACGTATAGTCAGAAATTTCTTGATCGTTGTTGCATTATTTCCATCAGACAACGAAAGCTACGTCAACGCAGTTTCACAAACCGCGTATCCTACATCTGATTGAACAGTCGGGTTCGTATTTTTTTTTTTTTTTTTTTTTTTGTATTCTAAATGCATTCCCCTTTTCATCAGCACATTCTTATTAACTGTGGCACAGTCGATAGAGAAAAAAAATGTCCGCTAGGATGGCGTCAGAAGAGGTAATGGACGGATGATGAAAATAAACTATAAGGAAGTACGATCACTACTACTATTACCATTGCTGCTGCTGATGATGACAATATAAATAGTGAATATTATAATGATGATAATCATAGAGTAAACTTGTGTCCAAAGCGCCAGTAGCCGATGTGATAAAGAACCAGGCAATTATCATTGGAGACATCTGCCAACACCTCTCCCATCCCTTATTGCTTACTCCCTGAACTTTCCACCCCCACCCTCTTCCCCTTCCACCCGCGTTGCCTGTTCAGAAGTTGAAGGTGTCTCGTGTCTTTCTTACTCTTTCGTGCTTCCAACTCCTCCTCACACACGCACGTGCGCACGCGCGCGCATACACACACACACACACACACACACACACACACACACACACAGAGGCGCGGGCACTCTCATTGTTTGAAAATACAAGGCACAATCGTGGTCAGTGTCAAGTCTGCAAACGGTGATGCTGTAACTGAATGAACTGAATTGATTTCTTTTTACCGTGAAGCGAGGTATTTTTGAAGTCGTAGACGTCATGTGTTCTAAATCTGCATGTTATATAATTTTCTTCCAGATGACGTTGTGTCAAGCTGAACGTCTTTCCTTCTCGACCTACCTATCGTTTAACTGATGTCACTAGCCTTTATCTCTCATTCTCTAAGATCCCACTGAATTCCTCCCTAACGTCTGCCCCATGCCCCCTTCCCCTCAGTGCCTTCGCCGCTCCTTATTCACTGATGCACCCCCACTTCCTTTCTGTCTGCGAGTAAAACGGGAGTCCACAGCACCTCGGAGAAAAAGGACATTTGGGGTCCCACGAAACTCCTTCCTGCACTAGCTTATCATGAAACAACTTTCCAGTGTTGCCAAACGTGTGAACACAGTTCTTTTGTCATGATGTTCTGGATGATACTTTTCTAAACCTGCTTGGCTGTCTCTTTAATGTGTTTATTTCTCAGCTCGGTCATCTTGGGTCAACTTGTGAGCCGGTCTGCAGCACCCCTCTCAGCTAGGACTCACCTTGTACAGTGGGAACCCCATGCCAAAGGAAGGGGTGGGGTGGGGTGGGGTGGGGGTAGGGCTCTCTTTCAGTATAAACTGTGTTCGAGTCTTCTTGCGATATTCCTTTTCCTTCCGCTTTTTTGGCGTTTATTCACTGTCGTTTTTTTCCCTTGCCTCTGTGGTCCATTCTTTACATTGTGTTTTAAACACTCTGCATGCTGTTTTTAGTTCGCCCCGTAGGAATGCAGGAGAGAGAGGGAAAGGTGAGGGTCTTTCAATGTAATATTGTGCCCCTGCCTCCTAGAAATCCGGTGCTAGTCATTTTTTTTTTTTTTTTTTTTGGTCGCTGTTTTTAACTTTGCTTTCTTTTTAAATTTAGTTGCGTTTTTTTTTCTGTACTGTTGCCAACCGTATATCTGTATATGTAGTTAGTTCATCTTCCTGTGGTCTGGAAAGCATTTTCTTTTTTTTTCTTGATTAACTTTGTAAGATAAATTAACTTTGTAAGATAAGTGTTCTCTCTCTTGTAATCTGTTCAGTCTGTTGTAATGAGTTCTCTCTTGTATGTCTCTTGTGTGTGTGTGAGTGGGGTGCGCGCGTACGCGAGTGCGCGTGTTCATCAGTGGGGTAATGCCAGCGTGTTAATTAGAGAGTCCACAGACATGTGTGTGGAAGCGTTGGTGTGTGACTGTGTGTGTGAGAGAGAGAGTGTGTGTGTGTGTGTGTGTGTGTGTGTGTGTGTGTGTGTGTGTGTGTATGTGTGTGTGTTCGTGCGCCCTCACGCGCGTGTGTGTGTGTGTGTGCGTGTGCGTGGGATGTATTTGAGGGGGAGGAGTTCTTATTATATTATGTGTATGCGTGTGTGCGCGCGAGTGTGCGCGTGCACTTATATGCTGTATTTAATGGTCTTGTTCTTGTTCCTAAGTCATCTTCTGAACATTCACGCGCGCGCGCGCGCGCACGCACACACACACACACACACACACACACACACATACAAACGTGTGCGCGTACGTTCGCTCGCTCTTACCCACACACATATACACGTGTGTGCATGTGTACGACCACACCGACACACGCGCGCACACATAAGCGCACAAACACACACACGCACATGCACACACGCCGACATACAAAGACACACACATACACACGTATGTACACATATAGCCTATATGCAGATACGTGTGCTCACACAAACCCACAATTACACACACACACACACACACACACACACACACACACACACACACATACGCACGCACGCACGCACTTCTGCACACGCACGCACACGCGCGCGCACACACACACACACACACACACACACACACACACACACACACACACACACACGCACGCACGCACACACACACACACACACACACACACACACACACACACACACACACAACGCGCACACATGCCTGCGCGCTCACACACATACACGCACACACACAAGCGCACACACGCGCACACACACACACACACACACACACACACACATACACGCGCGTGCGCGCGCGCGCACATGGGTCCCTACCCACACATCATACACACACGTGTACACACACACACACACACACACACACACACACACACAAAGAAAAATTGGTAGGTAGGCACTCAAGGTCTGACCAGAGCGTTGGGCTAATGCGTAGGTCAGTCATCCGCTGAGTCTTAGCCACGAGACCCTCTTCTTCAATTGTCTCATCTTTGTCTTCTTCCACGCCTTTTTCCTTGCGCTGAACTCAGAAGCAATCTGAAGCGATCAAAGCTAAGTGCATTTTCGTTATTTTTTTCGTTTTTGTTTCACCTGATGAAGACCTAAGAGGTCGAAACGCGTTGTGTTTTGTCTTGTGACTCGTTTGTCCACGTTTTCTCTGGGCGGTTCGCTAACATTTATTTAAGATTTGTTTAAATTTCCGCCTGCAGTCGTTTCACTTTGCAACTAGATTCATCTTTGTTGTTAATTTATTTATTCGTCAGCTTCAAATCATGCGTAGTGTGGTCTCAAAACTTAGCGGATGTGGTGTAGCGTATATGGACCTAGTCCGCACGCAGTGATGCCTCCTTGATGAAACTGAAACTGAAACTGAATCTTGTAATCTGGTGACTAGTTAAAAATTAACCACTTGAACACGCACTTGCTGTCCATTCTGCGGTGCTGTTCACTTAGTAGGCATTTTGATGCATCTTTGTTCCATTGGAATTTTCTCAAAAGGATTTTTATTTTTTCGATTTGAAATAAAAATCTGAGCGAAATGATCAGAGTGGTGGATGCACTTAGCATGGCATAGCTTTATCCGGGGGAAGGACTGCAGCATGGAAATTGATGTCATGAATGAGTATAAGTGTAAACCGTATGAAAAGTTGTAAACCGTATGAACAGTTGTAAACCGTATGAACAGTTGTAAACCATATGAAAATCTAAGTTCTCCCATGAAGGGAGCGACTTCTTGGTTTTGTCGTTTGTTTGCTTCTGTTTTTGCTGGCGTGTTCGCTTGCGTTTTGTTTGTCTGTTCTATCGGTACGTGTTGACGGTCCCGGAAACGCTCTCTGTGGTCTGCTGGAGCTGTACTGGAACAGACGGTGTCCGTGCCCGTCCCCCATACTGCCATGTCCACTTTTGTTTCTGATAATGCTTTAAGCTTTGAGGAATTCATTTCTTCCTCAAAGCACGAACTTTCTTCTCTTGGTGATTGCGGAGCCGGTCTGCCGAGACTGTGTTGGTTTTCACCGTACATCCGGACGAGCACGGTCTGACAAGACCTTCCATCGTGTGTATCCCAGCCATCCAGAGGTTGATGATGTCTGGAGCTGCTGTTTAACATTTGTAAAAAACACTTTCCTCTTCAACTGAAATATATTTATGACACACGCGTGCGCGCTCGTGGACACACACACACACACACACACACACACACACACACACACACACACACACACACACACACACACATGCGCGCGCACACACACACACACACACACACACACACACACACACGCGCACACATACTCTCTCTCTCACACACACACACGCGCACACACACACACAACACACACACACACACACACACACACACACACACACACACACACACACACACACACACACACACACACACACTCGTCTAATGTCGCATAATGTGAAAAGACTTTAAATTAAACTGCTACTACTACTACGTGTCCTGATCGTTTTCTCCTTTCTGCATTCCATGAGCTATGTTCAGTTCGTGCGTGACATTTTTGCTTACGGGTTAACTTCCATTTAGCTCCCTATACTAAAGATTAACAGACTGGTTGCCATAGAAGTGACCACTGATTTTCCTTTTCCTGCCTGGGGGTAGGCAATATACCGTACGCTTTTTTTTTTTCTTTTCTTTTACAGCGACCAAGTTTCTGTATCTAGTCGAGTTAGCCTTTGTTTCTGAGTTCTCCAGGTTTTGTCCTGTTCACTCTTTCTGAGTGTAACCAATGTGCAGCTCAGTGTTATTTCGTTGCCGTTCCGTGGAACGCTGCGCTTGTGACACCGGTCTGAGCATTTAACAGTTTTTCATTGCTGCGATTTCTTTTGTGATACTGCTAGTAGTATGCAACAATATTTCGTTTCTGAGATTTCATGTGCATCCGTCAACCTTGTATCAAAGCTGATTCAGTTTAGACCCTGTGCCGAGAAGTGACACCCGAGCCAGGTTCGGTGTGCATGTGAGGTCATATTCGGGTAGAGCGTTGACACTCACCAAGGTGGAAGGGCAGACGGGATAACGGCAACAGTTGGTCTTAAGGGAGTGGGGGACTGAGGAGAAGAAATGGACGTTCGAGGGTTTATGCAACAATGCACCGATACATGAAGCCCCAGCTGTATGTAAATTCGTTTTACATAGACCTGGGTGCTTTACCCTGAGCTTACTGTTAATGGGGTGGCTATGGGTCTTGATAGGAAAGGATTGGGGAGAGGGGGCTCCTGAAGCAACTATGCTAGATCACGCTAATCACAGAAATCGTGGCGCTTTTTTTTTTTTTTTTTAATCCATGCGTTTCGAGTATCGATCAGGCGACTCGATATTAACTGGTATCTTTTTATATGAATACTGACGGCCCTTACATGACTTATGTCTGATCTGCTAAAAATGTGTCAGTGTAGATAGACACCATTTATAACCCTTTATGAATATACCTCTTGTGCCGCTATTCCCACTCACGTGGGATTTTCCGATGCTCACCACAACGCTTTTTTTTTTACTTACTTTTCTGTGCTTCTCACTTTCATTCTTTCACACCAGGATATTTGTACTCGGTCCAGTTTTTCTCCCAAGTGCACCCCTTGATGTCCTCCAGAGACCCTTCACTTTATGATATGAACATGTTGTGGTCATGCTGAAAGGATTGATCACACCACCACCAGTTTCTGTCTCTGTCCAGTTGCAGTTTCTCGATTTTCCACTGCAGTTGTTGTCTTCTTTTGATTTTTCATAGAATTGAACCTGAGGCCCCTCAGTTTTCTCTCCCTCCCCCCCCCCCCCCCCCCTTTCATTCTCTAGTCCTTCCATTACCGCCCATACCCCCTGGTATACAGTGTTCATGTTTATATAGTCCCCATTCCCTTGTTATTGTCGTTCGTTTTTTTCCACTACACTTCCACCCTTTGAGGTTCTGCAGTCTCCCCCCCCCCCCCCCCCCCTCCACAGTTCCTTTCATTCTTCTCTGCCACAAACAATTTCTTTTATATACTGCTGACGTATTCTTCAGTATTGTTACCAACTTATGATACAGTCATTTCCATTGTTACCCCTTTACTTTTCTTTCGGTGGTGTTGAACAGTAGGATGGACGTCCAATATTCAACTCATCCAGTTCTTCCCTTCCTATCCTGTACGTCATTTATCATTCTTATGTTTTTCTCCCATCCATCATTTATGCACTAAAATCCTTTCTTCTTGCAAAGGATCATTCATCAGTTTCATGTGTTGTCTTCTCCTCGCGTCCATTGATTGTTGTTCTCCTTTTCTTCACTCGTCCTTCTCACGTTCCCCAGTTCCCGTTCCGTCTCCCAGTTATCATTGTCATGTTCTCTTCTTCTCATCTTGTTCTTCATCGACTGTTGTCATGTTCTGCCCCCGGCCTACACTCAGCATTGTTATGTTCTCGTCGTCTCATCGTGTCAACCATTCATTATCAACGCTTGTCTTCTCATTTCATCTCATTCTGTGCTGATTGTGGCCTCTATCACTCTGTTGCTATCCTGTTTTTATTGAGGTCATCAGTCGCACGTTCTTCTCTTTCCTTCACTTTCCTCACCCGCCTTTCGTTCATCAGTGTTGCACTACTCTTCCGCCTGTTATTCATCTTTCCTACGTTCCTCTCTTCCCCTCCAGTCCCACATTCATCATTCTCGCAGTCTTCTCCCGTCCAACATTCACCATTCTCGTGTCTCGTCTCCTCCTGTCCCGCACCCCCCCCCCCCCCCCCCCCCCCCCCTCCAGCATTCACCTTTTCGTGTCTCGTCTACTCCTGGCCCTCCAGTCCCCCCCCCCCTCCCTCCTCTCTCTCTCTCTCTCTCTCTCTCTCTCTCTCTCTCTCTCTCTCTCTCTCTCTCTCTCTTTCCCTCCCCGTCCAGCATTTACCATTCTCGTGTCCCATCAGTCTCGCCTTTTTCCCCAGCCCAACATTCCTCATTTTCCTGTTTCCCCTAGTTCAACATTTGTTGTTCTCTCCTTTCCTTTTCCCCCAATCCAGCATTAGTCATTCTCACGTTCCCCCAAAAATCCAGTGTTCCTCATTTTGAATCCCCCACCCCCATCCTTCTCCCTTGCAAACACGCACATACCTCCGTCCAACATTTCACCATTCGCGTGTTTTACCCCCACTCCATCATTCCTCCTCCTCACCTTATCTTGCAGTCCCATTTTCATCGTTTTACGTTTTCCCCTCGTCCAGCGTCATTCATTCTCATGCCTCTCCCCCATCCACCTCCTTCCTGTTTCAACATTCACCGCTCTCGTGTTTTCATCTATTCAAACATTTATCATTCTCGGATTCCTCCCACTCCAACGTCGTCGCTCTCACATGTTTTTCTCAGTCCAACATTCATCATTTTCAAGTTTACCTCTGTCCTACGTTCTTTATTTTCACCTTCCCCCCACTGCAACATTCATCATATTCTCACATTTTACCCCAGTCTAGCGTTCATTATTCTCACGTTTCCTCCCGTCCAACATTCATCATTCTCACGTTTTCCTCCACTCCAAAAGGCTTCATTTTTACGCTTCCTCAGTCCAATATTCATCCATCTCACGCTTGCCTCGGTCCAATACTCGTCATTTTCACCCTTTCCCCCATCCAACATTCATTATTTTTTACATTTTCCCCAAACATTCATTATTGTCACGTTTCCCTAGTCGAACATTCATCATTCTCACGTTTCCCCTGGTCAAACATTCATTATTCTCACGTTTCCCCTGGTCTAACATTTCATTATTCTCACATCCGACTTTCCAGCATGCTTTATTCTCATGTTTTCTCCGTCTGACATTCATTATTTTCACGTATCATTTTTTCGCGTCGTCCTCTTCATCGCGTTCGTCAGTCACCATTCCCGCGTCTCTCTTCTCCGATTTCGTCTGTCATTCTCTCGTTCGTTCGTTCTTTTTTTTCTCTCATCGCGTCCACCATTCTTTCTTCTGTTGTTCCTTTCTTCTTCTTTCCATCCATCATTGGATAACCATCACTATTTCTTGTTCTTATCGTGTCTGTTATTCATATTTCTTACTTCTGTCCCTCCTTCGTCATATTGACGTTCTCCTGTTTTCTTTGTTCTCTCATAAATCAAATCATTCCTTCCCCGTCTGTCATTTCGCTACTTCTTGTCCTATCCATCTTCCAAATTTCTCACGTTCTTCCGCCATCCATTGTACATCATTTTTCACGTTCTTATCAGTTCATCTCGTTCATTTACCCTTTTTCTCTCCTCACTGCGTCTGTCGTTCATCATTCCCGTCATCTATTCTTCCATTGTTGAGTCACTCTGACAGTATCTTAATTTCATGTTCATCGTCTTGACGCTTTTTCTCTCTTCCTCTCTTCTTGTCGCCGTCCCCTGTTCCATCATTTTCACCTTTTTTGCTTCGTGATAAAGTTATTGTTCTCTCGTTTCGTTTTCCCCCAGTTTGTACATTACTGGATCGTTCTCACGCTGTTCTGTTTTTTCATGTAATCTGTCATTTTTCATGCTCCTCTCCCCTTTTCCTGGTCTTGAAGCCTTCTTTCATCTATCTCACGCCACCGTCCTATCCACCGTACATTATTTGCACATTATCCTCTTCGCCTCTTCCTTCGTTGGTGTTTTTTGTCGTCTCATCCCACCTCACATCTATAAATGTCTGTTATTCACCATTCACGTTTTCTCCTTTCATACTTTATTCACTATTCTTACGTTTCGTGTTTATCCCGTCCATTGCACGTTCTTTTCACGTTCGTATGAATTCGTCCGAACTACTGAACTATTTCTCATCATTCTGTCGTTCTTCTCCCATCCCACTTTGATCTCCCCCTTCTTTTCCCGTCATTGTTCATCATTTCTGTATTCTGATCATTTTCACATTGTCTTCACGTTCCGTCCATCATTCATCATTCTCACGCTCCAGTTCATCATCAGTCTTTCATTGTGTTCACACAGTGTCCTTCAGTCAGTCAGTCATAAAACTTCACATTCCTCTGACGTTAGTCATTCATCGGTTTCACGATCTTCTGACGTCAGTCATTCATCGCTTTCACGTTCTTCTGACGTCAGTCAATCATCACTCTCACGTTCTTCTCAATCAGTCAGTCATCGCTTTCACGTTTTTCTCCAGTCAGTCATTTATCATTTTCATGTTCTTCTCCTGTCAGTCATTCATCGCTTTCACGTTCTTCTCAATCAGTCGTTCATCACTTTCATGTTCTTCTCCAGTCAGTCAGTCATCACTTTCATGTTCTTCTCCAGTCAGTCATTCATCACTTTCATGTTCTTCTCCAGTCAGTCAGTCATCACTTTCATGTTCTTCTCCAGTCAGTCAGTCATCACTTTCATGTTCTTCTCCAGTCAGTCAGTCATCGCTTTCACGTTTTTTCTCCTGTCAGTCAGTCATCACTTTCATGTTCTTCTCCTGTCAGTCATTCATCACTTTCATGTTCTTCTCTAGTCAGTCATTCATCACTTTCATGTTCTTCTCCAGTCAGTCAGTCATCGCTTTCACGTTTTTCTCCTGTCAGTCAGTCATCACTTTCATGTTCTTCTCCAGTCAGTCAGTCATCACTTTCATGTTCTTCTCCAGTCAGTCAGTCATCGCTTTCATGTTTTTCTCCTGTCAGTCAGTCATCACTTTCATGTTCTTCTCCAGTCGGTCATTCATCACTTTCATGTGTTCTTCTCCAGTCAGTCATTCATCACTT
>JADBJO010001416.1:355000-367500 GCA_016801955.1 Conus betulinus
TTTCAGTCATTCAGACATTCATTCATACGTTTGTTCGGTCGGTCGGTCGATCGGTCGCTCGTTCGTACATTTGTTGGATCGCTCGCTCGCACAGTCATTCATTCGGTCAGTCGGATATTCAGCCATTCATTCATCCAGTTGGTCAGTCTCTTGCTCGTTCAGTCATATATTTGGTCAGTCAGTCGTTCAGACATTCATTCGGTCAGTCAGGTCAGTCGGTCGTTCAGTCATTCATTTTTCAGTTGGTCATTCCGACGTTCATTTGTTCAGTTGGTCTTTCAGACATTCATTCGGTCATTCGGTCGTTCAGTCATTCATTCATTCATTCAGTTGGTTGCTCGTTCAGTCATTCATTCGGTCGGTCAGTTGGTCGTATTTCATTCATTCAGTTAGGTCAGTCGGTCGTTCAGTCATTCATTCGTTCAGTCGGTCATTCAGACATTCATTCGGTCAGTCGTCGTCGTCGTCGTTTAGACATTCAGTCGGTCGTTCAGACATTTATTCGTTTTAGTTGGTCGGACGGTCGTTCAGGCATTCGTTCGTACGTTTGCTCAGTCGATCGCTCGTTCGGTGGTTTAAGCGTTTAGTCAGTCATTTAGTTGATCAGCCGGTCCTTGTTCAGTCATTCATTCGGTCAGTTGGCCGTTGAGTCATTCATTCGGTCGTTCGATCATTCATTCGTTCACTCGGTCAGACGGTCGTTCAATCATTCATTCGTTTAGTCGGTCAATCATTCGTTCAACCATTCATTCGTTCAGTCGGTCGTTCAGTCATTCATTCGTAAAGTCGGTTTGTCGGTCGTTCAGTCATTCATTAGTTTGGTTGGTTAGTCGGTTGTTCATATAGTAGGTGTTGAAATTGTTCATTCGTTCTGTCCCCAAGCGCACGGTGAGGCACAGATGCAGGGCGTGACATGGGTGAGGGAGGATACACGGTCGCGGATGCTGATCGTGACAAGGATGGGCGTACGTGGAATTTTTTTTTTTTTTTTGGGGGGGGGGGGGGGGTATAACATGTGGAGATACGTGGGATGGGGATGCCCTGGGTACGGGGTCGGAGATGCATCATGCAACATGGTTGTGGACATAAAGGATGGGAGTACAGAGTGGGTGGGGCTACGGCTGTCGCGCTCGCTGAGTTTGACCAGTGTGGGGTGACGGGGAGAAGGTGCAGATGCAGGGGCGGAACATGGGTTTAGGTACAGCGTGGATTTCAGGGCTCTCGACATGGGTGGGGTCACGGGGAGGTGTGCGTGAATGAAGATGCAAGGTGTAACACGAGTGGGGGTACAGGGGGTACGGATGGAGGGTGTATCATGATTTCAGAGTTGACATGGGTGGTGGCAGGGAGCGCATTTTTCAGATCATGACGTAACTTAGGGGTTGGGGGGGGGGAGGAGGTGGGCACCTAGAATTCAGGGCATGACGTGAGAGGGGAATGGGGGGGGGGGGGGGGGTTGCAGATTTGCGCGCCTGGCCTGAGTGGTGCTATAGGAGGGGGACGGGGAAGTGGGGTGGAGGTGGACGGGGGAGTATGGATTTCAGGGTGTCAATGGGTCTGGGTACGGAAGGCACGGGTTTTAGAGCAGGATACAGGTGTGGGTAGCGTAGGGAAGGCCTGGGCGTGCAGGTGCCCAAATTTCAGGGCCTCACATGGGTTGAGGTATAGGGGTCACGGATAGCAGCGCTTGACACGATTTAGGGAACAGGGGGTGACGATTTCAGGGCATGACGGGGTGGTCGAATAGGGGGCATCGATGTAGGGCGTGACGCGGGTGGGCATACTGGAGCAGAAGTGGCATGGATGCAGGGCGTGACAAGCGTGGGCGTGTTGGGCGAAGAGTGGGTGCGGAAAGAAGGACGTCACACGGGTGGACGTATTTGGGCGGGGACGAAGGGCGAACATAGTGGGCGTATTGCGGCTGAATGGGTGCAGTTGAAGGATGTGACATGGATGGGTGTGTTGTTGGGGCAGAGTGGGCGCGGATGAGTGGCGTCACATGGGTGGACGTATTGGGCAAAGGGAGTGTGGATGAAGGGCGAGACTTGGTCGACATACAGGGACAGAAGGGGTGCAGATGAAGGATGCGGCGTGTTGGGACAGAGGGGCCGCACATGAAAGGTGTGACGTGGGTATCTTATTGAGGCAGAGGGGGCACGGATGAAAGTCCATACATGGTGGGCGAATTGAGGCGGGGGGGGGGGGGGGGTGAGGCCGAATGAAGGGAGTGACGTGGGTGTCTTATTGGGGCAGAGGGGTCGTGGATGAGGCGTGAAGGGGTGTGTTACTTGGGCAGAGGGAGCGGATGAAGGGTGTGATATGGTGGGTGCAATAGACAGAGGGGGCACATGAGGGACATGGTGAGCGTTTCGGGACCAAGGAGGCGCGGATGGGGGGGGCGTGACGCGCGTCTTGGGCACAGAGGGGTGATGAAGGGGTGGGTGTCTCGTTGGAGCAGAGGGGGTGGATGAGGGCCGGTACATGGTGGGTGTACTGGCATAAAAGGGGAGTGGGTGAAGGGTGTGACATGTGTCTCATTGGAGCAGAGGGGGCGGATGAGGGCCGTTACATGGTGGGTGTACTGGCATAAAGGGGGAGCGGATGAAGGTCGTGATATGGGTGGGTGTGTTGGGGCAGGTACTGAAGATCGTGATATGGGTGGGTGTGTGGGGCAGGTACTGAAGGTCGTGATATGGGTGGGTGTGTTGGGGTAGGTACTGAAGATCGTGATATGGGTGGGTGTGTTGGGGCACAGGGGGTACTGAAGGTCGTGATATGGGTGGGTGTGTTGAGGCAGGTACTGAAGGTCGTGATATGGATGGGTGTGTTGGGGTAGAAGGGGGGCACTGAAGGTCGTGATATGGGTGGGTGTGTTGGGCCAGAGAGGGTACTGAAGGGCGTGACATGTGTCTTTGGGGGGGCAGATTGGCGTGGATGAAGGGCGTGACATGGGTGTCTTTTTGGGGAGACGTGATGCTGGATATGCCATGGGTACGGGTCTCGGATGAAGGACGTGACGTGGGGTGGGCATATTGGGGCAGAGGGGGCATGGATGCAGGGCATACCTGATGCAGACGGGTGTACTGGGACAGAGGGGGCATGGATGCAGGGCGTACCTGACGCAGACGGGTGTACTGGGGCAGACGGGGCATGGATGCAGGGCGTACCTGACGTAGACGGGTGTACTGGGACAGAGGGGTTGCAGATGAATGGAGTGACTTGAGTTGCCGTATTGGGGCAATGGGGGCGTGGATAAAGGGCGTAACATGGTGGGCGTATGAAGACAGATGGTGCGCGGATGAATGGCGTGACATGGGGTGTATTGGGGCAGAGGGGGCACGGATGAAGGGCGTGACATCGCGGATGAAGGGCGTGACATGGTGGGTGTATTGGGGCAGAGGGTGCGCGGATGAAGGGCGTGACATGGTGTGTGTATGGGGGCAGAGGGGCACGGATGAAGGGCGTGACATGGTGGGTGTATTGGGGCAGAGGGGGGGCATGGATGAAGGGCGTGACATGATTGGCGTATGAAGACAGAGGGGCACGGATGAAGGCGTGACATGGTGTGTGTATTGGGGCAGAGGGGCACGGATGAAGGGCGTGACATGGTGGGTGTATTGGGGCAGAGGGTGCGCGGATGAAAGGGCGTGACATGGTGGTGTATTTGGGGCAGAGGGGGCACGGATGGAGGGCGTGACATGGTGGGGTGTATGGGGCAGAGGGGGGCGGATGAAGGGCGTGACATGGTGGGTGTATTGGGGCAGAGGGGGGCGGATGAAGGGCGTGACATGGTGGGTGTATTGGGGCAGAGGGGCGCGGATGAAGGGCGTGACATGGTGGTGTGTGTATTGGGGCAGAGGGGGCACGGATGAAGGGCGTGACATGGTGGGTGTATTGGGGCAGAGGGTGCGCGGATGAGGGGCGTGACATGGTGGGTGTATTGGGCAGAGGGGGCACGGATGAAGGGCGTGACATGGTGGGCGTATTGGGACAGGGTGTAGATAAAGGGCATGACGTTGCTATCTTATTGGAGGCCGAGGGTGCGCGGATGAAGGGTGTGACATGGTGTGCGTATTGGCACTGAGGGAGTGCGAAAGAAGGTGTGAGTCTTATTGGGGCAGAGGAGAGTGCGGATTAAGGGCATGGCATGGGTGGGAGAGGAGGTTGGCTGTGGAAGCAGGGTGTGAACTGGCTGGGCAAACTGGAAAGGGGGGGGGGGGGGAGGAGTGGATGCATGCGTGAAATAGGCGTAAGGAAGGCAGGGAGGGGCGTAAAGGAGTGGAGGAAGCGTGTAAGCAGGTGCGACATGGATGGCTGTATGGGGGAGGGGAGCATGGATGCATGATGTGACATGGATGGGTGAACAGAGGGAGGGGAGGAGAGGCACAGACGCAGGGCGCGACAAGTATGAGCATACTTGGAATGGGGTTGTGGAAGAGCGAACGCAAGGTATGACGTGTGGAGGCATGGGGGACGTGGAAGCAGGTTAGGCCATGGGTACGACGTCGTGAATGCAGGGGGGGGTGGCATGGACTGAGGGGGGGGGGGGGGGTGGGCAGGGGAGAGTCATGAATGCGGTGTGCGACGTGCTGGTGCGTGTGAAGGACACGGATACAGCACATGACATTGGTGGTGGTACGGAGGTCAAGGATGCAGGGAGTACTGTGAATGTGTGGGAGGGGGGGAGGGGAGATGCAAATACAGGGCATAATATGAGTGGAGTTGCAGGGGGCGAGGATGCAGGTGTGACACAGGTGTGAGCACAGGAAGTGCAGTTTGGGGTCTTTGCACAGATGGGGGTAGGGGGCGCAGATTTCAATTTTATGATGCGGTTGGGGGTACAGGGAAGGGTGGTGTGGTGGTACGTCAATTTCAGGGCGTGACATGGGTGGGACAGTGAGGGAAAAGGAGGGGGGGTCAGCGCTTGATATGATTGGGGTAGTGGAAAGGGTAGGGGAGGCTGATTTCAGGGCGTGACAGGGATATGGTCTGGGGGCCGCGGATTTTAGAGAATGACATGGGGGTGGATATGGAGGATGCAAAGCGTGACATGGGTTGGGTTGGTGTACAGGTTAGATTTTCAGGGCGTGACATAGTTAAGGGTATAGGACGTGACGTGAATAGTAGAACAACAGGAAGTGAAGATTTCAGTGATGGACACATGTCGATGTATTGGGCATGGATGAGGGACATGACGTGTGTGGGTGCATTTGGGCAGAAGGGGCGGATGAAAGCCATGACAAGATGGGCGTGTTGAGACAAAAGGGGCACGGATGAGGGACGTGACGTGTATAGGTGCATTTGGGCAGAAGGGGCGGATTAAGGGCGTGACATGGTGGGCGTATTGGGGCAGAGGGGGCGCAGATGAAGGGTGTGACGTGGATGGGTTTATTGGAGCAGGGGGGGGAGGGAAGGCGCAGATGAAGGGTGTGACGTGGATGGGCTTATTGGAGCAGGGGGGGGGGAGGGAAGGCGCAGATGAAGGGTGTGACGTGGATGGGCTTATTGGAGCGGGGGGGAGGGAAGGCGCAGATGAAGGGTGTGACGTGAATGGGCTTATTGGAGCACGGGGGAGGGAAGGCGCAGATGAAGGGGTGTGACGTGAATGGGCTTATTGGAGCACGGGGGAGGGAAGGCGCAGATGAAGGGTGTGACATGGTAGGTGTACTGGGCACAGGTGGAGGCCATGACTTGGATGAAGGTATTTGGCAGGTGGGCCGCAGACGTGGGCATGACGTGAGTGGGCGAACTAAAAGGGGGATGGGGCAGAGCAGATGCAGCATGAGAAATGGACGGACGGGGGGGGGGGGGGGGGGGGGGGGGGAGGGGGCGTTGTGAAAACTGGGTGGAGGGGAGGGGTGCATGGATGTGCGTATGATGGGCGTGACTTGGGTGGGTGTATGGGAGTGGGGGTCGCACAAGCAGAGCGTGACGTGGATGTGCGTACACGGATGGGTGGTAAGAGTAGAATGAAGGCAGGGTGTGGCATGGATGGGCAAATGGAGGGGGCGGAGGTGGAAGGGCGCTGTCGCAGGGCGTGACATGGGTGGGTGAACAGCAGAGGAGGGGGCGGATGCAAGGTGTGAAAGGAATGGGCGTACCCTGGGCGCAGATGCAGCGCGTGACGTGTGTAGGCGACTAAGCTGACCTTGATCTTGAGCCAAAAGGCTCTAGTCAGGAACACGGAAGGAAATGCTTCCCTCGTCTGTCTGTCTCTCTCTCTCTCTCTCTCTCTCTCGCTCTCGCTCTCGCGCTCGCTCGCTCGCTCACACGCTCGCTCTCTTGTGCGTGTGTGTGCGCGCTCGCGCACACACGCACGCACACACACACACACACACACACACACACACACACACACACACACACACACGTGGAAGGAATTGGGTGAGGGGGGGTCTTTAGAGGGAAGTTAAGACAGCTAGGGTGGACGGGACAGAAAGGGAACGAAGAGGGTTGTGGGTCAATTCCCATCGAACGTCAATGATATTAGATTCCTGCTTGACTGAATAGATAAAAGGAAAGACAGAGGGTCATGGTTGGAGACAGACTCAAAGGAAAGTGGGATTTGGGATAGTGAGCTCCAGGCAGAGAAAGTGGTCAACCTTGGCAACACCCTTGTTTGTTCCGATGCAGCCCCAAGACCGGCGATCCCCAGAAAGCAGTCGGTGTCACGTTGTCATGAGGTAACCCATCTGAGGAGACGCTGCGCTGCTGCTGTCACTTGGGCAGTGTATCGAGTGCTTCTTGTTCTGATCCAGCATACGCAGGTCACCACCTAGTACGAACTCTGCGTACGACAACAATTAATCACGGAGCATGTGTGAGTAAGCGTCCCCTGTAGTGGATGCCATCGCGTCTGTCCAAAGACAGACAGCCCCATGAACATGCCGAGACTGGCACCTGGACGTGAACTCACCACGAGCATGATTATGGAAGAAATGGAAACAAGGGTCGCCATGGGTGCTGGACATATATGGCCATAGAATTTGAGCTTTTTATGCTGACCGACGAGTCGGAGTGTAAGGATGATGACGCTATGGAGTTCTGTTCTAATCCGAGTTGCATTAGAGGCTGGTGCTCTATACTAGGTCAAGAAATTTGAGCAACGCTCTGAGAAAGCAGTGTGTGTGGTGCTCAGATGGACTGGGACCTGTACAGTGTAAAGCCGACAGATTCACCCCCCTTACAGTGTAAAGCCGACAGATTCACCCCCCTGTACAGTGTAAAGCAGACAGATTCACCTTCTGTACAGTGTAAAGCCGACAGATTCACCTTCTGTACAGTGTAAAGCCGACAGAAGTAAACAGTCACCACTGTACAGTGTGAAGTAGACAGTCACCACTGTACAGTGTGAAGTAAACAGTCACCACTGTACAGTGTGAAGTAGACAGTCACCACTGTACAGTATGAAGTAGACAGTCACCACTGTGGAAGTAGACTGTCACCACTGTACAGTGGGAAGTAGACTGTCACCACTGTACAGTGTGAAGTAGACTGTCACCACTGTACAGTGTGAAGTAGACTGTCACCACTGTACAGTGTGGAGTAAGTCACCACTGTACAGTGTGAAGTAGACTGTCACCACTGTACAGTGTGAAGTAGACTGTCACCACTGTACAGTGGGAAGTAGACTGTCGCCACTGTACAGTGTGAAGTAGACTGTCACCAATGTACAGTGGGAAGTAGACTGTCACCACTGTACAGTGGGAAGTAGACTGTCACCACTGTACAGTGGGAAGTAGACTGTCACCACTGTACAGTGGGAAGTAGACAGACCCATTCCAGTATAGCGTTCATCAGACTCGTCGCCGTGCTCTGTGAAGTAGGCATACTCACCGCTGTAAATTGTGCAAGCATTGTATGATGTATTATATTATTAGTATAATGAATATTATACAGCGCCTATCCTCGGATAGAGACCAAGCTCTAAGCGCTTTACAATCCAGCACTCGTTTACACAACGGGTTGCCTACCGGGGTAGTGCCGTCTAAAGAACTGCCAGCTGGCGCTTTATCCAGTCGTAAGTTTGTCATCGATAACAGAACCTAAGTACTTATACTCAGTCACCCTTTCAACCTTGCCGTTTTCGTCAGGGGGTAGGGGTGGATGGTTCAGATGCCCGGGACACCCCCTCCCCTCGTTCATCCTTGCACACCCCCTCCCCTTTCCATCCCCTACCCCCTAGTATTCAACCTGGACAACTCGCCCCCCCCCCCCCCCAGCATACTTTTCCTCCTTTCCTTGGACCATCTTTTGCACCTAATGCACTGCCCCCCCCCCCCCCCCCCCCCCCCCCTCATTTCCCTTTGATTCCACCCTCTTCTCTGTGCTGCTAGGCGAGCAGAAATTAGAAATTAGTTAACTGGGAAACAGGGGTCCTGATAGTTACTAAAAACATTAAAGATACTGAGATGAAAATTATGTTACCTACCCCCGCCACTGCTCCCAATTCTGAACGTTTTGTACACCTTTCCCGCCATTTCAGTCCCTCTTCGCCCCCCCCCCCCCCCCCCCCCCCCTCGCTTCACCCTCTTTGAAGCATACTTTACACGGGTTTGAATCATTTCAACTCTCATTATGTAAACCGCTGTTTTTTTCCTCCTCCATGTCCTCCACTCGTGCTTCTGTTTTCTTTTGATCCATCCATTCTGTCACGGCCTCCTCCTCCCTCCCTTCCTTCCAACACCGGCTCCTAAGTTTTCCTTAGTCTATAGCATCACAGTCAAGCCCCCCATCTACCCTCACCCCATCCCCAACCATATCCTCAGCCTACCCCCATTTATTCCGCTATTCCAGCCTGCCCCCCCCCCCCCCCCCCCCCCCTCCCATCCTTCTTTTCCAAAAGTCTCTCCTACCTGCATAAAAACACTCCGAGCTCATTGCCTCATACCCGCTCCATCTTAAACAGCCCTTGACGCTCCTCCCTGTCTCTCTTCAAAATGACAACCCCCCCCCCCCCCCCCCTCTCTCTCTCTCTCTCTCTCTCTCTCTCTCTCTCTCTCTCTCTCTCTCTCTCCCTCTCCCTCTGCTTTGCCCTCTCCTCCCTTTCCCGTACTTTCCCACATGCTCATTAGCTCCCCCTTCAGCACCATGACTCTCCTCCCCCATTCTGCCTATCAACAACACCCCCCCACCCCCCCCCCCCCACCCCTACTACTACCCGTCCCCTTTCCACCCTCAAAACACTACTCCCTATTTTATTCCCCTTCTCCCTTTATTATTGTTATTATTATTTTTATTATCCCATTTAAGTCCTCTGCTTTCGTTGTCATGTTTCAAATATGAACCGTGGAGAGGTACCCATGGAAAAAGATTAGTTCAAAATAATCCAGTCATTGTCATTTCTAGGAAAAGTGTTATTCTTGTGTTGTCAGACGTTTGATCAGCCGGTATTTTTTTTTTAAGTCATGCTCGTTTTATTTTGATAAACTCCAGTTTTTCCTCTTACACGATTAGGCGCATGTATCATGACATTTATACATTACATAGGTCTTGCAGATCTGTATATTAATCTAACTGAATCCAGTAGAAAGGTATAAGTGACCTTTATTGCTTACGATTATCACTAGCGTCGTATGATTTTGAAAAAAAAAAAAAGTGCGGATCCACAATCATGAACGAACAGTTGTTTATTAGTTATAACCCAAGCTGACACAAACATGGGTCAGAAGCCTGGTTACATCAGTATGAGACTCCTTTCAGATTCCCGCAAGAAAACTTCCTTTTAAATGAGAGCTTCTGTCAGTCTAAAACCAATGCCAAAATAGCTGACATATACCAGTTCGTGCATCTTTTTGGTGACTGTGGAGCAATCTGGATATACGTGTGTGTGTGTGTGTGTGTGTGTGTGTGTGTGTGTGTGCTGGCGAAGACAGGGAAATGATGGCAGGTTCTTGAATCAAGGGAGTCAAGGAAAAAACGCCGACCGAGTGGAGTTACTTCCCTTAATTTTGGCAACAGAGCCCCCAGAACACGCAGCACTTCAGGCTAAGAGCACTTTCCATATGGCAGAAAACCAGACCACAAAGCTGGCATCAAGGTGCTACAGACAAAACGGGCCTCACGAGGCTGGAACTGCCAGACGTTTTTGCTTTCTGTCGCAGCTTTCGTGTTGGCTGGCTCGCCTTCCTTTCAAAGCATTCGAATACATCCACACATAGGCTGAGCGCGTGCTCCTTCCCCTCCTTCCGTAGGCGCTCAGTGCCGTTCAGTTCCCTGTGTACGTAAGTATTTGGATAGTTTTCTCATTTTTTTCAGGACTCGTGGGTTTTTTTTTTAACCTTATAGCAACATATTTGGTATGGTTAGAAAGATACTTTTCACCTGAATAAGTTCCATTACTCTTATGTATTTCGCAAAATCTGTTCAGTTCACAAAATCATTTCAATAGTGGGTGTGGCCACCGCCATTGGCGAGACATTCCACGCAGCGACTCCTCATCGAGTTGACCAGTGTTCTGATGACCCCTCTGGGATTCTCTGCCATTCCAGTTGCAGCATTTGGAAGAGATCCTGGCGGTCTCTGGGAGGTGGATGGTTCTCCTCTCACGTCTCCCCAACTCATCCCACATATGCTCGATGGGATTGAGGTCGGGACTATACGCCGGGAAGATCATCCTGTTGATGCCGGCCTGCACAATGAAGTTTTCGGCCACCCGGGCCCTATGTGGCCGAGCATTGTCGTCTTGAAGAACTGCCATGGGTCCTATCCGTTGCATGGTCGGAACAACGAAAGGCGCCAGGATTTCATCCCGATAGCGGATGCCTGTGAGGGTTTCCATCATCCATGGTAGAGTAGAGTGGTGTCTTGTGGTGGAGGCTGAAGGCACCCCATACCATAACAGATCCTCCCCCAAAGGCCCTGGTCTGGCGAACAGCTGCATCAATGTACGTTCACCAACACGCCTCCAAACTCTAGTTCGGCCGTCATTGTGTTCAAGACTAAACCGCGACTCATCTGAAAAGAGGACCTGGGACCACTGTTGTTGGTTCCATCTCACATGACGATGGCAGAAAGCTCGGCGAGCCAGCCTATGGGCTGCTAGCAGTCGTGGTCGAACAGCTGGGCGACGTGATCTGAGGCCGAAGTGGTGAAGACGTTTTTCGTATGGCTTGACGGCTGAGGATGGTGTTATTTGCCATACGAAGCTGCCTTTGGATGCTGGTGGGAAGTGGTATCCCGCTGCAATAGGGCCTGCCTCTCGATGAAACGACGATCTTCTCTGGGAGTAGTCTGCCTAGGCCGACCTGACCGTGGCCTCTCTTCAACGCTGTTGGTCGCCCTAAAAACGCTGATTCAGTCTAACAATAACTGAATGCATGCACCAAGTCGTCGCGCCACTTCAGCCTTTGCAATGCCATCTTGTATCCACGCAATCGCCCTGGTTTTGTCAAAGGTGCTAAGTTTTCTTCGTGGTGGCATGGTGAGAAAAGGGCTGACAGTAACCAACCAACCCCCGCGCTTAAACAGCCAAAAGAAGGGGCATAAAACTCACTTGAGAGACTGCTCTTGCACGGGAAAAAAGAATTTTTCATTTTACACATCTTGTGTCGCCAGCAAGCTTGATGCAAAACAGGCACAGTTAACGCAACTTTGCACTTTTTTTATCCCGCGCGGTAACGAGGTCACCAAGACCCCCCGTGCGCACTACCAGTTGACACAGGCTGGATTACACACTGCTGTGTGAGATTCCATCATTGGTTGCCGCATAAAAAAAAAACAATGTTTTTTGAAGGGATGAATCAACCCCCTGTGTGACTGCCCACTCTAGCACGTGGTGAGGTGATGAAGGCCGGGACCCAATAACGAATAACAAATATCACCATGACGATATTTTTTCCCATAGACCAGTGAAGTAGTTGCACGGGTGGGCAAGGTTTTTACTTAGATTCCGTTGTCAAGTTTGCTCGCCTTTTAAAAACTTCATAGAGATAAAAGCACACAGGTTCATCATCATAATGTGTTCGTTCTGATTTGACATACGCAGAAATGCACCGAACAGACATGGGTGTACATAACACTTGCAAGGAATCTCGTATCACTGAGAGCAGGACAACAAAGTAAAATATCTAATTTATCTTCCTTTGCACTTTTACGCATTGGGCATGTTTAACCGTTGTCTGAATCTTTTCATATTGATTGCGATGTGTTATCATATCAATAACCCCTAGTCTAAACGTCGTCAAATGCCGCTAGATGTATCTTAAACTGTGTTCACAACCTTTTAAGGATTTAAAAGTACTGTACCAGGAGAATCTTCACTTTGTTGCATCATCCGCCTGCAAACAATCAGTCTTTGGTGAAATTCATTAAAGAATCTGTTTACATCTTTCACTTTGTTGCATCCGCCTGCAAACAATCAGTCTTTGGTGAAATTCATTAAAGAATCTGTTTACATCTTGCACTTTGTTGCATCCACCTGCAAACAATCAGCCTTTTGACGAAATTCATTAAAGAATCTGTTTACATCTTGCACTTTGTTGCCTCCACATGCAAACAAT